>JAVLUX010000050.1:3262500-3557500 GCA_032164185.1 Moxostoma hubbsi
TCAGCCAACGACTGAACTCGCAGCTGACAAGAGAGGGGCGTGTCTTCACCAGCATCTGCCATGGCAATTTCCTGTTCCTGCCAGCTGTGTGCGGCCGCATGTTCTTCAGACTCACTGCTCTCTGCAGCCTCAGAGCACACACTGGACTGAACGCTACCTGAGGAGGAAATTCACACCAGATCAGCACTTCCTGGAGGAAATACCAGAGCTTACAAGGAAGCAAAAGAATTGTGTTTGTTTGTAAGCAATTTAAACAAAGCAAACAAAGTGATTGTTTGCCAACACAGAATATTCCTTTAAGCTATTTTATAGGCTAGATTTAATGAGACATTTCCATATAATCAAATTTTCTTTTGAAAAACTGTAGTCACTAATGACCACACTAATAGCCTAATGACTACACTAATAATCACTGTGGCTTCTTCATTCTGGCATCATATCATCACCGTGATGTTGCGCCGAACTCATTTGACATTCTTTCCTCCGTGAAAGTGCAAAAAATATGTTAGGCATAATGTAATGTTCTCAGTCACCATTCACTTTCATTGCATCTTTTTTTACTCAATAAACTAAAAGTGAACGATGACAATATTTAAATTTTGGGGTGAACTATACCTTTAAGTAGATTTTGAAAATATTTTGTTGCCTGAAGATGAGGGTAAAAAGCCACAATACCTTCTGGTCTCTCAGTCGACCTAAACTGCAGCCTCTTTCTCGGGCTTGGATGGGACGGCAAAGAGGAACTGATGCCATGTCGATCAAAAGCTACATCAAACCTACAAAAACAACACAGAAGGCGGTAAAGAGTGAGAACATCAGAAACATTGACATTATTGATATTTATCCAACGAGAGGCTTTCAGATTGGATAGTTAGTGAATCAGATGGTAGGACAGAATTAGAACCATTACCTGGTCTGCAGGTGCTCTTGAGATGGAAGCGGGTGACCGAATGCAGTGGAGAAGTTCTCTGTAGGGCAGCGTTTAGGACTGGACTTGGCTGAGAGAGGCACAAGTAATGTGTCCCTCTTTGCTAACATAAAAACAAATATCAAGTTTGACTTTAATGAGTCAATTTGAAAGCTGAACATTTGTAAATGAGAATAGGCACTACCAAGACTCACATACAAGATATTTGTCTAGTGGATGAAAAGCACGGTAGACTGGTTAGGAAGGGTCACTCACTAGGTGTGGAGATAGGAAGTGGTCTCTGTGCCCTGGGGGGCAAAGATGATGACCTGTGACCCTCAGGAGAGAGACTCCTCTGGGACCTCAGCACGGCTCCACTCCGCTCCTGCAGTGATTCCCTCACAGAATTCTCCACGAAAGCCACTGTAGGCCTCCTCCTAGAAAACCCTGAAACACACACACACACACACACACACACACACACACACACACACACACACACACACACACACACATTAACTAAATAAAACAATGACTGGAAACCAGTGCCAACCAGAGAAGGAAATTTAGTGAAGGGAAAGCTCACCCAAAAATTATAATTCTCTCATCATTTACCCGCCATTACGTAATCTCAAAGTCGTACGACTTTCATTCTTCCACAAAACACAAACTAAGTTGTTTTAATGGAGATATGATGTAAATATATACATACAATGCAAGTGAACCATGACAAGAACTTTGAAGCTCCAAAAAGCACATAAATGCAGCATAAAAGTAATCCATTGGTTATATCCATGTCTTCTGAAGTGGTCAAGTTTTGGGCAAGAACAGACCAAAATATAACTCCCTTTTCACTACAAATCTTGACATCAGCAGTCTCCTTGGCGATAATGATTTCAAGCTCGATTGCACTTCCTATAGCGCCATCTACCGCACTGTGCATGCGTCAAGCACTAGGAAGTGTAATCGAGCTTTAAATCATAATCGTACCTAGAGACTGCAATGGCAAGATGTATGGTGAAAAAGCAGTTCTATTTAGGTCTATTCTCACCCAAAACCAACTGGATCACTTCTGAAGACATGGATTAAACCACTGGATCACTTTCATGCTGCCTTTATTTTAGAGTTTGAAAGTTTTGGACCCCATTGACTTACAAGGTATGGACAAAAACACCTCATACATTCTTCAAAATATCTTTGTGCTCCAAAGAAGAAAGAAGTCTTACAAGTTTGGGACAGCATGAGGGTGAGTATATAATGAGAGGCATTTTTTAATTTGGTGAACTATTCCAATAAGTCACAAAAAATGGACTCCTAGGAAGTTCGTTCTTACGAGGTCGGAGATCGTAAATATGAAGGTGTGTTTTAGTAATTTCAGAATTGTTTCTCTCTTTTTCACTTACAGGCAAAGACAGGAAACTTTATAGCAGCAATGCAACACAATAAAGAGCAAAGCTGCGCATTAAGTGTGTAATTGATGATTTATCTATTTTAACATTTTCGTGCGGCTACATATAATGATGGGAAATATAGTTTTGTTGCAGATGCCTGTCGCTTCATAAACCAGCTAAATGAGTCTTATTTTCTGGCAAGCTTTATTGTTATTCATTAACAGTACAAAAAAAATCCCTAAAAGCTAAACTGCACAGTCAAAATCCACAAGCAAAACTGAATTATTACCAATAACAATTTGCTCCCGCCATGATTCTCAAATTCAACACGGACACTCATAATTACGACTTGGTGGTGTCGTTCATATTCTCTCAACTCGTAAATACGATCATTCTGACATGTCGTCACACCACTGACTTAGACCCCAAATTAGAGACATAAGATCTCAGGTCTACAATCAAAAGTGTGATTTAATCACTTGGAAATCGTTAGAAATGATACTTTTTTCAAATATATGCAATTAATTGTACTGCAACAGGGTTTATAAAACGAATGTGCGCTATATAGAAAATTGTTACACAAAGGGACTTGAATTGGACTGTTAAAAAAATACTAAGACTTGACCTGGACTCTGCCTAAGAGACCTCCCTAGTAAACATGTCTAGTGCCAATAGATTCAATAAGAAGAAAACTAAATAATGTAAATTTAGTAATGTCACTGGTGTGTTTAAAATCAATGTAATATTTCATATGAGAGCACAAGGCAATAAAACCACTCAAATATGTTTTTTTTCTCAACCAGTCTCACATGCAGTTGTATTAAGTAGTCTTTTGTGACATACTAGAGGAAGTGCATTTGGTGCTGGACAGAGCTCGTCCCTCTGTGGCTTTAGTGTCCTCCATCTGAATCAGGGCCTTCATCATGGGCGTCAGGGGAACATCTCTCTTCCTCTGCTCCTCAGAGTGGTCCTGAATCTGCTCTCTCTCTGGAGGAGACACCCGTCTGGAGATAGAGATTGGCGTAAGTTTTGAGAGTTTAGAATCTCAAAGTGAAAATGCAAAGCATACTACAAGAGAATATGATTGTGCAGAAGTTTATAACATATACTGTGCATGCTAAACTAATTCAGAGGGCGGGGCCGGGTCGTGATGCTATGCTCCCGGCCCCTAATCAGGCCAATCAAGCCTCCAAGAGGGATAAAAGCCGACCGGAGACGGCAGTGCGACAGAGAGAGAGATTTACGGGCAGCTGCCCGACACCTGTGTGTGTGTGTGTGTGTGTGCGTATGTCTTTTTGGTTCAGTTTATTATTAAACTATTATTTATATTGTCAAGCCGGTTCTCGCCTCCTCTTCTCAATTAACTCCAATACAATAACGTACACTGAATAATTGTGAACAATAAGACCAGGGATGTTTATCTAAAAAGATTAAAGACAATTTTGATTACATGTTGTCTTTAAATGAATTCCTCTGTTATTATATTTTATGTGACATTCATTCATGGTGTATTAATAGAAATCTGTGCAGTACCCTCTGGTTGTTCTGTCAGAGGATGATCCGGATGTCTGTTCAACCCTGAGACCAGCACCGTTCCTTATGCTACATTCAACATCTCGTTCCCTTTTACTCGGTGAAAGCAGCAGATCAGGGTGATGGAACAATCTACAAAGATAAAGATTTGTTTTGTAAGTGTCAGTTTAAAAGTAGGTTTTCAGGAGCATATTAACGTGTGTTATGTTTGTGGTGTGTTTTGTACCCCGCTCCGGAGGGCTGTGAGTAACCGTGGACAGACTGACGTGCTTTAGCCTGATTCTCATGCTGTAGCTGTCTGACCTGAGATTCCAGCTTAGACACCAGCCTACAATATAATACAAAGAAAGTAGAAGTAACTTATTATTTTTAATTTTTTTAATTAATTACAATAATAATAATAATATTATTAACAAACAGTATTTACAAGCAGCACCACATAATACATGCTCTTAATTTGTATTAGTGTAATTATGTAAGTGCAATGTAACATAATGGTTAAATATAAATGACAATTTTATTATCATTATTATAATATAATGAAATAAATATATTGACTAAAATTATACATTTATTATACTTATAATATTATTATTATTATAGTATTGATGTAATTAATTTATATTATTTCATTATAATAAAATGACATAAAAACATACTAAGAAAATCATAATATATTCTTTTTTTAATTCATTACAAAGATACAGTAATAATACTAACAAATTGTATTTACAAGCAGCAGCACCACCAAATATACAATACATTAAATATGTGTCGTTAATTAGTATTAGTGTAAGTATGTCATTACACTAAAAATAATGGTTTAATATAAATGACTATTTTATTATCATTATTATAATATAATTAAATAAATACTGTATAATGAATAAAATATGACAACATTTATAAATGTAACATACTTTTAATATTAGTATTATTTAAAAATTTATGTAATTCATTCATATAATTTTATTATAATAAAATTACATAAGAACATACAAAGAAAATAATAAATAATAATTTTTGTATTTTTATTTTTTCTCCCCAATTTGAAATGCCCAATTCCCAATGCAGTCTATGTCCTCGTGGGGGTGTAGCGACTCGCCTCAATCCGGGTGGCGGAGGACGAATCTCTTGAGTGCACGCTTGTTGAGTGCGTTACCGTGGAGACATAGTGTGTGTGGAGGCTTCATGTTATTCTCTGCGGCTCACCATGTGCCCCACCAAGAGTGAGAACCACATTATAGCGACCACAAGGAGGTTACCCCATGTGACTCTACCCTCCCTAGCAACCGGGTCAATTTGGTTGCTTAGGAGACCCGGCTGGAGTCACTCAGCACACCCTGGATTCGAGCTCACAACTCCAGGGGTGATAGTCAGCGTCAATACTCGCTGATCTACCCAGGCCCCCTATTTTTATAGCAGCACAACCAGATTTACATATTAAGAACATTACAATTATTTATTTATTTAATAAATATATATGACAAATTTGTTATAATGATAATATTAGTATTGTAATATTGATATATTTTGATTATACAATTTAATTCATCATTATTGTATTATAATAATATAATATTATATTATAATATAGTATTATAATATTGATGTCATTTTTTTGTATAATTTTATTATAATAAAATTGATATATTTTGATTATACAATTTAATTCATCATTATTGTATTATAATAATATAATATTATAATATAGTATTATAATATTGATGTCATTTTTTTGTATAATTTTATTATAATAAAATTGATATATTTTGATTATACAATTTAATTCATCATTATTGTATTATAACATTACAAATATAAAATGACTATTTATTGTAATTATAATATTATATTATTATATTATTATAATATAATATTATATTATAATATAGTATTATAATATTGATGTCATTTTTTTGTATAATTTTATTATAATAAAATGGTTAATCATAAATGTCTATTTAATTAAATTATTAAATATTTTGCAATAAATTTAGAATTATCAAACTAAATTGACATTTATTATAATTATAATATTAATATTATAATACTGAGGAAATGTATTTGTAGAATTATACTAAAATAATAGTTAATGGGGTGATACTCAGGATCTTAGATTAAAACATTAATAAGTAAATATTTACAAAATGTGCATGATTTCAGTACCTTTTCAGTTCACATATTTGGTCATTGGCATCAAAGAGCTTATTTTCAGTTGAGACACACTTGTCCTGTTGAGAAAAATAATGATGATATGATTTTACATTAGCACGTATTTTCTCAAAAAATACATAAATAAATAAATAAAACTTCATTACACTGATTTATGCCATTACAGATAAAAACAGATCTCACCTTAGTTCCTTCATATTCCTTCCTCAATGAATCGTACTCGTGCAACAGCTACAAAAAGAGAAAGGAACGTCGTCAAATTTACGGCCTAATAAAGCAGCATGCGGGAAGTTAAAGGTATAGTGCGAGCAGCTCACATCCTGCAGCATCTTGTGTTCTTTCTTCATGCGTGCCTCCTTCTCATCCACCTCTTTACAGGCGTTCTGGAAGGCCTCCTCCAGTTGACACAGGCGGTTCTTCAGTTTGGTCACGGTGGCGTCTTTCTCTCGGCTGCTGTGTTTGGTCTCTTCTAACCGCTGCTGTAGCGACTGGACTGTGGTGCTCGCTGCATCGTAACGTCCTGGCCACTCCATCTGGACCACAAACACACAAACTTCATGGTTCATACAGGGTTCCTATATATTATGACCAAAGAATTTGCATTTCTTGTTCTATGATTCTTACAGCCTTTCATGCTTATTAATATGACTTAAAAATTATTTCATAGATATTTCTGCAGGACAAGTAGCTGAAGGTGTTGATATGTAAATCTGGGTGGTCATAAATATTCTGGTTGGACTGGAAAAGCAGTTTTGTATTGTGTACTTCTACATACTGTAGTATATTTCAAAATCCTGTTTTGCATGATATGGCTCCTTTAAAGTCCTTGCATACAATTTATGTAATTTACAGACTACATGGATCATACCAGCTGCCTCTCCAAGAGACGGTTTCTCTTCTCCAGCTCTCTGATGCGTGTGCTCGCCTCTGTTAATGCTCGTTCCAGGTGCTGACATCTGCAAAACAATGATCAAACACTATCAGTCAAGAGTTCATCAGACTAAACTGATGACAGAGTGTTTATTGTCTGTTACAGCAGAACACCAGATGTCACCACACTCACTGTACTGATGTGATCACGCAGTACTAGTTCCCACAGTTGCTTATAATTGACTAACTAATATGCTACAGAAAACCCAGCAGCTATTAGCATGATTAATTGTCTTATGAGATGTGTAGATGAGGTATGACCAATAACAAATATTAGGATGTGCCGATATTAGGGTTGCCACCTGTCCAGAGTTTTTAGCCCCGGTTTTTGGGTGTCCGACATGGTAAAATGTAATTCCAGTTTCATAACATATCTAAAATAAAATTATGTAATATTAAAAATAGGCTAAAATATTGGAGGTGGGAACCGGACGAAGCAAAAACACACAAACATAAACGCATACAGGGCAGCTGCCTGTAGCTCTCTCTCTCTCTCTCTCCCGAACTGCCACATCTCATTGCACTTATCCCTCTCCTCGGCTGAATAGCCCGATTGGGGGCCGTGCTTGCGTAGTCACGGCCCAGCCCCGCCCCGCCCTCCTCCTTGTCACAAATATGTTTTTGAGCGTATTGATGTTATTGTTTGATTGAACTATTTGCTATATATGCAACAATTTCCATATAAACATTCATCAATAATATGTTTTATTTCTTGTACAATGGCCAGCGATATGTTTTTCGGTCATTGATCAGGTGTCCAGGAATTGTCCAGGGCCGAGGTGGCAACATTAGCAACTGGCCAGTAGATCCCGCGCTCAACAATACTCTGCCGATACTGATCGCCGGTAGTTATATTTATTAGAGCTGTCAATCGATTACATTTTTGTATTTAATTAGTTACATGACATGACGATTAATTCATTAAGAATTGCTCTCTTTCGGACTGAAAAAAAAATTCTCCCCAATTTGGAATGTCCAATTCCCAATGAGCTCCAAGTCCTCGTGGTGGTGTAGTGACTCGGTGGCGGAGGACGAATCTCAGTCATAGCGCACGTGGAGGCTTCACGCTATTCTCCGCGGCATCCACTCACGCACCCCACCGAGTGCGAACCACATTATAGTGACCATGAAGAGGTTAACCCATGTGACTCTACCTTCCCTAGCAACCGGGCCAATTTGGTTGCTTAGGAGACCTAGCTGGAGTCACTCAGCATGCCCTAGTTTTAAACTTGCAACTCCAGGGGTGGTAGTCAGCGTCAATACTCGCTGAGCTACCCAGGCCCCATAAACACTGTTTTAAGGTTGTCGTGTCAAGTTAAACATAGTTAGAAACTTAGAAAAACACATCTCGAGATCCCTGCATTCAGAATAGCACTCCGTCCAGTTGTGTTTAAATGTAATGTCGCATCCTTATCTTGTGCTGTCACCGAGTGTGGTTTGTTGTCTAAACAGCTGGTGTTTTGCTTACTGCCCCCTGCTGAAAACAGGCGGAACTTCAATATTGAATTGCTCTGATGGTAGAAATACTACTATGGTCCAGGGACATGATTAATTGCGTATTTTAACCCCGTATTTTTTATATAAATTAATTGCACTGATTTAACATGTTATTATTTATTTTATTGCTAATCTAAAAAAATTTGTATAATGGCTGATACTGCACAAGTAGACGTAGTCATTTATACTACAGTATTTTGTCCATATGTGTTTTTCATACGCATCACACAAAAGCATCAATACAGACTTTTACATGCTTAATGTGAAATCAGACAGTAGTATAGTTGTTTAGTACTTTTGAAACTGAGCATAAAATTACTTTACTGTTTAAATAAGAATAAAAAAGCCCTGATATGATCTGATTCAAATATCAGATTGATGCCAGCTTAAAAACAAGACAAAACGTGGCATTGTCTGAAACCGATATGGTCACCAATGAGCCATGAGTCTCTTCTCTTACCTCTCAAGTAAGATCTGGTTGCTTTTCTCCATGTCGGCCGGTAAATTCACCAGGTCCAGCTTCTCTTTCAGAGCACTGATCTCAGCCTCGTAGTATGCTCGGAGATCTGCTATGTGCCGAGCGTTCTTCTCTCTAAGGTTTTGTCTCAACCTAACAAGAAAAGACCATTTAAAAGAGGAGTTAGCGTAACAGCACTGGAACGGCTGACCTCGGATCAGTAGTCACAATTATTCTACAGGTAAATCATTTAGTAAGGAACAGGTCAAAATGTATGAATACGGCCACAGAGCAGGGTTAAAAACAACATAACAAAACTTTACTTTCTTTTCTTCCATAATGTCACATATAGTATGTACATATATCCAATGTGACAAACAGGATTGAGAGCCTTAGTCACAATTCATTGCATCTTTTTTATATACAGCACAATACAAGTGAATGGTGACTGAAGTTAACATTCTGCCTAACGTCTATTTTTGTGGACCCATTGAAGAAAATACGTAATACTGGTTTGGAACAACATGAGGCAGAGTAAATGATGGTAGAATTATCATTTCTGGGTAGCCTATCCCTTTTAACCCATGCTAAAGAAGCTCTTAACATCTGCAGCGTTGCTTTAAAGTCATTTTAAGGACTCGTACGTACAGTGAGAGAACCACTGGATCTTCCAGCGAGGTCGTTCCCTCCAGCCTCCCAGTGCCTGATCCCGAACTGCTTCTGTTCTCGTGAGCGGACGGCCCTCTGGGCTGCACGGTGACCGTGGCAGTGTGGCTGCCGTCGTCCTCGCTGTTGGCCTGGTTAGTTCTGTGCGTCCAGTCAGGTGCCTGCTGGGCAGACAGACTGCTGGCGTTGGAGATGCAGTCGGTGTCGCTGTGGCTGCGCACACCCATTGAGTCCGGACTGACATGCGCTCCGCTGCTACCAGCACCGGCGCGGGCCTGCGCAGATGGACTGCTGAAGTGCGATGGAGACGTGAAGCCTGACGTGCAGTCAGAGTGTTTCATATGTACCGTGTCGAGAGTAAATACCTGGGTGAGATAGCAACAGGTGAGGAACTACTCCACATCTTTTCTGCTTAATAATTGTGTTAATTAGCTCTGCTCTAACCTGAGGGGAGGAGATGGAGGAGTTGATTAAGGAGTCCCACTCATGGCCTTTGGGATCTGTTCTCTGCTTGCTGTGGTAGATCTCACGCAGAGACAGAGACAGACGGTTCTCTTCTGGAGTCTGTGCGCAACAGAGACAGAACTGCACTCAGCCATGGGCATAGATTACATTTAAAAGACATGAAACAACATTCACACAGCGTTTGACTTCCGCAATGTGATGTATTTCCAATTGAAACAGAATAGAGGGAGATAGCGTAGGGGGTTGGGGCTTGATTTACCCATTAGGATTTGATTGGAACAAAGAAAGGGATTATCTCATGATTTACTCACCCCCCCTGGCATCCTAGATGTTTAATGTATGACTTTCTTTCTTCTGCAGAACACAAATGAAGATTTTTAGAAGAATATTTCAGCTCTATTGGTCCATTCAATGCTAGTGAGTGGGTGCTAAAAATTTTAAGCTCCAAAATCGGCATAAAAGTAATCCGTATGACTCCAGTGGTTAAATCCATGTGTTCAGACATGATATGATTGGTGTGGATCAGAAACAGATCAATATTTAAGCCATTTTTTATCATAAATTCTCCTCCCTCCACAGTAGGGGGCGATATGCATGAAGAGTGTGAATCAACAAAAACAGAAAATGGAGAAGGTAAAAGTGAATGTGAAGTGGAGGCTGACTGAGCAGGGAGGAGAATTTATAGTAAAAGAAAAAAAGGCATTAAATAAAGATCTGTTTCACACCCACACCTATCATATCACTTCTGAAGACATGGATTTAACCACCAAAGATGTCTGGATTACTTTTATGCTGCCTTTATTTGCTTTTTGGAGCTTCAACGTTTTGGTCACCATTCACTTGCATTGTATGGACCTACAGAGCCGAGATATCCTTCTAAAAATCTTCGTTTGTGTTCAGCAAATGAAAGAAAGTCATACACATCTGAGTAAATGATGAGAGAATTTTCATTTTTGGGTGAACTATCCCTTTAAAAGGTTTGGAACAACATGACAGTGAATTTGTATTCATTATTTTAACTATTACTATAACATTGATTACCTGCATTAGGCTAAAGGATCCACTTTCAAAGTTGTCAGGTAGGGGGCGGTAGAGCTCACTCTCATCCAGCTTCCAGTAAGAGAGACCTAAAAAAAATCAATTGTAAGAATGTGAACAGTAACGGCATCATGTCTTCAACAGCAAAAATAAATCTCTTTAAACCAGAGTGATTCAGATCAAATTATTTTTAAATCTCTTTAAATATAATGTTACACACAGCAACTCCCTTGACATCATAAGATCAGCAACACTCTTTATCTTGTTACACAAACAGTGGAGCTTGATTCTTGGTGAAATACGTTACCTGAGACTTCAGACACCAGACTGTCACTTCTCTTCAGCAGCAAAGGATTCATGGACACTGCACTGCATCCATGCTGAAAAGAAGACATGAGGCCAGAGTTGAGATGCGTATACTCACAAACCAATTTTAAATGCACACACACACACACACACACACACACACACACACACACAAGAAAGAAGAATAAAACTGATGCATGTGTTATGCATCCTTTATCTTTTGTATAAAACAGCTAAATGATGCATGATTCATAAAAATACAAATCTTTAAATTAAAGAATCTGGCTGAATATAAATTTACACTCTCTGTCGATCAGTACATTTACAATTTGACATACTTCACAAGAATTCAGGAATCAAATAAATATTTCAATGGTCGTTAGAAAAGATGGCTATTTATTTAGTACACAGATTGAAAAATAAGCCTTAAGATTATCTTTTCCTAATCAGACCAATACCAATGAGCATTGATAATGTCCTACAGCAATGTGTTCACAGATATATTGTGCATCTCTACGGTTCACAGACTTGGTATCAGTGTTTGCTCACTTCAGCTAAATGATCAGTGTGTTCCTTAGGAGATTCTGCTCCTGCTGTGCTCCCATCTCTCTCCTCCACACGCAACAGCCTGTTTTGTGCTGTTCTGCTCTTTCTCTGTTTGTGTTTTTGCCTTTGGGCCCAGGAGGTCAGAGGTTGACTATATAGAGTAAGACACAATGTAACAACAAATATGATTTATGACAAATTAAGTATCAAGGTTGTTTATGCTACACTATATATGGGTGATTCTTCAACTTCGGGCAGTGTCTGAATGTCTCATTAATTTGAGTGTCTTCATTTATTTTTGGTACTTTTCAAATGCCTTTTATGTATAGATTTTATCGTTTTAGTCTTAGTCTTTAGACTTTCAATATTAAACTATTCTATAAAATCTATAATAAAAATACTAATTATTACATTTAAATCTATGATCATCTAAACAAACAAAAAACTTTAGTTACAAATGTTAGTGTACTTGTTAACCAAATTGACCAAGTGATGTTTGAAGAAAATAATAATAATAATAATAATAATAATAATTCCTTACATTTATATAGCACTTTTCTAGGCACTCAAAGCACTTTACATAGTATAAGGGGAATCTCCTCAACCACCATCAGTGTGCAGCATCCACCTGGATGATGCGACGGCAGCCATATTGCGCCAGAACGCCCAACACACACCAGCTATTGGTGGAGAGGAGAGAATAGAGTGATGTAGCCAATTCAGGGGTGGAGATTAATACGAGGCCATGATAGATAGGGGTCAATGGGGGGGAATTTGGCAAGAAAACAAAGATCAAGGTAAATATCACTTGAGAATATTTTTATTAAGTGTAATTTCCGAACAAGCTATAATTTTGCCATATTATGCAAAAAGTGTAAATAATATTAAATTGTGTGTATTTAGGATACAACAAATGTTAGCTATAAAATTAGCCCCAGCAAGTCAAATGAGTCAGGCAAATTTATTTCAAAAACCTTAAAAATATCATTTCCATCAGCCTCATTTGCATCACAGAATTAAGAATTTGAGATGTGCTGGAAATGACACTGAGGTGGGAATTCTCATGACATTCAGACATAAATCTCCTGTGATGCATGTACAGTAAATACACTTTGGGACATTGTTAGCAGACAAATAAAAAAAAACATTGACAGTGTGAAATATGGTTTAACGAGTCTCTACTTTCTAGAAACTCACAGTGCTAAAAGTGCCAGAAGAAACACCCATATATCTGAATATTACTGTATAGATAAGTTATTTACTACAGCCATGGCCAAAAGTATTGGCGGTGACATACATTTTGTGTTTTGCAAAGTTTTCTGCTTCAGTTGTTGTGGTGTTGATTCAGATTGTTTCTAGATTATTGCGCAGAGTGATCAGATGCATTTTAAATAATAGCAAAAAGAATGAACTTTAAATAACAAAAACCCAAATTTCACTGATTTTTGGTCCTGGCACAAAATGACCAGCTAACATAATTTCACTAATCATATCATCAGCACCTGTGGAAAGTGTAAACGAGTACTAGTCAGATGAAATCACTCTATCATTCTGGTTGGATTATAAGAGCAGACTGATTGCTATAAAAGGAGGGAAGAAGTGCTTCCAATCATTGTGTTCTTGTTAGCAATGGCTACCTCTAAATAAAGACGAGCAGCCATCATCGCTTTGCATCAAAATGGTCTCACAGGCAAGGAAATTGCTGCAAAGTATATTGCACCTGAAAGAACCATTTACCAGATCATCAAGAACTTCATGGAGAGCGGTTCAACTGCAGTGAAGAAGGCTTCAGGATGTCCCAGAGTGTCCAGCAAGCACCAGGACCGTCTCCTCCTGAGGAGTCAGCTACGAAATTGTGTCACCACCAGTGCAGAGCTCAATATTGGCAGCAGGTTGGTGCGAGGGCATCTGCACGCACGGTGAGGCGAAGAATTTTGGACAAAGGCCTGGTGTCAAGAAGGGCAGCAAAGAAGCCACTTCTCTCCAAGAAAAACATCAAGGACAGACTGAAATTCTGCAGGAAGTACAAGGATTGGACAGCAGAAGACTGGTGCAAAGATATTTTCTCTGATGAAGCCCCCTTCCGACTGTTTGGGACATCTGGAAAATCAAAGTCCAGAGAAGAAAAGGTGAATGCTACCATGAGTCCAGTGTCGTGCCAACAGTGAAGCGTCCTGAGACCATACATGTGTTGGTTTGCGTTTCATCCAAGGGAGTGGGCTCTTTCACAATTCTGCCCAAAAACACTGCCATGAATAAAGAATGGTATCAAAACGTCCTGCAAGAGCAACTTCTACCAACGATCCAGGAACAATTTGGTGATGATCCATGCATTTTACAGCATGAGGGAGCACTGTGTCACAAGGCAAGAGTGATAATGAAGTGGCTCAGAGATCATTAGATTGAAATTTTGGATCCATGGCCAGGAAAATCCCCGGATCTTAATCCCATAGAGAACCTAAGGTCAGTCCTCAAAAGGCAAGTGGACAAGCAGAAGCCCACAAATTGTGATTATCTCTGAGCACTAATAAGACAAGAATGGATCGCCATCAGTCAGGATTTGGCCCAGATGCTGATATCCAGCGCCAGAGTGAATTGCAGATGTTATGCAGAACAAGGGTCAACAGTGTAAATATTGACTCTTTGCATATATTGAGTGTTTTTGCCAATAAAAGCCTTTAAAACTTATGCAATGCTTATCATTGTTTTCCAGTATACCATAGAAACATGTGAAAAAATCATCTACAAATACTGAAGAAGCAAACTTTGCAAAGCACAACATTTATGTCACTGCCAATACTTGTGGCCACGGCTGTATTATATAATATAATTGGCTTGGGATAGGCTTGTCACTTTGTATCACACCTGGTAAGGACAAAGTGACCAATAAACACTTAAATTTTACCTTTTTACTCTATGTTTATCAGCCGGTGCATTAGGTGCGATTGAGGCAGTCGTGTGGAGCTTGTCATTGGCTGAAATCGTTCTGCTCGGCGGATTCTGACCCAATGGGCTTGTGTCAGGTATGGGGGACGGCGTAAGACTGCCGTCCTGCTGGTTTGGGGACCACAGCACTTCATCCCTCCCTTCTGCAGAACTGGGCCTTCCTGGTTCTAATCCAAAAGTGGAAAGAGTCCCATAGCCGCTGCTCAAGACAGTAGCCATTCCCTCCTCCGAGCTCTCCTGAGGGTGAACGGTAAGCTGAGGGGGGGACAGGGGCTCCGAGGCCGAGGGCAGGAAGGTGTTCTCGTTCGGCAGGTCCATTAGATGCTTGGGGTTCTTGCCCGTGTGCAGGGGCGGGTCCAGAGAGGGTGCCTGTGCACTGATTTGCCGGTTTTGCAACTGAACTAACGCCTTGATTTCATCCTGAATTAGCTGGACAAAAACAAGTGTAAGAAACTAAAAACACAACAAACACTATAGTAACTTTGTAATTGCAAATGTGGGTTCCAAAAACAACAGTGTACATGTAACATGGACCAAGACTAAAGTTGACCAGAAAGTCTTGGTCGCTATAATGTGTGGTTCACTGTCGATGGGACGTGTGGCGAGTTGTGCATGGATGCAGTGGAGAATAGGATGACTAAGCGTGATGAGATGTGCGGACCTACGGTCTCAAACGCGGAGGCAATTGAGATTCGTCCTACGCCAACCGGATTGAGGCGAGTCACTACGTCACCACAAGAACTTAAGAGTGCATTGGGAATTGGGCGTTCCATATTGGGGGGAAAAAAGGCGAAAATATAGCTAGTGGTCGACTGATATATTGCAGAGGCCGATAAATCGGCTGATATTCTGACCTTTTTTAATTATCGCATCGGACGATCAATTTTTCAGTTTGGCTGATTTGTTCTAGAGGTCGCCAAGTTTTGCCTGCTTGCATGTGAAGCAACTGAGCCATGTAAACAAACAGTCACGGCTCGTGCCATCTTGTTACTACAATAATAGTTTTAAAACCTGAGCTCATAATGTTAAAGTGCTTGCCTGTTTCATTCTCCTTCTCTCTCCTTAACAGTTCCCTGTATCTGTTTGGAACGCTCGTGGGAGGCTATTTCCAGTCATGACAGTGCAGCCTCTATCTACTTGAATGGGGAAAGCCCGAAATCTCCAAAACTGTTGGTCAAAACTTCGATCAAAGAACACATTTCAAATCAGCAGTAAAATCTGACAACACTGGTTTCATAAATGGTGCTCCTTTACTTCAGATTACACTAAAAAACTACATTTCCCAGCTTTAATAGTTAATGCGCAAGCGCATTTCTGAGTTGATTGACAGGCGACGCCAAGGAGATTGGTTTTTTTATCTGTAAGGCGGGACTTCCTATCTAAATCCATTGACATTTGGCTGCAGTTGGGCGTTCTAATTACTCCCATTCATTTTATTAGAAGTGGCCCATCTCAGCTAGAGTCTCTGGTGCAACTTTAAGGTAAAAGCGCTTCACATGTGCTATGAGTAAATGTCTTATTCAATATGCACTGTATGTACAATTGGTTTGATTCTGTAGTTTTTGAGTAAATGCATGTGTACTGTTATTTCCTTCTTCCTACTATATTAACAATTTCTTTTTTGCAAATAAAATACTAAAATTTGATGACTAATCAGAAATCAGAAGGAAACTGCTATCCACCATTTAAAATACAATATATTTAGTTTTTATTCATAGTTTAGTTTGAAACAGAGTTAATATAGTGCTAAATAAGAGTTTATTATTATAATTTTTTAGCACTTTTTTTACGGTGGTGCAGCGGTTAGCACTGTCGCCTCACAGCAAGAAGGTCGTGGGTTCAAACCCCGGTTGACCCGGCCTTTCTGTGTGGAGTTTGCGTGTTCTCCCCGTGTCTGCATGGGTTCTCTCCGGGTGCTCCGGCTTCCTCCCACCATCCAAAGACATGCAGGCTAGGTTAATTGGTATCTCCAAAAATTGTCCTATAGGTGTGGATGTGAGTGTGAGTGTGTGTCTGTCTATGTGTGGCCCTGCGATGGACTGGCGACCTGTCCAATCGCCCAATGTTAGCTGGGATAGGCTCCAGCCCCCCCCCCCCCCCGCGACCCTGTACACAGGATAAGCGGTTGACGATGGATGGATGGATGGATTACATTAAATTGTGTGATATATGGGCATTGTATCCGCCACCCTGCTCTCTGGATATCGGCATCGAACATTAAAAAAAAAAAAAAAAAAAAAAACATATCGGTCGACCACTACTTAGAACTCATGGAAAGTTTGTATTTAAAGGTAAATAAGGTATCTTTAAAAATCAGTTCACCTATAGAGAAAACAGTCGCCTATAGAGACTTTTGCGCTGTATATTGTACAGCAGTATAATTTGCCTTCTGACACATTTCTAAATGCAAAGATACATGACATTCAAGCTTGGATAAGTAGAAGTGTTTGCGTTCACGTACGTTTCGGGCATAAGACTAGCTAGCACAACCGAATTAAACACAATGGAGGGCCATGTTTAAGAACAAATACAAAGCACAGCGCCTAAATACTTGGCAGCGTGAATGCAATGACTTGGTAACAGTTCAACTCCTTAAAAAACATACCTGTATTTGGCACTGGTACTGTTCCTGCTGAGCAAGAATTTGCTCTTGGTATTGCTTTTCTACCAACTGAAAGAGATGTAGCCACCGGCCCTGTTTGAGTGAGAGATAAAACAATGTTAAGATGTTGTATTTAAATAAAAAAGATTTAGTTGAATATTTAGTCATATTCCCAAACGTTCAGTAAAAAGTCAAACAAGAGGAAAAAAAAAAAACACTCTAATAGACATTTCTATTTTAACAGTGTTATTGGTGCTACCCCAGACTCAAGCTTCATAATAACGGTGATACCAAAGTGTTTTTCATTCATAACAGTTCTGTGTATGGCAGTAATATTCCCAGATAGCGGTGCTATTGGGCTGAACTCGGTGGTGAAGAGGCACAGACTGTGAGCCCAGGACAGGGGCTGTTCAAACAGACGGCGCACAACAGAATGAAACAAAACGCAAGGATCTCGAGATGCACTTTTCCAAATTTAGCTCTTTTCTTGACAAAGTGTTTTAAAAGCACACATTGCTTAATCTGAGAAACAATGATAAGAGAGCGCAACGTCGCGGCCAGAGATCTCCAGTGGCTGTTCACACCAAACGCTTTGCAACCTTGCAGTTTACCGTTTGTTATTCTATGTAAACACTCACTAGTTTTTTAGGGTCTCGTGCAGGAGCGTGTGTTTTTAGAGGCCGTGTCAAGTTAAAAAGAACTTCTCCAACCTTTAAAACACTTCTTGTTGCGCTGCGTCTAGTCACTGCTTGGCACACATCCAAAATTGTAATATACAGTTTTTACATTCAAATGTGCGTTTTTTTAATTTTATTTTATTCTACGAGTAGCCGCACTACTACAAAATATCTCCTTTTGTGTTCCACAGAAGACAGAAAGTCATATGGGCTTGAAACAACATGAGGAGGAGTGATTGATGACAAAATTGTCATTTTTGGGAATTTAACAAATTTAAATGTCTCCAGACAAACGATTTCGCACATGATGTTGATGTGAATTGTGGGGATCAGCTGTATTGTGGACTGTTCTCCACAGCTCTGAGCCTCTAGGTGACTACTGTTGTTCAGCTGGACTCCTGGGGGAGACCCCAGATGATGACCCAGAAATCTGGGGAGGGACAGTGTGCTCTCAACATCTGCGTACCTCACAGTTTTTCCAGATCTCAGGGTCTGCCTCTCCACTGCTCTGAATCTCCTGGACCAGGGCTCTGAGGGTCTCTAAGGAGCTGGGGTTGATGAAGGGCAGACTTCTTCCTGAACTGAACTCCTCCTCAGTGCGAAGACACAGATTCCTGAAGCATGTGACAAGAGGAGAAGGAACCATTTGAACTCAAACTGCCCAGAGGACTTGCTGTGTCCTACCAAAGACATCACGGGATAAAGCAACTACAAACCTTATTTTGTTCGAAATATCGCATGCTGGTGTGGTGGAGGGTCGATTTGCCCCCTCGGTCGCCTGTAGGAAGCACTCCAAGGTCTGGACAGGGTGTGACGCGGATCGCTCCTCTTGGGGGAGACCTGACACGGTGTCCTCGGAGGAGACGATGGACGCCTCACTCTCTTTCCCGCCATTGGCACTGATCTGATCATGGCTCAAAGCCACAGAGCTGGACACGTCCTCAGAGATGCTGTCATCTGTGGACATGCTTAAACAGCAGTGTGCGGTGACAGTGAGCGAGCGCTGAAAAGCAGAGAACAGAATGTTACATACTGCAAGATATCTAGTCTACAAGAAAAACAGAGGGTTTTGTAAAGGTCGTACATACAGGTATCCCACATGACCAATGATTTCCATGAGTGTTCCTTTCATTTGTAATTACTCGTTTTTAGAGATCGCACACACAAGAAGCAATTTTATTAAAAACATAATCTACAGCTGTGGCGATTATATAATTGTGAAAAGTGTAAATTACAGCATTCCATTTAGGTGTAAATTAGAAGTTTAAATGAGTTTAAAAGGCATATCAGTAATGCTCACTATCTAAATTATAATGTGCATAATTTTTTCAAAATGTGAATAACACCTCATATCAACATATCAACACAAGACAATATGAGAGAATATTTTGCATAAAGAAAACGAAGCCTACATTCAGGATTATTTTAAATATTCCAAGACTGGACATAAAACAAAATGTATTCTCTGATATTTACAGGTTTTAAATGATGGTCAGAACCCTGTACTGAGCATATAACCAGAATAAGATTGAATTAGTTCAGAGAAAAAAAAACATATTCCAACAAATCACAAAAAGCAATTAAAAATAATTTAATATTTAATATTCCTTTACAATTAAAGGAATAGTTCACCCAAAAATGTAAATTCTCTTATCATTTAATCACCCTAATGCTGTCCTTTTTTACTATAAATTCTCCTCCCTGCCCAGTAGGTAAAAAGAAGAATGTGAATGTGAAAGTGAAAGTGGAGATTGATAGTAAAAAACATACTTAAATATTGATATGTTTCTCACCCAAACCTATCATACCTCTTCTGAAGACATAAATTAAACCACTGGAGTCATATGGATTACATTAATGCTGCCTTAATGTCCTTTTTGGAGATTCAAAGTTCTGTCCACCATTCACTTGTATTGTATGGACCTACAGAGCTGAAATATTCCTCTATGTGTTCAGCAAACGAAAGAAGGTCATACACATCTGGGATGGCATGAGAGTGAGTAAATGATGACAGAAATGTCATTTATGGGTGAACTATCCCTTTAAATTTAACTTAAATGCATTATGTTCTTTGAAAATGATTAAGAACATTGAATAATGGCATAAACAAGAAATCAGCTGTAAAACCAGAAAAGCACCCACAAATCTGACCAGACCATTGTTTGAAAGCAGTCCTCAGCGTGGCAAATGACAATATATATATATATATATATATATATATTAATGGCATTCATTCCTATAAACTTGGATTGAGAACAACAGCAAGTTATACTTAAAGACACCTTCCCGTTTAAATCACATACATATACATACATACATACATATATTATGTCATCAGAATAATATACAATCCAACGCAAATCTGACTACCACAAACCCAGTTGGTGTTGTTTCCAATACGTTGCACGATTCACATAGAAAATGTTAACAAAGCCTTTATAATGCAATAAAGGGTGAGTATATCATCAAAATACATACTCGCTATGGCGCTTCCTGTTCGCTCGCTCGCGCAGCCGCCACACATACAGCACGCGCATCACCACTGCAGCTGCATCCCGCGAGCCACGAAACAGGCTGCAATCAAAGTATCCAGCGCAGACACAGTTATGATGACAAAAACTTCATATTATTGCGTCACTCACTTGTTACTTTGTATCATCACTTCTTCTCCCATTTTGACATTTCCTCTTGTTCCGCGCGCTCTCTCTGCTTCTGTCAGTTTCTCGTTCAACCTTCCAACGTTCTAACCACCCAACGACGAGACGCTGCGCCGCCAATCTCGATTGGCTGAAAGGTGCCAAAGGCTTTATTTGATTGGCCAGAATAAATATTCAACGGCTCTTCAGGCTCTGTGATTGGCTCCTTCACACGATTCTAGGCATTTTAAAGAACACAACAGTGGTACTGATTGGTTGTATTTTTGAGTAACACTGCTGCAGTCAGCCGCTTATGGGCGAATCTCATGAAACTTGTCACTTCTCATGAAGTGACGTTAAAGAGAAAGTAAGTATAATATATATATAGGTTAAAGAAAAATAATCCTATATTTTAGGGCCATTAAGGTTGCATTGTAACATTATTTTCGTGACCATTAGGAACATTACAATTTCAATAATCTATCGTGAGTTTTAACATTGCAGTAAAAGTATTTTATATACCATGTAGTGTTTGTTGTTCTACCTATAATTAATGCTAATTTAAGTAAAATTACACTATTACTTTAAAAATATATATATATATATATATATTTTTTTTTTGGTGTAATGAGAATTGCAATTGTGAGTAATAGGAATAATTGTCAAAAACTTTTTATTTAAATAAAAAAATAATAATAATAATATATATATATATATATATATATATATATATTCCTTTGATTTTGCAGTCAAATATGATGTGAACAGCTTTTTGTAAAATTCACCCAAATATATATATAAAGAGTCACATTTTTAGATAACATGCCTCACAAATGACTCATTCAGGGCTGTTTTTTTTTTGTCACTAGTTACCAAGTTAGTATGATTTCATTAGAGTAACATTAACTATAATAACTCAGGTATTATCATGGTTCAATTTCATGGTACTAATACAGTACAATACAAGTCTTCCACAAAACAAATGAACAAAATAGTTTTGTACACAATGATGTCGTATTTATTGACAGATATACAAAATTCCAAAGAGTGACCTTTTTGTCTTTACATGAAAATACATTTTATTACACAAGGTAATAAATACAAATAAAGACGAAAAATGGCATCACTACAATACTTTTCAGTAACTCCCCAATTTAAAAGAAAGCTGTCCTATTCATCAGTGCGTACAAGGAGAAAATACCTTATACCTCATCCTGAGAACTATTTGTAAAAGCACATACCTAGTCTAAACCGGTAAAAAGCCATGCAAGTTTCTAATTTGGGACCTTTAATATGGTTGCATGCAGTTTTGCTTATTTAAAGATACTATGTGGTAAAATAAAGAAAACAAGATAATAAAAATATATTTAAAAAAAACTCAAAATGGCAACAGTTCCAGATCTCTCTCGTATTTGTAAATCAGAAGATGCATCCTCTGAATCTTGCCTTATTCCCTCCAAAATACATACGAAATAGCAACTCGTAACATAAATGCTGCCTTTTCTGATTGTCCCCTCAGCGGAGCGGCATGCATGATTCCCGTGTGAAATGGTTTAAGGGAGACAGTTCTTTTTGCCATATGGAGAGGAACAGGATTGAAAGGGCTAGGATCTCGCATTTCGCTCTGTCTCTGCCAAACACTCCCGAACAAGCCCTCTGGCATGAATGATACCTTTCAATATGTAAAAAGAGCAAAGTTCAGTTTGAAAGACAGTTTTAACATCAGTGCATTTGATAAAAAAAATATATATATTTACTACCACATTTATAATGCTTCCTTTGTTAATTGATACAAACCTCTTTTAAGACGTTCCATTGCACTTTTACTCCCTGCATACGTGGGTCTTATTTCTTTCCCAAGTTCTTCAATGATGGCGAGAAGTTCAGCATATTTACTCTGGGGTACTTGGTTCCCAATTGGCCCCTAAACATTGTATTTCAGACATAAGAGATGTTCAGATCATTTGAAATGATGAACAAGATTTATTTTTTGTCATTTAACAATTTTCTTGTTAGGATAGAATAATTTCGGAGTGTAAAGCTCACCTGTGAGAATCCCAATGAAGGGGGTCCAAAGTCATTTAGAATTGGCTTGTATGACTGTACTGTTGCCATGGAAGACGGAGAGGGAATGCTTCCTGTAAAGAGTAACCAAAATATGTGTCATTCAATTTATGAAACAGTTCCTCATGATGCCATTTAGGGCCATTTCTAGCTATAAGTGGTATAAGTAGCCGCTTAGGGCCCCCGATGTCACTCCCCAGCTGTTATGGCTCAATTGGACAGTTAGAAGGGGGCCCCCTTGTGGCCTGAGAGGGAAGGGAAAATGTAACTTCAAGGAGAGAGTTGTAGCTAGATGCGACAGGCACGCACACCTACAAGTCGGGAGTGAAAAAAAGAAAGAAAACAGAAGATAAAAATGCTACCTGGCTGTTTGTTGTCATGCATTAAATTGCAACTATTAGTTAGCTAACGTTTTGCAGTTGTGTCCCGTTGCATCTAGCTATTTATAGTAATTTATTGGGCCTCCAAGTAGGAGTTCGCTTTGGGACCCCATATGCTCAGAAACGGCCTTGATAACATTACTTACATCCCTAGCTCAATCGACAACATTTGTGGCATGTTAGTTACCACAAAAATTACTTTCAACACATCCCTCCTTTTCTTTAACAAAAAAAAAGATCTGCGTTACAGTGAGGCACTTACAATGGAAGTGAATGGAGCCAATGTGTAAACATTAAAATACAAGTATAGCCACAAGACATAAACAATATATTAAAATATTTGAATATCACTTACTAACCTCCTAAAATCACTGTTACATCCAATTTTACTACGTTGCCATGACAACGTAACGCTGTAAACCCCAAAATGACCGTAAAAACGGCGCTTCGAATCACGCGTTTTAACAGAAGAAATAATGTAAGTGCTTTTCTAAAATGATCAGCTTCACAGATCTGCCTTTAAACCCTCCAAACATTGGCCCCCATTCACTTCCATTGTAAGTGCCAAACTGTAACCTCGATTTCTGCTCTATTTTTTTTTTTATTTATTTTTTTTTTTTTAAATGATTTTTTTTAAATAATTTTGTGGTAATCAACATTATGCCACAAATTCTGTCGGCTAAGCTAAACTTATATTGAACGCTTGAATACCAAGCATACAGAGAAAACCTGATGATCCATAACTTGAGAACGTTGAAAAGAGCATCTTGTATTTGAAGTATTTGTTGTTGTACATCTAATTTATGCTCAAGTTAGAAATGCTCAAAAGAGCATCTTGCGTGCCTCAATGGAAATCTGACCTTTTGTACGATGTAGTTAAAGGGGCAGTATGTGATTTTAACAGAACTAGAACTTCACATAGCAAAAAGCAACGCAATCGCAAAACAGCGTTTTTAAAGAGATAGTTCACCAAAAATGAAAATTCTCTCATCGTTTACTCACCCTCATGTCATCCCAGATGTGTATCCCTTTCTTTCTTCTGCAAAACACAAAGATTTTTAAAAGAAAATTTCAGATCTGTTGGTCCTCACATTGCAAGTGAATGGTGACCAGAACTCGAAAGGTCCAAAAAGCAGTAGAAAAGTGATCCATTTCACTCCAGTGGTTAAATCCAAGTCTTCCGAAGCAATATGATAGGTGTGGGTGAGAAACAGATCAATATTTAAGACATTTTTAACTGTAATTCTACACATTCTGGGATGAAAGTGACATTCAGCCACCGACTGGTTAGGGCTATTCAAAAGGTGGAGATTGATAGTAAAAAGGACTTAAATATTGATCTCACACACACTTGTTTTATTGCTTCAGAAGACATGAATTTAACCACTGGAGTTATATGAATTACTTTCATGCCTATTTATTTTTTGGACCTTCTGAATTCTGGTCACCATTCATTTGCATTGTATAAACATACAGAGCTGAGATATTCTTCTAAAAGTCTTAATTTGTGTTCTGCAGAACAAAGAAAGTCATACACCTTAAGGCCCTTCCTCTCTGAAGAACATGCCACACAACTGCTTGTTCAGTCACTTGTCATAACTAGACTGGACTACTGTAACGCTCTCATTGCAGGCCTTCCTGCATGTGCTATTAGACCTCTGCAAAAGATCCAGAATGCAGCAGCACGTCTGGTCTTAATGAACCAAACTAGAGCGCATGTTACACCACTCCTTGTCTCTCTCCACTGGCTGCCGGTTGATGCATGTATCAAATTCAAGGCTCTGATGCTGGCATACAGAACAGTCATTGGGTCTGCTCCAGCATACCAAACATTATTACTGCTGAGCTACACTCCCACCAGAAAGAGCAGCTCCTTGTTGTACCAACACAAAGAGGCACCAAAACACTTTCATGGACTTTGTTTCACTGTACCACATTGGTGGAATGACCTTCGCAACTCCATCCTTGAAGCAGACTCACTCTCGGTCTTCAAACAGCTAAAACACATCTTTTCCATGAGCACTTAACCAGTCACTCATAAAAAATATGACATATATTCTTGTCACACTCTAATCTGTCTTGGATACTACTATTCTGATGTAATGTAATGCAGCACTTTTCGTCCCACCGTCTCCTTAAGATGAATCGCTTATGATGTATTATTCCTTTTTTTGGATAAAAGCGTCTGCCAAAACAATACATGGAAATGTTGTGTCCTAGAAATAGTGCAGACACTTAAATGCTTAAATGCTTCTTATTTCATTTATATTCTTTGTTTTACCATTTTCAAAATCAGGTTTAACCCTTGTGTGTCCATTTAAAAAAAAGTTACTCAGAGGTCCTCTGAGGACAGAAATGTCTGCGTCAAAAAAACTGCCATAATAATATTATACATTCATATTATTTTCCACTTTCAATATATTTGTTTTTTTTAACCAACATCAGCCCTGATCATAACCACCGAATATGAATTCATTTTCAGGATTTTAACACTTTAAATGCCAGTTTGTTCACATAACACCATTGTTTTTTTTTTTTGTTTTTTTTTTTTACACACACACACACACACACACACACACACACACACACACACACACACACACACACACACACACACACTTCTCAGCCAGATTACCAATCCAGCTCCGAACATAAAATCCTAGAATTCATGATTTTATGCCTTAATGGCACTGGGATCAAATATTGCCGTTTTAATGGGTTTCAAGGTCCTGAGAGTAACAATTTTTTTGTACACAGTGTATTATAGATGTATTTCTGAGGTTGAAATATCAAAAAAAAAAAAAAAAAAATAATACACACCTTTGAAAACTTGCATGCCATTGAAATTAACAGCCAAAATTATCGAAAAAAAAAATTAATAAAAAAAAAATGTTCCGAGGTCGCACAAAGGTTTAAAAAAAAAAAAAAAAAAAAAAAAAAAAGGATCGTCAATGTGATCTCATCAGACTTTTGTCCCGTCCATTCTAAGCAGTACCACTTTCAACCGCTAGGTGTCCCCGAAGAGCAACAAAAACACAGAACGTCTGAATCCGATCAATCAACAGCCCAAGAGACAATCATGGAGGAAACGGCATGGGCTTGATCTTAGCCGCTAAAAGGATTCATTTTTATCACAATCTAGCGGCCTCCGTACCACCCCAACCGGCCATGGCGCGACGCGGAACCAGCGGAAACGAGCCGAACATGCACCACACGCCGCTATATAGCCCGAGCGAAGCCGAGGAATGCGTTTTTTCCACTAGTAATAATGGCGGATGTTAAGTATCTGACCCTATAGCGATCAGACTGGACAAAAACTACACACGGCTTTTCCCCAGGTATTCTTTCCCACGCCAATTCTTACATTCGATTAAATGCACTCAAGACGGAGAGTTTTCTACGCTTTTTTGGCATACCTTGGTTCCCAGAAGTTCCCGGAAGGTGTTGATGGGGATTGGGTTTGTAAGACATACCTGAAGAGATAACAAATGAGAGAAATAAAATTGTCCCTAAAATGAGCGGAGCGTCCGTCTCGCAGACACTTTTTGTTTACAGCGGAGCAGCACCGGCAAATATGGCCGCGTCACTCATGACACCCACACTGTTGTCTATCATTACCATCACAAAGAACTCAATTAACACAAACATAATTAATAAAAACAAATAAACAACTCTGTCCATCATCACATTGACAACTGAGACAAGTTACAAAATCATTAGCGGAAATAAAAAAAATAGCAGCACATTA
The DNA here is from genome assembly GCA_032164185.1 of Moxostoma hubbsi. Taxonomy (NCBI): domain Eukaryota; kingdom Metazoa; phylum Chordata; class Actinopteri; order Cypriniformes; family Catostomidae; genus Moxostoma; species Moxostoma hubbsi. The sequence goes on from JAVLUX010000050.1 coordinate 3,289,465, forward strand.
TCAATAAAGATTAACACATTAAAACTACTAATTTTGGGACAAACTTTTTCACCAATATTGCACTTTTACTAAAAGAGCAAAAGTGGAAATAATTGTTCACACACATTTTTTCATTTAATTGTGGATATTTGGCAAATAAATGGGAAGATCAGATTAAAAAAGTGAAATATAGTTTAGAACAAACATTTTTTTTTTTTTTTTTTTTTAAAAAAGGAGGGCATTTAGTTAATTTAGTGACAATAAGATTAGCTTTCTTGGCGTGCCCTTAAAGCTTGTTTTCAATACATTCAACATGTAAATCTTGAAAAATAAATAAACTAAACTGAAACAAAAACATGGTCTTGTGTCTTCTATACTATCATTTTCATTGTAAAACTACTGAAAATTCACCTAAACTTTTTATTTCAAAACATCCCCTATAGCTCCATATAGCTAAGAATTAATTGTCCTTTATTTAGTTTTCATTACAGTACATTATAGTGGAACCCAAAATTGGAAAACTTCTAAAAAGTCAAATCAAGTCATTAAATTCTGTATTATGACTATAAACCACCCAACATACGCATCGGGCCAAGAAAAGTTACTCCGCATTTTGAATACACAATACTCACCCCAAAAGTTCAGAAATGTGGTTCCCTAGAAATGGGAGGGAAAAAGAAAACGACATTTTGGAAGAGAGGTAGTAATCCATAAGATTTATTGGTCATATGCAAGAGGTAGAGATCTTGCAGTCAGTTAAATTTTTCATAGATTATTTGTACAACAGATCCATCAGTAGTGCAACTCGTGCAAGGATGAAAATGACATTGTCTTTAGAGTGCTGCAACATCTATAATAACAATAATAATTCCACAAAACATGACATTTCAGATATGCAACTATACACCAAAGACCAAGCATTTGTCCAACATTTACAGCAAAATGAGATCTATTGGGGGAAGGAACTATTCAGATGTTCTTCACACGATTTACACCAATCGTGTGACTAAATGATTAAAACCAAGACATAGAAAATGCATTAACCACAAATGTCGAGTAAATGTTGATCGACGTGGACTTCTGCAGAGGGAATTCCGGTTTACTTCGAAAATGTCAGGAGAACACAACACTTGCTTCCTCATTAAACACTCAAACTGAAACACTTGAAAGCAGCAAAAATATAGTCATCCCTATCAGACTAAACTCTCACAACTAAACAAAATCCAAAGAGTTCCTCAAACCATGCAACTCATCAGAGTTCCAGAAAAGTATTCAGGGTTGGGTTAATACCACTCACACCCATTTCCTGTTTTAAATCAAGGACTGTGTTAAGTGGTAAACAAGCAGTGTCATGCCTAATACATGCCGTATCAGTGCGATAAAGGGAGACGGTTGGTTTGGTGGCGCGTCAAGTCCTTGAAACGCTTTAAAAGGACTCAAAATGGGAAAAAAGCTTGATTATGAGTAACCCCTGAGCGCTGTCCTGTTTAAATACTGTGTGTCTAGTGTTGGTGACGCAACAGCCCTCTTAAGTATCGAAGAGCCAGGTATATTCTCAATGGAAAGCACAGGCGATGGGTTTCACAACTCTCGTTTCGCTCTGTCGCACTCAGTGCGCTCTGACGTGCAGAGCTTTGATTCAGTAGTCCAGCAAGCTCCTTTGGCGACGAGTCCTCTTTGGACATGAATCCTGAAATTTTATATACGACAAGCGCCGTCTTCCTCGTAGCATACCAGCGGAGGAAGGGGAGGCTGGCTGGCTAATGATCCCACATCTGCCCCGCAGTAAGGTGCGAGGTGGTCACACTATGTGTTGGCAGTATGGCTGATGCTCTGCGGATGGAGTTGTTGCCACAATTGCTGCTGCTGCACAGCAAGCTGCTGAGACTGATCTGATGATGACAGGATATTGACCAGGGAAGACACGCAATTGGCTGGAATGATCAGACCTGAGCAGGAAACACAGAGCAGGTTAAAGACAACATATCAAAATTGATCCAATTTACTTCCTGTATAATATGTACCTGGTGTTTTCAATGTAATGACCAATGTAATGACTTGGGTGTGAAAAAAATAACTAAATGTCACATGTTCTTGTTTCTTTAGACCAATTCATTTTCACTCATTCATAATAACTGGATATGGTGCATAATTAGAAAAATGTATACATCATGACTACCAAGGTCATGGTGTATACAAGGTCAACACACATCACAGTAAGTAAAATCATGTCCCTTTCAATTAGGGTTGGGTAATGATGTATAGATTTCCCAATATGATTCTGATTCACAAGTGCTCGATAAGATTAATTTGGGTAGATTTCTGTTGTAATGCCCATTTTGCTTACAAATGTAAGGAAATTTGTAATCTTTAACTCCAATAATTATATAAGGGACCTTCTAACTTTGTAGATTGCAAAAATATTATAAAAACTGTAATTTTATCATTAGTTTTCCATTGTAATGTTAGTTAAAATGAGTTAATCATGTAATACATCAATAAATATGTCTTTAAATCGCATCCATTATATTGCATATCATTGTTTCATGTTTATTGTTTAATGCATAATTTGTACTATTTACAATATTTACATTGATTTGAAGAACACACCGTCTCTTTAAGAATACAGGCAGGTTAACAAGCATCATAAGTGTTTCGGTTGAGTGCACATTAATGAGTGCTTCTTTACCACATCCGTGTTATGTGCAATTAGAACTAAATGTTCTCATTTTTTATTGATTGTTTTTTATTGAACAGTAAAGAACAGAAAGAGTATTAAAAGAGATGTTACTCAATGACAAATGGATTGTGTGGATCTCGCCTTTGGACACATTACACGGAAACCAAACTTTTACTCAACATGCAGCGAAAGGATGCTGTACTTCTTCACCACTGTACTCCTCAATCATGGTGAGTGAAATATGAAAATTTACCAACCAGTGGATAACAGGACTTTGTTGCATTTGGTAGAATATGCGAGTAAATCACTCACATATTTGAGTGCTGCTGCACAGAGTAAAAGATCAAGATTGCGATGCATCAGATAAAACTATATTTCAAGGTTGAAGGTTGTTTCAAACTAAACTTAGGAGACATACAGCAAGTCTGTTTTTGAGATGTATAAATAAACGGCTATTTGACAACTTACCCACTATCCTCTGCCCATCCTCGGTTCTTAAACGTACAATCTGCATCTTCACGTTGGATCCACTGACCGGGGCCAGGACACCTTCCACTTTGGTCCACACACTGAGGACAGAGCCACAGAGGACATAGTACATCCTGCAGCGCAGCCCAATCTCACACTGTAGCCCTAGTGAGGCCTTCTTACAGTTCCCTCGCCTGTCAAAAAACAATTTCATTTCACACATTAACTTTTGCACACACTTCCTCATTTTGGTAGGCAGCATCAATTGTACCCTTTGCTCATTATGCGATTGCAAAATGCAACGGCACAAGCTTAGTGAAAATGTTCTCGCAAGTTTCTAATCATTCACTTATGAACGATGCTGCCTTAAAAAGGTTGTCTAATAGTTAGCTCACTATGCACAAAACAAAAGTAAAACGTGCTGCTTTTTTTCTAGTTACGTTACTGAAAAAACATCACTCTTTTTAAGGAGAATCTTAAAAGAAGCACCTACCAATACGCATGAGAGCAGACATCAGCAGAGGAGTTGTACTGATCAATCCAGTGTACCTTAGCATCATCAGAGAGGACCTGTTTTGAGACGAGAAGCATTTACAACAGCAGTGAGAATGACTGAACAAGCAGAAGAAATAAACATTAGTTGAAAGAAGGGTACCAAGCTACCTATTAACCTTATTCAGCCAGACACTTTTCAGCGCTGCACGCTTCCGTGTTTTGTCTCTTACCTTCAGGTTTGAATGAAAGCTACTAGTGGGAGCACAGAAAGTATTTTTCACCAAGAGTTAAAGAGGGTGTGAGTCTACATCACCCCTTTCCTACGTGAAAATACTTCTGAGGTGTTGTCACTGTAAATGTATTTATTTTATTTTTTTAAAGTTTCACCCTGTTAATAGTGTGTGTTCAAATGTGTATTTGAAGTAAAATTTCAAACAGTGACAGCTTGTATTATTTCATATGCACGTTCATAACATTTAAGGAAATTATATTTGTATATAAAATGTGTGTCACCCCACATTTTTAAAATGCTTAAATGTGATTATAAATAGTTGTAAATGGAATATAAAATAAAATGTATACTTTCACATGTATGCTGTATGCGTGCCTGTGTGTATAAATATAGTGGCACCCATTCCTATGTTTCGGTTTAATGCTCAAAAAGCTGCTTTAACTATAAAGCAATGTGTGAATGACATGAGATGGACAGAGGAGTTGTACAGAGATATTTTAAATGACTTTGTGTTGTCTCTTGGAGTTTCATGAACACAGATGCATATCAGTGCATCCACAGCATGAAGGTAGAATCTTGTGAATTTACAAATGAAGTACTCTTGTTTTAAAATCCCCCACTCTTCTTCCAGTTGTTATGACATCCAATGAACACTTTAAAATACTCATGATAACTTTTGGCAACTCTATAACCTGTAAATCCACTTCGCTCACCGATTCCACTTTGATATTACCACCATATTTAGCAACCCTCGACTGGAAGTTAAAAGACAATTTTCAAGATGGCTGCGTGCTTGATTCTGTGGCGCATAAGGTCAATAGGCCTTCCATACATACAGCCTTTGGCATAAATCCTAACAGTTTTATAAATGCGTTGCATGTGAACAAGACCACTTTTTAAAGAGTCTCTTTGTAAGAAAAGTTTGTTACACAATGTTCTAAAGGAGCTGATCCATTTACTAAGCCGTGTTCTTCTAAGCCTGTCATGTCACAAGCCACACGTGTGGTTTATTTATCAGAAAAGCAGGCAATTTAACAGATTTGTTGGTGCAAATGGGATGAAAACTGACTTCCAAAGTGTTTCCATCTACAAAAGATGTATTGTAATACCTTTTTACACCTCTTCTTGATGTCTGCGTAAGTCTCCAGCTTCACTTGTTTTCCTGTATTTGGTCTGTACACCATGAAGTGTCTCTTAATGGTGTTGACTTCCTTTATCAGGATGGCAATTTTCTTGTTATTCCGCACCTTGAGGTGAACCAGAGAAAATGTTTCAACTTCAGTTTAGTTTTGTATTCACGGATATAATTGTGCAAAATTCAGCAAAAAATTTATTCATTTTCATCAGTTGGGGGAACTGGCTGACAGGTGCATAAGGCAACTGTGATAAGCCTCACCTGCACGTAAAAGCCGTCATCTGGTCCGTTCTGGTCGGCCCAAATATGGGTGGCATCCTCCCATGACATTCCCCGCTCCACGCTCACCTGAACACACAGAACAAGCTTTTTTAGACAAGAAATAACCATACAGAGAGATCATTAGGACTGACAAGTGCAAACACTTATTCCATTTTTCGTTCCTCAAATACAGAAATACACATACTGTATAGAGCTCCACATGTCCTGAGGTGGAATATCCTGGTGTCAAGAATTTTTTGACATCAACTTTCCTTACTTTTTCATCTCCAGAACCCAAATCTGTGAAAGATTAAACAAAATTAGCAGCTATAAAATTGTATTAACTGACTTAAAACAGGCTTTAAAGTTTAAAGTTGCAAAACTAGCAATTGTTTAAAATCGACTAGTTGATGTTAAGGATAATAATGCATAATTATAGTAGGTTGTAAAAATAACTGTTTGCACCCACTTGACAAAAGTTGATTGTTGTTGCTTTCTTCCACGTTTATGATATTATATTGCTTTTATTTCTCCATAAAACGGTTCAACCACAAACAGAACTCGGCTTAAATAAATAAGATTGGTGGGCAGACATGTGGCTGTGAATGAAGCAGCTCACTTGTTCATTCATTCTCTTTATAGTGAATGCCACAAAATATAAGAAACAGGGAGCGATTTCAGAGTCTCATGAACGGGGGCTGCTGTCTCAGTTCAGCCATCTCTCTCCCCATCCCTAAATGAATAGTGAACTAGCTGTTACCGCATCCAATATAAAAGCCCCTTTGCATGCCATTAAAAGATCATTTTTAAATTATGACCCTGCTCGGTTTAAACATGGATCTTATCTGACTGTACACATTACATTTCATTCGTAATTATTGGTGCAATAAATGTTAACGTTACATTTTAAAATCTATTATGCTTATCCCATGGTATGCATACCATCTGTTTGTCTGTGTTAGCATTAAATCATTATGTTGGAACATACATTGTTATACTTGATTCATATCAGATCTATAATGGATGCAACATATCTATATGCACCATATTATGTCTATATATTATTCATACAGTATAAATGATGTATAAATGTTTTTTTCTCTGTTTATATATGCAGCCACACATATCAGCCAAATCATCTGTGACTCTTAAGTCTGGTGCGTGTCTGTGCTGCCTAAATTAAGAATGTTTAGTTAAAACATGTAATATGTTTTTCAAATTTATTTTTAAAAATAGTTATAAAATTGTTCCAAAATAATTGAATGGTGACCAAATTTGAGATTTCACAATGCATTGTAATCATTAAGTAAAAAAATCGTAATCTAATCGAAGAGAGAAAACGTGAACACCCCTAATAATTTGGCTTTGTTGTTCACGTGACCCAATCAGACACATTTCATAGGGATATACAGACTTCAAGCACATAACTTCACCATGGTAACTAATATACAACAATAATAGTCTCCAATACAGAACGGCACAATACAACTTATGTGCATCCTGAACGCAGAATGATGTGCTTCAATGTAACCGGAGCGCTTCGGGGCGATCATTACTGCGCATCCAAAAGCGTAGAACTGCAAGATGACGATGATGCGGATCCACATCTAGTTCACGACATCAAGCAGTTTAGACTTATTTATAAGTTAGAGATCGACCGATATATTGCTTTTGCCGAATAATCAAACAGATAATAGATTTCTGGAACTATCGTTATCTGGAAATATCCACACCGACAGTTTTTCCACGTTGCGTCCGTTGTTGGAGCGGCTGGGAAGGGTCCACTGTCGTTATACAGTAGTACACAGCTGCCTCTAGAAGCTAAATTAAAAAAAATACAACTTCACTGATGCCTTGTGATGTTTGTTTTGACACATGAGACTACACTCTGCATGGAGCAGAACACTTCAGATGCGGACTTAAAACATCAACAATGAAAAGGTATGTATACATTACACGTTTTCATATCATTATAAAGTAATGAATTTGTTGACTAGATGAGAACAGCAGTATGTTTGCCGACAAGGCTGAGAGGACACTAACATTAAAGCTAACCTCAAGCGGTTAGAACAATATGACAAAAATACACACAAGTCCTACCCAAATGTTTAAATGTCATGATTGTTATCATCTATTACCATCTATTTGCATTAGTTTATATCCAGCTGGTCATGTTTATGCATTTTTTGCCAGCTAAGTTGCATATTTAAAGCTAGTGACGTGAGAAAGCAAATTAATATCTTCATGCAGCCAAGAGAAACGTATAAACAAATCAGAAATCATCTGATTTCAATAAAAAAAAATTTGCCTCACTGTAACATGATGACTTCAGACCAATCACATTCTTGCGCTAAAAAAGGCTACACACAGCGCAACAAATACAGTTTAACAGAAAGCAGGTGTCTCAATATGCTTTTAAAGTTCTTTTTAATTAGACACATCATCTAAAAATTGCTCTCTTGTATGAGACGCTGAATAAACAAAAACAAAGATGTTCGTCTAGCGCGCATTTACATAGAAAAACAAATGGATGGTTGCAAAAGCATTCGGTGTGAACAGCCCCTTACAGTTGGTGGAGGTGTTTTGCCATTGCATCATGCTCTCTTATTAGCATTTCTCAGATTAAGCATTGAGTTGTTTAAATGGTTTGTCAGGAAAGATGTTCAACTGGTTGAACAGCCCCTGGCCTGTGCTCATAGTCTGAACCGCTTCACCACCGAGTTCAGCCGAATACCACTGATGTCTGTGAATATTGCTAATCTACACACAACTGTACTGAATAAAAACAATGTGGAATTTTGCTGTTATTATGAAGCTTGAGTCTGGAGTAGCAGGAATCCTTGCAAGTGTAACACCATATGAACCCCCCCATTTTACTTTTGACTTAACATTTGAGAATATGAACCGACTAAAACTTTTATTTATTTTATGCACATTAGTTGAAAATTAAATGTTCTTTTTTAACAAGGATAAGAAAGTTCTCTGCAATAATATAACGGTGCTGAATGTTTTATGTATTTATTGCATCCTCTTGTGGACTAAGGAAACAACGTAAATTTAAAAATCAGCTGACTTTAAAATTTGAATATTAGTTCATATATTAATTTTTCAAAAATATAATTATTTCATTTAAAAAAAGTACAATACATTTTTATGGTTCAGTCAGTACTGGTTATGTTTGTAGTAAACTTCAGCACTATTTTACTTTGAGTGTTATTTTTAAATTCAGTATCAATTTTAAAAACTATCGGTTGATTAATTGGTTATAGGCAGGTACTGCCCAACTTAGTTATTGGTATCAATAAAATCCACTATCGGTCGACCTCTAATTTAAGCAGTGTCAGACAGAATCAGCAAATGACTTCTCTCCGCTAAAAAAAAAAATATTAAATGTTAATAGTCGAGCCCACTAATTGACTAGTCAATTGTTGGACGACTAGTCAATTAGTCAATCACCGTGGCACATCCCTACTTCTTACCCAAGATTCCCATGTCATATCGTCCACTCTTTTTGGCATTTTGAATGACAGCATTCAAGGTGTCAGAGAAATACTGAAAGAGAGCATTCTGCTGCTGGACCTCCATACCAAGAATCCGGTTCAAGAACTTTCCAATGTTGTTGTAATCTTAAAGAAAACAGTAAGGGACATGATGAAATTCTGTATTATTGGATCTGATGTCAGTAGGCATTTCAACATTTTGAGATAGAAAAATGAAAATGAGAAGGTCTCACCTTTGTCTAGCGAAAGAACTCCTGATCTGTCTTCCATGTTTATCAGTCCCACACCGATTAAACCATTACGGATTTCTGCAAAAAAAATATTACAAGGTTTTAAGAATCCCCCTTTTGTTAAATCACTGGTAGTTTACATTGACTGGTTAACACATTTCCCATTACTGAAAACAAGCGACTGTACCTTTAAAGAATTCCCCGTTAAAGTCAGCAGGTGTAGACACTAGAGGAGAGTCCAAATTGACGATAGACTTCATGACTATTTCCAGAGCATTTCTACCATACTGTAAAGTGAAAAAAAAAAAACTTGTCAGAACACAATCTAGCAACAACCAACAACTAAATTCTGACTACAGTATATGAAGAATAAAAAACACTCATTTAAAGTGATCTTACTTTGTTATCAAAGTTAAATCGGCTGAGGTCTCTTGTTTCTGTGGCTCTTCTGTCTCCATGAGTAAGAGCACCCTGATTTAAAAAGACAAACAATTAGGCTTCAAAATAATAATAATAATAATATTATTAATTTAAACAAAGTGTGTCATTGGTATGCTGCAAAAACACACAATGGTCTTTTGTGTCTCACCAGGCTTTCCAGTCGTTTGGCAACGATAGAGGCGAATCTTTGTTCTCCAGCCAGTTCAGAGATGAGAAAAACATATTCAGGTGCAGTCACCTGGTTCGATCTGTGTGTTCTACCTGTTGGCACAGAATCCAATGAGTCACTGAAGTGAAAATGCCAACATTGCATGAAAAGTAAACAAAATTATTTAAATAAGTGTTAATTTCAACACTTTTTTGGGGATATATAATTTGTCATCATTAAATTATATTTAGTGGTATTATACCAGCCATTCTGCTCTCTAAATATTAGTAATGGCCATTGAAAAAACCCATATCATAGTACTGTACCCACCAAACTGCTGAATAGCTCTGTCGGCACTCCACGGCAGCTCTAATGTCATGTGTACCCTCCTCCTCTGGTTCTTCACTCGGCGGTCAGCTTGGAGGGAAATACCAGAGCTGGCAGCCTCTGAGATTATTGCAATGTTCTACAAAAGCAGGTATAGTAAAGTAGTAAATGTTAGTAAATGCTGTTCATATCATCAAATAAATGTAGGTAAAACCAAAGTAATATACCTTTTCTCCATCCATGAACCTCTGCTTCTCCGTAAGATTCAGAATTTCAACAGGAACATCAAGCTCTGATCGAGATTCATAGGAAATGCTGCCATCGTCGTTGCTGACTACCCTGCCTTTGCGGCCAGTCATCTGGAATGCAAACGATGCGCACGATTACTTTACATTGTTATCATTAAATACACAGAGACTGCATTCTTAACACAAATGATCAGACTAACCTCAGCCACGTTATCAGGTCCTCCAAGTTCATCGATGAGTTCGTCGAGTGTGTTGGGCGGCAGATCTTCTGCCAGCTGCTCCAGTCGTTCCAGCAGATCTCTCTTCATCCTCTGGGCGTCCTCCACAGCATCCTGACTGGTCACACAGCTGCTCTCCTCTGGCTCACATTTGGCTGCAAGAGATTTGGAAGTGACACTAACATCCACTGACCTTAAACTACTGTGATTGGTGCTCCCAGAAATAATTTGAAACACCATTTAACTTCAACATATTTTTGACTGAAACAGAAAATTCAAATGGGAAATTATGCAGGGTAAGACTTGATTTTATCCATCATGTATGGCATGAAATAGTACAATATTATTGAATATATTTGGTTAATATTTCACCCCGATCACATGGCCTTTTCAGTTGTGTCTAGGCATCTAATGTTTACATAATATACCCATATTAAAACAGAAGATTTTCATAATGTTGACGTCATTTACGGTTTTGCATAAATATTAAGTCAGGTATTTCTCTTAACCTTTCTAAAATTCAAATCAGTTAAATTAAGAATCGGCTAAATTTAAACAGCATTATTTAAGCTAAACTTTACCTAAAATAAAATATCACCTAAAGATATTCATCCTCATACCATCATAGGTGTATATGACTTTCTTCAGATTTTTAGAAGAATATATTAGATCTGCAGGTCCATACAATGCAAGTGAATGGTGACAAGAACTCCAAAATAGACAAAGGCAGCATAAAAGTAACCCATAAGACACCCATGGTTAAATCTGAAGTGATATAGCTGTTGGTGAGAAAGAGAACAATATTTACGTCCTTTTTTACTGTAAATCTTCAACACCAGAATGTGTAAGTGAGAGTGAAAGTGTAGATTTATAGTAACAATAGGACTTAAATATTGATCTGTATCTCACCCACACCTATATCACTTCAGAAGACATGGAGTAAACCACTGGAGTCAAATAGATTACTTTTATGCAGTCTTTATGTCCTTTTTGGAACTTCTGAGTTCTGATCACCATTGACTTGCATTGTATGAACCTACAGAGCTGAAATATTCTTCTAAAAATCATAATTTATGTTCAGCTGAAGAAAGTCATAAACTTCTGGGATGGAATGAAGGTGAGTAAATCAATTCTCATTTATGGGTGAACGAACCTTTGAAGAACTTAATATAGTGTTTGTTTTATTCTTATATCATTGAACAAGCCTACATTTGACAGCAATCTGTTTTGCATCGAGTTAGTCAATGTGTCCAGTTCTCATATTACGCATTCTTGCGTTCCATTTGCGCTATTTTTAATTGTCGTTCTAGATGTACATGTGCGTGCCACAGACGGATGCGTTTGGAGCGCCTCACTGGTATTCAGCGTCATAAACGCCAAATATTCAGGATGCTGTGTCAAGTTCAAAGTAGTGGAAACTTTGAAATCACGTCTCAAGATTCCAGTATTCTGCTTTGCTTCACCCACCTGTTGTGCTTCCTACTAAGTGAGCGATTCTCATTCTGGCTGCGCAGCTTGTAATAACATATGTACTTCAAGCTTGAATTGCTTGCATGGTAGAAAATCTTTGACTTTTATTACGTAATTTATGTAGGAGTTAGGGGTCATGATTAATTGCGTTAATTTTAACGCATTATTTTTAGTATAATTAAATTGCACTTAACGTATCAAATCAACAGCCCTAGTTGAAACTGAAATGATTCAGAAACCCTGTAAGAAACTCAATGGTCACTTACCAACAGTAACTATGTTGCTTGAAGGTTTGATGGCGGGGCTTGTAAAAGTGGGCCTGGTTGTTCCAAGCCCAGAGGCTAACAAGGCACTCTGAATAGAGTCTGGATCGATACTCTTTTTCTTCTTGTTTCTCTTCTCTTTGCTCTTCTTGGAGTCTTTTCTGATGAGCCACGGATCTGACAAATTGAAAGATATGTTAAATACTGCCAATTATTCTGACAATTGGACTTGTGCGCAATGTGAAAAGATTGTTTTTTTTCTTACCATCTTCATCCTCCTCACTGGAATCATCCTTAAAGGGGTTGAAGTCATCTTCATCCTCCTCCCCTGAGCTTATAGATTTGAAGCTGTCATCGCTCTCGTCATCTTTGTCTGAATCATCAGAGTTACTCTCATCAGAGCTGTTACCAAATAGACCTCCGGATTTTCTGGCTTTCTTCACTTCCTTTTTCGTTTCTGGCCCTTAACATACACACAAACCACCGGTGGTCAAAGCAAAACTCCATCAAATTCAATTTCAGTTTCAGTTTGTGTAAACGTGCAAAAACAGAAGAGCGGACCAAACTCCCTAAACCATATAAAAGGCGTTTAAGTTTAAACTATCTCTAAACATTAAACAGCATCTTATATGTTCCATTATGGTTTCCATGCTCTGCATACAGCAGTGGGATGTAGTACCTTTCCGTTTTTTGCCTTTCTGCTCTGTGGGGGTTTCTGAAGGTGAAGGCATTTTCTTCACACTCAGATCAATGCCCAATAAACTGAAGAGCTTCTGTCTGTCTGGAGCAGGGAAATGCTTCTCCACAAGGGACTGCAGCACACCCCTATAAAGGAACATGAATACAAATCTGTTCAGTTAGACATCAGTATTCACACTATAAAACACCCTTTTAAGATATCTTATTAGGCTGTCACATAAAAGGTTTCATTTCAGTTAGGAAGCTGCCTTGGAAAGTAGCTGCCTATGTAGACAGCACAGTAGGGTTTGGAACAGAGCCTTTACAAGAGAAAACCCTTTGATACTCACTTTGCAGTTGAAACAAAGTCATTAAGCTCGCCTCCTCCCTCTTCCAAGGCCTCAAGGGTTCGAGCCTCTCCAGTTGATTGAAGACCAATCACAACACACTACAGAGAAGGAAAGAGGTGACCACAATCAGTTACTACACTCTGACTAGCACTTTTACATTTATAAAGTGAACATTCAATCTAACCTTTCCATTTTTAACCTCCTCTCGGGCCAGCTGCACTACTCTCCGAACTTTGGAGGCAATACAAAGGTACTTGAAAAACCTCTGGTGAGCGGACCAGAACTGGCCCCACATTGACTTTTTCATCCGTTGCTCTGCATCCATCAAGTTGGCGGCTTGCTGGAACTTCTCTCTTGCACTGACCCACTGCAAGTTTGAAAGGTACATGACTTAATCATTAATGTTAATGTTTAAGTTCTTTGGTATGATTTAATATTAATATGTCAGCGCGCGGATCTTTATTGACTTGACAATGACTATGTTTACATGCACTTAAGAGAGTAGTTTACTGGGGGCCCTGGGTAGCTCAGCGAGTAAAGACGCTGACAACCACCCCTGAAGTCACGAGTTCGAATTGGGCGTGCCGAGTGACTCCAGCCAGGTCTCCTAAGCAACAAAATTGGTCCGGTTGCTAGGGAGGGTAAAGTCACATGGGACATTAAGTCTCAAATATATGGAAATAAACCGAATAAACAGAGTCTTTCTTGGATATGTTATCTACACAAGCGTCGTGGGGAAATTACGTTTCCGTGGGGAAATGGCTTACTGACTGTGCTGCATGTACACAGGAGTAAAGAGAACGCCGCTTAAACAGTCCATGTAAATGGTAAAGTCATTTTCACGCAATAAGCCACTTTCTGGTGTCCATGTAAACGTAGTCAGTGTTACTGATATTCTTGCAATCTTGAGTCTCAATTACTCCATTTATATAGTTATAAAACTGCAGCAAGTTTGCACAGCTAGAACATTTTACTTTATGTACTGTCCTGAGCAATTTTGAAAGTTGATATTTTCCTCACCAAACGGACAGATTTGTTGTACATCTTGATGTACTTCTGAGTCAAAGGGACTTCTTCGATTTTAAACGTCACGCCTGTGAAGCTCAGCTGTCGAGCAATGTACATTCCTCTCAGCTTCATATCCATGGCAACAATCTCCATGGCACCAACACCTCTAAAATAACCCAACAAAAAAGGATAGCATTCAATATAGAGAAGATGCAGGCTAATAATCAAAAGCAAGTTCATGGACACACAAATGCATAAGAACGGTCACCTGCAATGACACAAACACTTTAACCTGAAAAACTCACCTTCTCTCCACAGCTTGGATAAAATTAGTAAATTCCTTAAATGGAGTTCCCTCCCCCCATATCCCAAGGCGATTCATGTAGGCCATGTTGCGGGGTTCAGATGCTCCTACACAAATTACAGAATGCAGACAAAATTTATAAATAGAAAAATAAAGACATGCTCTGGAAAGAAGAAACAGAAATATATCCATGGTTACATACCTGTAGCACTAGCGTACACAACCCGAGCTTTTGGCAGCTTGTTCTGTAGCTCTAAAACTGCCAGCCCGGTCTTTGTGGGCTTAGACGACCCGATAGGGCAAACATTTTTGGCTTTGTGACACTCATCAAAGACAATCTGAGAGATTTCAATCAAGGGAATCAGTCACCATAGTTACTGCAGAGATTCTAGACAGGCTAAATACAATCAGGCCAGGTGAACTACTTTACTAGTGGTCAGTCAATTTTAGAGCAACACAGCCAAAATTATCCAGATTTTTCCCCTATCATTTTCAAAATATTCAATATATCTAGAATTTTATGTATTTGCTCTGAAATGGCAAAAAGTGATTTCTTCAAATGAGTGAAATACAAGTTAAATAATTATTTCAACCATATAGCCATTAATGCAGAGTAGATTCAATACATTTAACGTTAGAACTAAAACAGTAAAATGGCACATTTTCAACAGTATTTCACTATATGAATGTCTTTTATACATCAATATAACAATGCAAAGTAACACAGGAAAGGAATATTTACTTAAATATATCTTTACTAAAAATGCCCCACAGAGACTTCCCCAAACTTAATGAGGATGCAAACAAACCGTTGAATCTATTTTGAACCTATTCACAGAAATGAATCAGACTGAGCAACACGAATGCTTTTGCAACTGAAGTTGAAATAGAGATTTATTGGCTAAAAAAAAATGGCATTAAAAATAAAATCGCAATATTCACTATGTAGCATATTTTATTTCGGCAGAAAAATTATAGCAAAGATTTCACAAATACTTGATTAGCTCAGGCTTAATCAATACAACAGAAAACTTGCTTAATTTTATTTGCCAAAAGGCAGACAATCTGTCTACTGAGAAAGGATACAACACCATCAAAGTCGTCTCCACACCAGTGTAGTAGCTGTTTGAATCTTGTTTTGTACTTTCCCCCAGACTGACTCTCTCCAATCAGAGACGAGTATGTGGCAAAGATCACACCTTTTTTCACACTTCCATTGTGTTTCGATGAGATCTTTCCATATTTGAACTGGAAAAAAGGGAGAGAATGAATTTGCTCCTCAAAATAGACAAACATCTTATATGTTGAATAAGCACTTTGTGTACCTTGTTTAATGAATGGACCTGAATGTTCTTTGCACCGATGTCTCTTAAGTCTCTCTCTGAATCATATTTCAAGTCATTAGAGACACTAAACCTGCAGAGTCCAGTGGGAGAAAAAGACATAAATGACAGTGGAATTGCAACTAAAAAGCTGCATGAAGAAAAGAGATAAACAAGTGTGATTACCAAAGTGATCTTTTTCTTCCAAGCAGATAGTTTTCATATATGATGCCAGCAATGGTTCTTCCCTTTCCAACACCAGCTCCATCTCCAATCAAGTAGGCCGCTCTGTCTCCGTTTGGTAGGAACGTCTCATGTTGCTGCACAAAAACACATACCAAGTAACAGATATGAAAATTAAGCTTTATGCCTGAAATTGTGGTATGCCAATTATGAAATTAACCTGTTGATACACAATTCCGCCGCACGCGGTAGTGACATCCTTCTGCTTACATTTAATATATAATTTACAGTCTATATATGTAATTAATGTTAACAAATGATACATCTTTTCAAAGGGTTCAACATTGATATCCGATCTCTGTTTCATGATAGCAAATGCTCCTGAATCAGCAATTTAGTTATTTGTGCCAGAAGTACAAATGAAAACATGCAATATCAAAACGGGATTTCATAACTTGGTTATGAAAACGCGATCGCCAGATGAATCCAGTTCGCCACACTTGGGTCAATTGTCCATGACAAGCGTTCATTGAAAAACATCCAATAGCACTTTTTGTCCATAAAAGAGATAACTGAGAAATATTGATATATTTTCCATTGTTTACATAAGATCTCGCCTGAAAGAATTACCCTTCGTCATCGTTCTTCAACAAACTGCAATCTGAGCAGCATTCATGTTGTAAAACTGTATATGATCTTATATATTAGAGTCTCACAAACAAAATGAGCCGGTCTCCAAAGTCTATTTTTAAAAATGCAGCGTACTTTTATTCATAATAGCCGAGCAGTGAAGTCAGATTTTGTGTCGTCTTGAAAAGGCGGAGCCTTAATTTTACTCTGTACACCCGTCTATGATTTTACAGAAAAAAAAAGCTTGCAGGAACCTCATTTTTTGTTAGATCATCTTCAAATTTGAAACATAACTTCTTTAGACTTGTGGCTTCGAGAACATTGTATTTCTGGGTTGTCTTGGCACTTTTTTAGATAAAAAAACATGTTCAGCACAAAATATTTCCATTACTATAAACTTCAGCTTCTCTAACTTAAAAAAATAACAACATATATTAATTCTGAAACTTGGGAAATACAGCCCAAAGTGTCTTCTTTCAAAATATACTACAACTGTGTCCATACTCCAAAGGGTCCAATAAATACAACTATTTAAGTTCAGGTATGTCATTTTCATGGTTTGTGCTCAAAAAGGGGGCGCACATCAACAGGTTAAAGTCTGAAAAGTTGATATGTAATTTTGTGATCTGATCTGCATAGGTTTACTTCATACATAATACATGTTAAATTGTTACATTATGTACAAAGGCACAGACCTGGGCAGCATATGTGATGGCCTCAAGCTGAAGAGCAGATAACCAGCCTCTGTCAATAGTCTCCTCTGGAATGGAAAGTCTGTACCACACATTTGGTGGTTTGACACTGGAGAGAGAGCTGGTCTCCACCACAGGATCAGGGTGCCGCAGTCCAATCCTCACTGGGATAAAAGACGAGAACAAGTTTAACAAACTTTCAAGGATGCGTTGAAGTAAAATAAAAACGATACAACATTCTCAACCCACACACTAAGTGGTGTGCATTTCATGTACAAATGACTCAAATACTGCAGAACAAATTCAATCAGTTGCTTCCAAAAGAATCCTAGTGATCATACGTACGTTTCAATGGCATGTATTCGGCATATGTCTCTGCATGACCCAGCTCCTCTTCTTCCTCTTCCTCTGGTTCTTCTTCATCCTTTATTCCTGGTAATTTCTAAAATCAAGCAGAAATAGTTAAAGCTGAAGTGAGTAAATGGAACTGCAAAAATGCTATAACAAGTTTCCCAAAAACTGCCCATTTGCCAAACAATCAGGTAATCCTGCCCCAAAGGCATGCCATTGATTGAGATAATGTTACTGTGTACTCCAAAAAAAAAAAAAGCTACAATTTTCACACTTTTCATGGACATCCACTTAGCTTACTCACAGCTTTCTCTGTATATCAAACTGGAGTATGTTAACATTGAAAAAACAACCAATTTCACCTTTACGTACTGATAATCATTACTGCCCTGCTGTGTATTTTTAACAAATGAATAAAAACTCACATTCACTGGTGAGAAGCTCCGCATTTTCATGTCATCGTTGACCCAGATTCTTGCTACATCTTTGCTGGACACTTCTTTTTTCAAACCATTGTTTAACTCCACTGAGGAAAAGAGAGAAAATTACATTAACATATAGGCATTAAAAGTCAAATCAACCAACAGCAGTGTGTGAGAAATAATACATCCCCACCACAACATGAATGCACCTGTGAAAACTAACTCTGCGCATAAGCTCCAGTTAAAACCTTACCCATACCTGATCTGTTCATCATCTTTGTGGAGACCAGAATAATTTCTGAAAGGAAGAGTATTGACATTAAAAGATAAAGTATGGCTGCATACACATGGTCTTTCTTAAAAAAAATGAGCTCCAAAGAGCTTGAAAAAGCTCAAGTCAGTGCTCAAAAGTACATTAACAAACATTTTTGTAATCAAAATCAAGAAATTACCATACGTGATTATTAAACCACAAAGGGCTATGATTTATTCAAACAGAGCTGCTCATGTTCTGTGCTCGCTCCACGAATTTCATCTCATGCACAGAAAAACAGATGTGTTGGGTTTGATTCGGTAACATGCGCCGAGCGCATGTATCTTCATCACAGTGTTCTAAATTCACTTTAATTGGCAAAGCTACCAAGTAAATCTAATTACATACATTTTTAATGTTTAACCAGATCCCATACCAAGAGGAAATAAGAGAAACTTTACTTGTATAATAACAATAATTATCCTAGTTATTATAATACAGTTGTAATATATTTCTGTAATTTCAAAATGTAGTAATAACCATTGTTGTTATTACTCAGTATTGCATCACAAATGATATATTATTCAAGTTCACTGGGTTCCAAAAAAGAATGAGGGAAAAGTGGGCCCCATCACAAAGTGCACAGTCTGATGATTACTTGACTGAATGTCACTGAATCGGTGTTGTTTATCTGACAATTTGTAGCTAGCTACAGATAAACTTTTGCAATCCATTTAGACATTTATATTATAATAAACTATATATACAGGTATTATCATTTTAATAAAGGAGGGTTTGTTCTCCCCTGCTGCAGGAGCTAAATTCTGTAGGAAACATTGAGCCATAATAATCCTGCTCCCTATGCGGAGTCTTCTGAAGCAATATATAAAACAAAAATGCAACGAGTGCAACTTGGGTATAAAGTCAATATCTGCTGGTGCTCTTTGGAAAAGGGATAATCTATCTCATGAAAAAAAGGATATATCCAAGGCACTCAGACTTAAGTATGAAATTTAAGAAAGCCTTAATTAAACCATGGTTAGAATGATTAAAAACCACCAACCGGCACGTTGTGGCAAGAAAGCCTTGCAATTTTTCTCTTCTCACTTGGAATATAGCGAGATGAAATATAGTATACGCCAGGAGTCATATGAACTACTTTTATGGTTACTTTGTGGATGATTGTGCCTGGTCACTATGGGGCAGCTCTACATTCTTCAACTTCTCATTTGAAAAAATAAAAAAACTACAATATATTGGTTTGTAGTACAATTGAGGTGAGTCAATTATGACAAACTATTTATTTCTGGTTGAACTATTTATTTACATTTTCTAAAAATCTGGCTCAAACCAGGTGCACTAAATCCTAAGGGCAGTTGACCACAGCTTTAGTGCCTCCATATGTGATTTGTCTTGAGACCATGATGGTTTCTTGTTTTCACAGCTGGAGCTAGATCTGGCACTCAGTGACAGATCTGGTTAAGTGCCACAAAGCTGACAGCTGCATCGACAGACCCTTACAGGCTAAAAAACATCTACGATTGTTCGAGATCCAACACGACTGCCAGCACTCACTTGTCCCTGTAGCTGTTGCCGTAGCAACGGGTTGAGCTATGTCAGGTGGGGGCTTCAACTTCATAAGCTCTCCAAGGCTACTGGTTCGGAGGAGATCCTTCAACCTGATCTGCTCGCTGCTCCGTGGGACCACAGTGCAAACAGGGGAGAAAGACGATGTCCGCTGGGCTGCTGAGCTTGTGTGTACAACCTTGGTTACTGTGATGGTTTGCCTAGAGGTGGCCCCACCTGAAGGTTTTGTGACTACAATGGTTCCCAGTGATGGCAACTGATTCAGTTGATTTAAGACAAAAGTGGTTGTTGAGGGCTGAGGCTTCTCCTGCATGTAGGAGACAACAAATATATTGATGACCAAACAATGCCACTAGGGATGCGCAAAATGACATTTTCCAAAAGTCAGTGTGTTGTCAGAATGAATGATTAGTTGGTCTTACAGAAGCCCTGAATAATTAGGCTGGTTTATGATCATGTACAACCAGGCACTGTTCAGATTTTAGATGTTAAATGCAGCCTTTCAATATAACAATCTAAACAAGTTACAGTACTCGAAAACTAAAAGCACGCAGAACTTACCCTGATTGTTACTGTCGGAGTAGGTGGAACAGAAGGTTCCATTCTGACCATTCCAGAAGCTTCATTACTGAGACCGGTGTCAAGAGCATTTATTGAAACTGACTAAAAAGACAAACACAACTCTTATTAGTCAACAAAATAAAACAGAAAAGTGCTTTGTTTCAGGTATAGACAAAAAAAAAAAAAAAAAAAAGGTTGAAAAAACAAATGGATGAGTATCATATTTGTCATGGACACAATGCATCATTAATAATCATGAGGCTGCTTGTGTTTTGACTACCTGAAGTGAAGCAGGGGCTGGAATGATGTCCTGAGGATCAACATCGAAAAGATCATTAGGGCAGATTCCACTTTCACTTAGTGCAGCAAGAAGCAAATCCTGTCCAGGATCCATTGTCTAAAAGAAAGTTTTAAAATACTATGAAGATTTCAACAGTTAAGAGATACTGCATTGCAACACATCTAAACAACAGACATTACGCAATGTCATCTTATGTTAAATAGAAACAAAAATCACCACATGAATTATGCAGAATTGGATACTAATATAAGATTTAAGGCCTTGGTGAATGCAGAATACATTAAGAGGTCAACCAAAGTAGGTGGAAAAGGCAGATAACCGATTAATCAGCAAGTCATATTCTTTCCTTACTACGAAGGGCACAGACGTGGCTGCAAAATGAATAAAATCCCAAAAGCAGTTTATTGTGCAACCCCAATAATAACCAGACAAATACATAGTAAATAATGGAGGACTACACCCGGAACGCTCTGAAATTAGAGAGATTTGGCTCCGTTAGAATCTACACAACACGAAACAGTCTAATAGCAACATTAAGATAAGTAACAACAGACTAATACAACATACACCTCCACACGTGTTTGCTAAAACTGATCCAACTACTTCCTGGTCTGACGTTGCTGTTGGATGTTAATGTCAACCAGCTTTACACACTCAGAAAACAAAAGCACAACTAAACGCAGTAACGAACCATTAAATTGTGGGAATACTTAAATCACACACAGACAAGAATATCGTGAGATCTGGAAGTTGTGATACACATCAAACAGCCGGTTTGTGATATTTAGTCCAAAATGTTCAATGTAATCACGTCAAATAGACCGCGGGGTAAATACGAAGTATAACACTCCTGATTGTTAAGTAATATCAAATTAAAGTCAGATACGTTTTAAAAAGTGCCATGTAATGCTGCATGTGGTGACACAGCCACTCAGTTTTGGTTACGCTGGTTGTTTACTAATTCCCTTAGCGACCCATTACATTTTTAAAATGACAAAAAAGAAGCCCAAACACGTATTAGATTGTCTACAAATATATTTAAAGATATCAGAGATAATTTGACAAACAAATTAAGAGCTTTTATATAGTAATTTGATGAATAATTCCTCTCACTGACTTTGTCTCAAGCTGCGCGAGCCAGTCGCGAGACGCCCTCAGATTGCAGGCGAAACGCAATAAAACCATATATTTCTCGCCACGGCGAGCCAAACCGGCTTAAATCGTGAATCTGGTGGAACAACGAGCAAAATCTGCGTCTGACAGCTAATACCCGATAAGCCAAACACGTACTCGACTCTGTTTCTAAGGATCCCAACTGTCGCGGCGGTGTGTTGAACGTCTCCGCTGCTCGCGCTCCTTGTTTTCTAACCATCCGGTGCCATCTTTACCCGCGGCTCGTGCTGGTCACGTGACGCTGCAGCCCACAAAACACCCGATTTTGAGTCCAGGAATTCTCCAGTTGCGATAAGGCTTACGGGTCGTGGAGCATCGATCGAGTGACGGCCAACGACGATCTTCCAGAAAACCCTGGAGCCCGTCCATACTAATCGTGATGTTTAATTATTAATATTTTTAAACCAAAAGTCGTCGGAGAAGGAGAGCGCCGAAGCCATGTCACGTGACCCCCCTTTTACTCAGACTCAGGAAGTGACGCAGGAAAAATGTTTCCTCCAATGAGACGTCAAAAGGACACTGCGGACGCCATACTGGTGAAGTCAAAAAGTGTTATTGACCTCTGCTTCCTCTTCTTGCTTTATTGTCAACGAATAAGAAGTACAACATATAACTGTATCACGGATAAAACAGTAATGCATCATAAAAAGATATACATAGGCTCCACTTGGCATTCATTCATTAAAAATGTTAAACGAAGAACATATTGCAACTGTTTTGGTTCCTTTTCTGTTTCTAGATTTCAAAATTACATCTATAAAATGTTAATCTCCTCAACACTGCAAAAAAAGGATTGCTAATAGTACATTTGTGAATATGAAATTTATAAAGCTAAATAATACTCAACAGCCTACATATCAGGAAATTAAAGTATATTTTAAATCTATGAATTACTTTAGCCAAAAACAAGTTTCCTATATTGTATTTTGCAAGACTGACCAACAAATTATTTTTGAAACTCTTTTAAAGAAAGTGACCACCAAACGTGTAAAAGAATATATTTTTTTATTTAAATATTATTATTATTATGATGCAACAATATACATACATACATACAAATTACAATTACGGGGAGATGGAGTACAATTCTTTACATGTTACAGTTTACAGTTATACAGTATCAAAAATATAATTTAAACAGGCAACTTTTTCTAACAGAAGAAAATTTTTAGGGGATTTCCTTTTACTGGTCAAGGTAATCACTGAGTTGTAAAGCATTTATAAATGTATACAAAACACCTTAAAAAAGGGTTTAATAGACATTATATTATCTTTGTGTAAGTGAAATATATAAAAAAACAAAGTTTTTAGGCACTTGTGAAAAATGTTGCATAGTGAGGATTTCTTTAAAAATAATGACATAATTAGTTTTCATTTTTCAGTTTACATCATCCAAAAACTAGAACACATTAAAAAAAATCGAAATAAATAAAACCCTAAATCAATATTTGATGTGACCAATTTTGCTTTTAAAACAGAACCAATTCTCCTAGGGACACCTGGACACAGTTTTGCTTGGTTGTTGTCAGATTGGATGTTCTAAGCTTCTAGGAGAATTCACCACTGTTCTCCTATGTACAACTAATATGTAAATTGTGTTGTGTAAATATGTTGTTTATTGTAAATTGGTATATGTCTCGTCACTGTCATGACTGCAATGTTGCTCAGAACTGCACAGAAGTCTTTCACCTGCTGTTGCATTCGTGTACACAGTAATGTGACAATAAAGTGATTTGATTGATTTTTTATTTGATTTGATCTATTTAGGCTATCTCAATTGCTTCTGTCTCTTTATGTTATCTCAGACTGACTTGATGTTCAGTGGGGGTCTCTGTGGGGCCACCTGTTGCAGGGCTATATGATCTTCTATTCTATTCTATTTGCAGAAGGAATGTTTGGGGCGTCTTAAATGTATCTTAAACTACAGCTAAAGATATAAATAACCGTCTTAAGACAAATGTTTTTGTTAATCATCTTATGTGCCTATGACTTTTGCACAGTACTGTATGTATGTATATATATATATATATATATATATATATATATACACAGTACATAAGATGATTAACAAAAACATTTGTCTTAAGATGGTTATTTATATCTTATATAACTGTAGAAAATTAATTAACCACTAACTAAAGCCTTAATTGGCCAAAATCAAAGGACAATGCATCTACATGTATTTCCTCAGTTCATTCGGGATGACTTCAAGGACTTTAACTAATAGTTTATACAAAATCATTTTATTTAATCATTGGCCCACAACACTTACTTAGTTTACTCATTTTAACCACCAATAGTTCTAAACATAAATAACTAATATTGACATTATATTCATAAATGTTATAGCATAATTTCATTTACAGCTGCTTTGAAACAACACTTGTTGTGAAAAGCGCTATACAAATAAATTTGACTTGACTTAATATGGGTAACTTCTCCATATTCAGGGATGCAAACTTGTGAGTGGTGAAAAAGGTAAGAAAGTCATAGCAGGTGTTCCAGATGAACATTTTCAATTGATTTGTTTGTTCTATTTAAAACGTTTGTTGTATTTTAAGCTTTTTTATATGTTTAAGCTTAAAGTAACCCTTTCAATTGATTTTTAATAGAGAGATATATCAAATGTTACCAAACAATTATGGCAAATAAGCTTTAGAAAAGGTGACTGGCTGAAAGGTGAGTAGTATGCATATGCATAATAAATAAAAACTCTCTCAACGCCCAGCGTCAAGTCTACAAACTTTATTATGCGTTATGTAATATTTATAATAATAATATTATCTTATACTTTAGCTGTTGTGAGCGTAATATGGACATGTTGCGTTAGTGCCTAATAGCCCCATCTTCTGGGCAGTTTGAACACAACTCTCAAACATTGTTGGTTATTTAAATGCACGCTTGGTCGGACAAGGCTGCAGAATGAGGCGGAGCTACATATGGGGCGGAGCTAAATGTGTCGCCCCGCCCACAACATAGTCTCATTGGCTCGTTCATCTTTCATAGACACACATGATAGGATATGTGATCGTCGATGATGGTGTTATTGTTTGAGAGATAGTGAACAGTTCAGCCAAACCATTTGATAATAGTGCTTACTTGTATATATGTGATATTCAATCCTAAATTCCATGGATTTTATCCTATGTTAAAAGTGATGAACAAATCAGGATTTATAAAGGCTGAAACAGACGTGAAATTTTCCTTAAACAAATGCCAACTGAAAATCATGTATGTGTATTTTTTGTGTTTGGTGCTCATGCCTGAATGCCCGATGCAATATTCCTTATTTTCCGCTGTAACTGAATTTTTATTGAGGAGAGACACCCTTGGTTGATGGCATAAATTAAAATGTCTAAATCCCTAAAATGCAGAGTAATCAATAGATCAAGCAGATACAGATGGCATGCAAAAGCAAATTGATCAATGAAATAATCTATTATTAATCATGCAAAATAATGCTGTGTTATGGCAGAAACCGGTAGACTAAAAGTGCATGCTTTCGGTTCTTTTGAGAATTGCCCATTGCATACAAGCACATGCCTTATGAACGAATGGTTGAACGAAGAATGAACGACATCAGTTTTTCTATTCTGTCCCCCAATATTAGGATTAGGGCTGTCAATTGATTCAATTTTTTAATTCAGATAATCAAAATGCTTTACATTCCTGTAGCAGAAGATTCAATCATTGATAAGACAATACAAAAAGCGGCTTTAGAATACAATGTATTGTTTACTACCATATTATTGATTATTTACATAAGTCAATCATTGTCACACAGTTCACAGCAATCCATTACACAAGTGATTTAATCAATCAGTTGGAGATTTATTATGAGGGCTTGTTTAAGGGCCCATCAAAAGATGACCGAGCCAATGAGAGTAAGCTATGGGCGTGGCGACAAGCGTAACCACGCCCCAATAAGTTGGCCCGCCCCGTTCTGCAAGCTGCAGCCAGGGATACTTGGGTGAATAAGCTAAAGTGCAAACATGGCGGAGGCGTGAAACTGTACAAACCAGCTCGGACGGAGGAGCATAAATGACAGCTCGAAAGTTTATTTTCATTTCTTCGCAGTAAGCCGAGAGCTGTTGAATGTCCTCTTTCCACGCCGCTTAGAAGGAGAGAAGTGTAGAGGGAAAAACACTAGACTGGACTGAACCAGCGCCTGAAAACAATAAGGTTCGAAGATAACAGAAGTGTGCTGAAATGAACGGGGTAGGTTACATCGCTATATTGTCCATTACCATGTTTGATAGAATTAAATTAGTATAGGCATTTTAGACTGGGCTTATCTTTTACCCTCTCATCCAAAATACACGAACTGCACTTGCTGTTTTCGGTTTCTGTTTTATAAGTTGTATGAATCGAGCTGCCATTGAGTGTTTTGTCGGGGTGATGCTTGTACGGTTCATTTTGACGTCATAAAGCAGATAAAGTAACTGCAGTGTGTAACATTGAGTTCTCAGCGGAGCAGTTTACAGGCCCTGTCGTGTGGGCGTGTTCATCAAGTATCAATAACATTGTAGGGTGACCAGATGTCCCCGTTTTTGGTGGCCTTTCCCCCGGAAATGTATCCGTTTTTCCAGAGCGTTAGTGAAATATTACAGTGAAATATTACATTGCAAGAAAGCCCGAGCAGCAAAGCCCACCGTGTGTTGTTTATTTTGACCAACAGGGGGGGCTGCTCGCTATAGCAGCTTTGATTCATTCCTCTTCATTTATTGATTACTAGGGATGGTCGATACCACTTATTTTCTTTTCAATAATTTCAAGTCCAATATTGTCGATTACCAATACTATTTATTAAATTTATTTCTTTGTGATTTTAATTTTTTGGGGGATAAAATGGGTCATTTCAAATATAATCTTTAGTCATTCAAGTCATTGAATGATGGTAACTATGGTTACTAAAATATTACTTTAGTAAACCCATGGTTACATTTTATTAATTTATTTTTTTACTTTTTAAACAACAATTATAAGAGATGTCACCTTTAGATATACTGTTATTTTAGCACGAAGGTGCAAGCACTTTCTTTCAGCAGTGTGAACCATTTTGTTTCCATTGATCATGGTATAAATACTGGGTGGGGGAATTGTACTCACTTGTTTTGATTGTTGGGGGGGAGGGGTGTGAATCGGTGTGTGTGTGTGTGTGTGTGTGTGTGTGTGTGTGTATCAGCACTATCAGCCCACCATCCCCTCGCTCTAGTAATATTCACACACTACACAGACTAAAAGAAGCAACTTCGCACATATTTACTCATTTGTTGTATTATTTGTTGTATTAACATATACCCAAAGTAAATTTTAAATAAGAATATGACATTAATAACATTGAAAAATAAATACAAATGTATAATAAGTCAGTACATCACAGTGACTGAAAAGGAGCACCATAATGCACAAGATGATCAAGATAAAAGGTGATAATTAAGAAAAATGGGCCCATGTGATATATGCAAACATTTAGGTAAAATAGTATTATGATAATTATTATTATTATACAATATTGAATATATGTATACATATGATATAATACGTTTTAGATGCTAAATGTTTACACATTCTTCACTGTATTCCATGAAATGATGTTAATTCCACTAATTGTTAGTTAAATAGACATTTTTATTCAAATTATTATTTATTTTATTATTATCAATTTTGATTTAAAATGAAATAAATTGTAAGGCAACCTGGTTACTTTAAGTTTAACCAAAATCATTTCTTACAGTGTGTAGTTCAGCACATTACCACATTCACCATGGTCAAAATACATCAAATCTGATTTGTCCTCTTTTTATTGAACACTGAATTTGAAATGTCCCTATTTTTCATTTCAGAAATCTGGCTACCTTATAACAGTGTAAAGTTACAAAGGCTACAATACAATCTGTAAATGTTGTCTAATTTAGCACATGTTCAGAATAAATATGTCAGTTCGGATCAAAAGTGGATTTTCTTCATTATTTTGATTCTCATTGTTATTACTATACGTGTTATCACGATTCTGTTTTGGCCCATACCGATAGCCACTAGCTATTTGGTATATTTTAAAAACCTGCCTAAAGCTCAATCTAGAAGTTTTAAACGCTTTAAGGGAATCACAATATTATATTTTGTGTAAAATATTTTAGGTATCGAAATATAATGTCAAGTAGAACAAATGGAGAAATCGGTTCTTTTGCAACCTGGCGTAGAAAGAGTTAAAAGAGTAATATCTGTCAGTATACAGTGCTGTGAAAAAGTATTTGCCCCCATCATAATTTCTTCTGTTTTTGTATATATATATCATACAAATTTTTTTTTACAAAATCTAACATAAAACAAAGGCAATCTGAGTAAACTCAAAATACAGTTTTTAAATAATAATGTTATTTATTGAAGCAGAAAAGTTATCCAGTACCAACTGGGCCTTTGTGAAATGGAATTGATTTCCATTGTTATGCTGATGACACCCAGCTGTATTTGTCTTCTAAGCCTAATTCAATTATACAGCCTCTGTCACTATTGACCTGTTTAACAGAAATTAAATCATGGTTAACATGTAATTGTCTTTAACTTGACAGTGATAAAACTGAGATCCTACTAATGGGCGCCAGATCTTCTCACTGACTCAAAAATGTTAATGATGTCATGTTAAGAGTCTGGGTGTCATATTAGATGGTACTCTAACATTTGAAGCACACATAAATAACATTATTCTGTCAGCGTACTATCATTTACGTAACATAAATCGCCTTCGACCATCGCTAATGGCACTGCTGTTCTTGTACATGCGTTAGTCACGTCTCGTATAGACTATTGCAATTCTCTTCTTAGCGGTGTCCCACAAAAACTTCTGCACAAACTTCAAATGGTCCAAAATTCTGCACTCGTATCATTATGCTAACACCTTCGATAGAGCACATTTCTGCGGTACTCCAAAAACTTCACTGGCTGCCAGTCAAATACCGGATAGAATTTAAGATTTTACTTTTTACTTACAAGGCTCTTCATAATTTAGCCTCTTCATATCTACGTGATCATCTTCATGTTTGCTCCCCAAACCGATCCCTTAGATCTTCTACTTCCCTTACTCTTACTGTAACCTCTATACGTTTGACTACTATGGGGTCTATACTGCTCCTTGTCTTTGGAACTCTCTACCACAAGATGTACGAAATAGCCCCACTCTGCTAACTTATAAATCGCATCTCAAAACCCATTATTTTAGATTATCTTTTTTCTGATTTTTAAGGATTTGTTGTTCTTTTTGTATTTGTTTTTATCATGTTAGACAGTGTAATGCAATCATTGTTTGTGTATTTTAATGTACATGTAAGGTGTCCTAGAGTGTTCTGAAAGGCGCTCACAAATAAAATGTATTATTATTATTGAATCCCCAAATCTCTGAAACTGCATAATGTGGTTCAGCTGGACTAGACACACTCAGCCTTGATTACTGCCAGCCTTGTCCAATGAAATCAACACCTAAATGGAACTTTTTCATCAGCATGAAGTTGGCTAAAAGTTCTCACCTTGCAGCACTCTATGCCTAGATTGAATGAAATTCCTGAAATGAGGAAAAAGGTGATTGAAATGCATCAGTCTGGGAAGGGTTACAAAGCTATTTCAAAGGCTCTGGGACTCTAAAGAACCACAGTGATCAATTATCTCCAAATGGAGAAAACTTAGCACATTAGTGAACCTTCCCAGAAGTGGCTAACCTTCCAAAATTCCTCCAAGAGCACAGGGATAACTCATCCAGGAAGTCACAAAAAAGCCAAAGACAACATCCAAAGAACCGCAGGCCTCTCTCGCATCAATAAAGGTCACTGTTCATGACTCCACTCTCAGAAAGGCCCTGGCCAAAAATGCCATCCATGGAAGAGTGGCAAGGCGAAAACCACTGCTAACCCAGAAGAACATTAAGGCTCGTCTGAAATTTGCCAAAACACACCTTGCTCCTCAAACCTTTCAGGAGAATGTTATGTGGGCTGATGAGTCCCACATAACAGTGCAACTGTTTGTTGCAACTGTTTGGAAAACAGGGGTCCCGTTACATCTGGCGTGAATCAAACACAGAATTCCAAAATAAGAACATCATACAGTCGGTCAAGCATTGTGGTGGTAATGTGATGGTGTGGGAATGCTTTGCTGCGACAGGGTGACGAGCAATAATTGAGAGAAACATGAATTCTGCTCTATCAGAAAATCCTAAAGGAGAGCGTCTGGTCATCAGTCCGTGAGTTGAAGCTCAAGCGCAATCGGATTATGCAGCAAGTCAATGATCCAAAGCATAGGAGGAAGTCCACCTCCGAATGGCTCAAAAGAAGCTAAATTTAAGTTTGAGTGGCCTAGTCAAAGTCCTGACATGAACCCGATTGAGATGCTGTGGCAGGACCTTAAATGGGCAGTTCATGCTCAAACCCTCCATTGTGGCTGAACTAAAGCAGTTCTGCAAAGAAGAGTGGGACAAGTGGGACTGATCTCCAGTTTTCGGTAGCGTTTGGTTGCAGTGGTTGCTGCACAACCAGCTATTACGTTTAAGGAGGCAGTCCGTTTTTCACATGGGTGATTTTAGGTCTTGGATAACTTTTTTGCTTAAATAAAAAAAAATATATATTTGAAAACTGTATTTTGTGTTTACTCAGGTTGCCTGCGTTTGAAGATATAAAACAATTTAGTATGAAAAATAAACCAAAATGTAAGAAATCAGGGAGGGGCAAATACTTTTTCACAGTCTTAGTCTGTCTAGATGACTGCCATGTAAAAACTTTTGATCACTATTTTTGAAGGTTTTTGTAGCATTATTGCCTAAAAAGTTAAAAGAAACCGATTGCTTTGTTCTTTTTAGACACAACATAAGCAGCATTCTTTTCTAGCGTTTTCTAATATACGCTGAATTTATAGAATTACTATTGTCAGTCTGCTTCTAATGTTGGCCTAGTAGGGTCAATTGCAATAAATGGTGGAAAACAATATTGGCCCATACCGATACCATCATCATTTTGTCACTTGAATCAGATTGCGCGCTCGCGCTCCCATTTATTGGTTTATTATAAATTGTTCACAGTCTTTGTGTTTTCTACTACATACTTGGTGAAACAGCATTTCTTTCCAATTTGTGGCTAGAATGATAAAACAAAACTTGACTTGTGCTACAACGTCATGCTTAAACCAAGAGATGGAGATGAACGTTCCCATTAGGAATATCCCTATACAAAGTGCGAAGACGATACTTCCTTTTTGGTACTCGCCGATACCCGTTTTTCTTTTTTTCTGAATTCCATATCAACAGTTTATTTTAATTTTATCATCAAAACGGTGTCTAAATAAATGAATTCAACATAATATTGTTTTATTTTAAATAATTTATTTAAGTGCTTTTACATGAACCTCACAGCACAATCCAAAATACATCATTGGAGTTATTATTGACATATAAAGTGCTGCATAACAGAGCATCACAGATTTCACATTGATTTATTAGTAGTAGTAGTATTAGAGTGAATTTTACATAACTATACATTAGTGGTATATTTCGGTCATACTACTTCCATTTAACTTGACTTTTATTTTGAAGCCAGTGTGATTTTGATGGAAGTTTCTCACCTCCAGAAAAGCAGGTCGCTATGTGAATCAATGTGACTGTTAAACGGCAGAATACTGCTATTTAATTAAATATATTATATGTAGTTTGTATGTGCATCAAGCTACAAAGTGAATTAACGCTCTGCTCGCTGTCATCTGCTACAAACAGAGCATGCAGAGTTGTAAAAGACATGTCGGCACAGCAGCGGCTCCACTCATTCCCAAGCGCTCACATTTGAAACGCACTTTGCATGCAAACTATATATATGTATCAATAAATTATTGCATTTGCAGGTTAATAATCACACTAGGACATAACGTGATTTTAATTTGTGCGCTAAATGTTTACGTAATATCATTAGTATGCCAAATGGTATCAGTTCTTGTTATTGGAGCATTTTTACGAGTGCAAGTTCAAGTACATGTGCACAGTATCGGAAACTCTGTAGTTCCTGTAGATAAAATGTTATGTCTCATCTGTAAAACTCATTGCTTTGCAGGACGTGATATGTAATGGACACTCACCATTTCACCACCTCTTAAAGCACAGCAGCCCAAAGTCACCACATCATGAAGCAATCTCAGTCAAACTCATCCAAGATGGGAAAACTTCACGATTATACTGCACGCAGAATGAGCCGCAGAAGCTTGGAGATTGTAAGGATTAAAGAGTTAAATTAGTTACGTGTCTAACTAAAATGTGTATAGTCTAACATTTGAAGTCATGTACTTGTATGTATCACAGCCAGGAGACCCAGTACTGTAAACGGTGAGCTCATCCTCCCAAAAATGGCTGTGAATGAAGAGTTGCAGCATTCGGTGCACCGATCAGAGGAGCATACGCGGCAGCTGCAATGTACAGCATCATACATACACTCCAGCTGTGACATCACGTTCCCCGGTCAGAGGAAACGAGCCTATAGCAAAGTTAAAGTACAGAAATCAACACAGAGAATGTAAGTCAACAATGGCAAATTTGGTTCAGGGCTGATAAGTAGGGGGTGGGTATTTTTGTATTTGAGTACTCTAACCCACAAAAACAAGTAATCGAGTCAAAGTCAAAAATATCAATTGTTGTTATTACCAGGAACGGATTCAAAATGAGATAACTTAATCAAACGATGCTTTTCTTTTGGGGGACAAAAACTCAAATGAACAATATAGGCCCTTTTAGCACTTCCAGATTTAGGAACGCAGACATAAACGACTGCAGGGTAAACGTTGATAGCGGTGAATGGGTGAACATGGCAAATCAAATTTGTGCTTACCCATTTGCTCCAACATCAAAAGAAAAACACCACTATTATGTTTCCACATCTTTCCAAATGAAGGGAAAAAATAGAGCGATGGATTACAACATTCAGAAGAGAGAAAGATGCTTAATTTACTGCAGCTACCACATCTGTGGTAACTAATTGCAGGGTAATATAATACAACGTATAATGTTATATATTTGTTCTAAAAAAAAAAAAGTGTTCTCCCCAATTTGGTACGCCCAATTCCCAATGCGCTCTTAGTCCTCATGGTGGCGTAGTGACGCCTCAATGCGGGTGGCCGAGGACGAATCTCAGTTGCCTCCGCGTCTGAGACCGTCAATCTGCGCATCTTATCACTAGGCTTGAGCGAGTTACCGCGGAGACATAGCATCTCCGCGGCATCCACGCACAACTCGCCATACGCCCCACCGAGAGCAAGAACCACATTATATCAACCACAAGGAGGTTACCCCATGTGACTCTACCCTCCCTAGCAACTGGGCCAATTTGGTTGCTTAGGAGACCTGGCTGGAGTGACTCAGCACGCCCTGGATACAACCTTGCGACTCCAGGGGTGGTAGTCAGCGTCTTTACTTGCTGAGCTACCCAGGCCCCTGTTTTCACTAATTAATTAAAAAAAAATGGAAATAATTCGGAAACGTGTCGTCTTTGCTTTTAAAAGCACAGACACCAGTATATCTTCTTTCATCTATCGCCTCCACAACCCAGGACTCTTGTAACTGCAAGATTTGGTAAGAAATTAAGAGGGAATGTACACTGTAATTCAGCTTTGACCACAGCAGGCAAATGAAGAAAGAAAAAACAATGATTATTTGATTAGTAGATTACTCGCGCACATCCCTATTGTTATGTTAATGGTGTGCTCAATGCTACTCGCTATAACCCCTCCATTATTGGACACTTTTAGCTCACTGTTTAATTAATAATGGCTGACGGCGAATAATGCATTTGTAGCTTGGCGGTGGTAACTAAAAGCCTTTGCTTTTGTGTGATGCTTCATCCCCTCCACTAGGTGTCAGTATAAGTCCTAGATGACTGCCATATTAGCCAGCAACGTAAAATCTTTTGTAAGTTTTTGTTGAATTATTACCTAAAAAGTCAAATAAACTGATTGCTTGTTCTTCTTAGACACAACATAGGCCGCATTCTTTATTTTACATTTTCTAATACACACTGCATTTATAGAATTACGATTGTCAATATGCTTTAGTTGTAAATGTTTTTTTTTTGAGTGAGGTTGCATTCACACCACTTAACATTGGGAGTGTAGATATTGACTTATTATGCCAAAAAAAAGTATTGTTTTCTGAAATTGCATGATTGCTTATACTGTGTTTTTCCTGCAGTACCCAGACCAAGAATCCACAAAACCGAAAGGTTACGGATTATTATCCCACCAGGAGAAGCTCGCGAAAAAGCAAAAGTGAGCTGAAGGTAGAGCACAGATTTAGTCTTTTCTTATAAGTGTTAGATGAAGTTATAAC
The DNA here is from genome assembly GCA_032164185.1 of Moxostoma hubbsi. Classification (NCBI taxonomy): domain Eukaryota; kingdom Metazoa; phylum Chordata; class Actinopteri; order Cypriniformes; family Catostomidae; genus Moxostoma; species Moxostoma hubbsi. Next base: position 3,323,715 of record JAVLUX010000050.1, read on the forward strand.
ATTGGTTTGTTTGTCTTATACATGCCTGTTTTATATCAACAGTATGAAGAGAAGAGGCACCTAGACATGTTGATTACAAACGGCATTGAGAATGGAATGATGGTAATTTCTCACGTTTAATGAGTGTTGCATTTGAACTGGATTGATGCAAGCCAATGAAACCTTCATTGTCATTCTTAAACAGGTCAGGTACATTGAAGGAAAAGGCAGGGGGGTTTTTGCCACCCAGAAGTTTCAGAAAGGGCAGTATGTAGTGGAGTACCACGGAGATCTGCTACAGATTACTGATGCCAAAAAAAGGGAGGCATTATATGCACAAGACCCAACCACTGGCTGCTACATGTATTACTTCCAGTATCTCAGCAAAACATATTGGTAAGTTTGGGCACCACGCCCTCTTTTTATTTGATAAATGAAAGAAAAGCAGCTTAAAACATGTGATGCATTAAAGGGATAGTTCACCCAAAAGCGAAAATGTACTCATGATTTACTCGCCCTCATGCCTTCCAAGATGTGTGACTATCTTTCTTCTGCAGAACACAAAGTATTTTAGAAGAAAATTTTAGGTCTATACAATGCAAGTGAATGGCTCCAAAAAGCACAAAGGCGCCATAAAATTAATCCATATTACTGTAGTGGTTTAATCCATGTCTTCAGAAGTGATCCAATCCATTTTGGGTGGGAACGGACCAAAATACAACTTTTTCCCTTTTTTCACTGTGATTTTCAAGCTCAATTACACTTCCTAGTGCTTTGCCCATGCGTCAAAAATTAGGAAGTGGCCCCTGGAGTCACGAGTTCAAACCCAGGGTTTGCTGAGTGAATCCAGCCAGGTCTCCTGAGCAACCAAATTAGCCCGGTTGCTAGGGAGGATAGAGTCACATGGGGTAACCTTCTGGTGGTCACTATAATGGGGTTCACGCTCTCGGTAGGGCACGTGGTGAGTTGTGCGTGGATGCTGCAGAGAATAGCGTGAAGCCGACACACGCTATGTCTCCGCGGTAACGCGCTCAACAAGTCACGTGATAAGATGCACAGGTTGACAGTCTCAGACGCGAAGGCAACTGAGATTCGTCTTCCGCAACCGGGTTGAGGCGAGTCACTACGCCACCACGAGGATTTGGAGCACACTGGGAATTGGGCATGCCTATATGGGAGAAAAGGGGAGGGGAAAAAAAGCATTAGGAAGTGGAATCGAGATTGAAATTGTAATCGTGCCAAGAGACTGCAATGGCAAGATGTACAGTGAAAAAAGTTTGGTCTGTTCTCACCCAAAACCAATTAGATTGCTTCTGAAGACATGGATTAAACCACGGGAGTCATATGGATTCGTTTAAGCTGCCTTTTATGTGCTTTTTGGAGCTTCAAAGTTCTGGCCAATGTTAACTTGCATTGTATGGACCTACAGAGCTGAGATATTCTTCTAAAAATCTTCATTTGTGTTCTGCAGAAGAAAGTAAGTGATACAAATCCAGGATGGCATGAGGGAGAGTAAATAATGAGGGAATTTTCATTTTGGGGTGCACTGTTCCTTTAAATACTCCTTTGCATTTTATACATTGTCTGTCTGTAATTGAATGCACTTTACTGTGCACTTGTTTCTCAATAGTGTGGATGCTACAAAAGAGTCTGATCGTTTGGGAAGGCTTATCAACCACAGTAAAAACGGCAACTGCCAAACCAAACTCCACGACATTAACGGAATACCTCACCTCATCCTCGTGGCCTCCAGAGATATACAGGAAGGAGAGGAACTCCTTTATGATTACGGCGACAGAAGTAAATCGTCGATAGAGGCTCACCCGTGGCTAAAACTTTAATGTATACAGGGGAGGGAGGGGGGGGGGGGCACCTTGTTTCTTAACTAGACAGTTTTTAATGTAATTATTGCCTTCGTAAACGGAGAATGTTATGGGATAGTAATTGTATGGGTATGTTACACAGTGACGTACATGTCAAATGTGTTAGATTGCGGTACATATTCAATGTGTCCTACTTTTAAGATATTTATCCTGCTCTATGACATGCTAGTTTCGGCACATTTCTTTTTGTATATTTTATATATTGGTAGATCAGTGCTTCCAAAGCATGCAGTTATAGTCCAATTTTCTGCATTTTTATAAGAGTTTTCTTAATCTGATGTATGGTAGTTAGAGGCTTAGCAATAATTATTTATTAACAGTTATGTTTGAAGCAGAAAGCTGGTGATGCTTAAAGGAATAACATTTTAAAAGGTTCAGAAAACTGGAACGTGAAACCAAACTTTGATATCATTTGAAATGTTACCGCTGTTACAATGCTGAATGTGTCACCTGATCAAAGCTGTACCTGTTATACAATCAATTGTATGAGATGGTAGATGCATTGTTTAAATAAATGATTTTATGCAATCTTATGCCTCTTAATATATATCCATCTTATTTATTGCTCTTTGAGAATTATTTATGTTTAAATATTTAGATACTTTATTCATTTGTAGAAGCATAACTGTCAGATTTGAATACTAAATACCTAAATGGATTTCAATGGACAGACTACCTGATGTAGGGAAATTGTAGTACAACCAAAGTCTTTCTAGCAAGTCAGTCCACTGTCGGCCATTTTAGGAACCAGTCATGGCAGTGCAGCTCCTATCTACTAGAAAAGGGAAAGACAGAAATCTCCAAAACTGTTGGACAAGACTATGATCAAAGAACATATTTTAAATCCTCAATAAAATCTGAAAATACTGGTATCATATATTGTTCTTCCTCACCTCATGTTTCGCTAAAAAAAACGCGATTTTTCCCGCCGTGTACAGGCGATGTCTATATCTAAAAGGCGATTGGCTCTTTTACCTGTAAGGCGGGACTTCCTTTCTACATCGGTTGGGCGCGAGAGCTTCTTGGCTGAGCGTTCCAATTTCTCCCATTAATTTTAATAGAAGTGGCCCGTCTCTGCTAAATAAACTCGGGTACAATTACATTACAATAAATTTAAATATGCACAAAGGTATGTTTAACAGAATATTGACATGGTTGTTATTATTATAAAACTATATATTTTAATGAGGTTTTAATTTATGAGTAAAATAAGGTATGTGGTTAACATTACTTAAAGATGTTTTGACGTTTTCCTACAACATAATTTACACAAAGTCATACCTCAAATGTGAATTTTGAAGCCGCCATATTAAAATAAATAAATAAATGTTCCGTTGCTAACGAGTTGCTAGAAAAGGACTACAAATACCACACGCCTGTGAGTTAACATGCCTGACGAAATAGGAAACTGTTGTAGTCCTTATCCAGCGACTTGTTAGCAATATATATATATATATATATATATATATATATATATATATATACTATTTTTTTATACACAACATCTTCGAAATTCATGTTTGAAGTATAATTGTGTGTTATGTTGCAGAACAAAACATCCAAGCATCCTCAAGTACAGACCTTATTTGACTAATATTACCTTTTTTATTTTCTAAAATTGTAAATAAATAAAAATGACAAAATCCCGAGGGAACCCATGCTGGCTCGAAAATTAAAAAATATTTTAAGGGGTTATGGACAAAAAACTAAACGGCTAAATGCGATGCGCGGGAAACCCAACAACGTCAGTCACTTGGGCGGCCCGTAAAAATGGTTTGTTTTGTTTTGATAATTTTACGGTGGTAAAATGTTTTTATCAACAGTATGAATTATCTTTAAGAATTTAAATGAAGATAAGTTGAACAGTAGATAGTAAGGTACATAATATCATCTTGTGTGCTCCAATTCTGTTTTTAAAAGACTGTTTCACCAGCTATTTTGCTAATAAACTGGATAAAGTCTGTCACAAAACCTAGTGAGCTTCCTATCTAGCCTAGGCACCATCCTATGATATCTAATATGCTGTATACTCTAGGAAGGCTAGAATGTATTAAACTATACTGCCGGTATTGTACTATTTATTATTATTTATTTTACTTATTAAGAGGTCAATTCATGTGAATGTTGTGTTAAATCACAAATAAAAGTGTAAAATATTAGCAGTTTCACTAGTAGTCTCGGACTTTGGAGCTCACTGAATCTGGATTGTTGACACGCTATACTTCATATACAATTATTTTAAACAGTATTTTGCTTATTCGTTTACGATTGTTCTGCTTTTTATACTGCTTTTAAGATTTTAGATAATTTAGTTTGTAATATATGCACTTTAAAAAAAAACATTTACATAGCAGGACAATTCAGAAGTAACTATTGAAGGCAAAAGGGTGATTAAAATAGAGAAAAACCTAAAGGGATAGATCTCCCAAAAATGGATATCCTCTCATCATTTACTCATCCTAGATGTATATTACTTTCTTGCATGTGCAGAACACAAATTAAGATGTTTAGAAGAATATCTCAGCTCTGTGGTTCCTCACAATGCAAGTGAATGCTTGCCAGGCCCTTGAAATCCCAAAAAGCAGTATAAAATAATCCATACAGCTCCAGTGGTTTAATCCATGTCTTCAGAAGCGATATGATAAGTGTGGGTGGGAATGAGATAAATATTTAAGTCCTTTTTTTTCTATAAATCTCCACTTTCACATTCCTTTGTTTTAGGCAATGTGCATTCATTGTGCATATTGCCACCTACTTGGAAGGGAGTGGAATATATAGTTAAAAAAAGGGACATGGATTTGATTAAACCACTGGTGTCATATGGATTTTTATGTGCTTTTAGGACCTTCAAAGTTCTGGCCACCATTCACTTCCACTGTATGGACCTACAGAGCTAAAAATGTTCTTAAAATCTTCATTTGTGTTTTACAGAATAAAGAAAGTCATACAAATCTGGGATGGCATGAGGGTAAGTAAATGAGAGAATTTTCGTTTTTGGGTGAAATATTCCTTAAAAAAAACATGTTAACCTGTCACAGCAGCTACAACATACATTTAGTCTTATACTGTACATTCATATAAAATCTTACCTGATTTGTATATAAATGTATTTTTATGTTGATAAAAAAAAGCCTCATGATATATCATGCATCGGCATTTTAAAAACTTGATTGTACATTACCATGTTAGATTATTCTAAAATAATATTATTCTCTCTCCTTTAGATGATGAGTGAGTGGTGTCCCGTGGTGAAGGTATATGACCCTCTCAAAGCGGGCAGTATCGATGGCACAGATGTGGAACCCCACGACAAAGCTGTCTGGAGGGCGATGCTTGCCAGCTACCGGACTAACAAGGTCGTGACAGGTGACCCTCATCTGACTCTGTTCGTTGCACACTTAAATCCACAAACATCTGAGGAAAAGCTTGAGGAAGTCTTCTCAAAGTTTGGGGACATCTGCAGAGTGCGACTGGTCAGAGACATCGTCAAAGGAGTCCAGGCAGCTGAGGTTTGGAGGCAGGGATAGACCCTTTCGGAAGCCCATCAATTTGACTTCCATGATGCCCCCGAGCAGGTCAGCGGATCTTTGGGAAGAAATCAGCATGAGAGAGGAGAGGCAAAGAGGCCGAGCTGCCACCCTGGAACTAGATAGAGAACACGGACGGTTGCGAGAAAGGAAAAATGACTGGGACAGAGGGAATGATAGAGGTCACAACAAAAGGAAAAGGGACTCGAAATGCCACAGGGTCCGAAGCAGAGAGAGAGAGATTCGAACAGAGATGAAAAAAGACAAAGAGACTCGTATAGAGACGGAGAATAAAACTAGATGCATTTACAGCCAAATACTTCCAAGATTGTTGACAAAGTAATTGTTGTACTTCTATGTTGTTGGTTTTTATTTATTTCTATTTTTTCAGTATCTTAGTTCTCACTTTTTGAATAAAGCCTAAAGGCTTATTTTAGTTCACCTCAAAATAAAAAATAAAAAATGACGTCATCATTTACACACCCTCATGCTGTTCCAAACCCGGTTGACTTCCTTTCTTCTGTGGAACACAAAATGACAGCATACAGGTTTGGAACGGCATAGGGGTGCGTAAATAATGACATCACTTTCATTCTTGAATGAACTCTTCCTTTGTACCAATGAATTCATGTCATATGATTAAATTAAATGAAGACTCTCTGTTGGGCATATCAACATGTTTGAAATGAAGAGCATTTTTAGTTCAATACATGGTATAAAATATTTTAATACACAATGAGATGAGTTGTTATATATAATCCTTCATAGTGATACATTGGATCCAGTACATTTTCCTTTAACAGTAAAGTGTTACTGGAAACCCTTGTGTGGTAGTTTCTTTCACTCTTAAATAGTTTCTTTTTTCAATTCTGGAGTTTGCCATCATATTGAGTGGTGTACTAGTTGTTCAACAATTGAAGTCAGGCCCATAGTCATGTATTTCTAGCTTACAAAACTGCCTTAACAAACACTTTATCAGAGTTAAGCATGTTCATGCTTGTACTCGGCTCTATTATTGCCAGTGAAAATACCATTCAAGCAATGCAAACAGCTGGTGAATGACATTTGAATATGTGACTGACACTTTAGACAGATACCAGTAGTAAGCTATGGATTATTAATATAGTTCTGCATTAATGCAATTTTCAAAGTAATGTTTGGGGTTCAATACATGTTAAGCTCTATGGACAGCAGACAATAATTTGGACTTGAAGTATGTAAAAGTGCATTTACAGTAATGCACTTACAATGGAGGTCAATGGAGTATTGCATTGCACCAGGACAAAATGTTAAAGGAATTTTCTGGGTTCAATAAAAGTTAAGCTCAATCGACAGCATTTGTGGCATAATGTTGATTACCACAAATATTTATTTCGACTCGTCCCTCCTTTTCTTAAAAAAAAAAAAGCAAATATCTGGGTCGCAGTGAGACACTTACAATGGAAGTCAATGGGGCAAATCCGTAAACGTCAAAATACTCACTTTTTCAAAATTAATGCCGCAAGAAGTAAACAATACATGTGTTAACATCATTTTAATGTGATGAAATCGCTTACTAACCTTTTCTGTGTAAAGTAAGTTATATGCAATTTTACAACTTCGTTACCATGATGACGTAAGCGCTGTAAACCCTACAATGACCATACAAAAAAGACAATTTAATCAACTTTACAGCTCAAATAATAGACAAGTTTTAACAGAAGAATTAATGTACAGTAAGTGCTTTTATACAATTATAAGCTTCACATTTCTGCATTTGGAGCCTCTAAAAATTGGCCCCATTGACTTCCATTGTAAGTGCCATAGAGACAAGTGTGATAAAATCACTTCATACCCTTGTCTGTGAAAAGTTATATCCACTTTTTCAGCTATAACATTCACGCAATACGCTCAAGAATACCAGAAAGGGACTGTTTACATACAGGAATTATGTTAGTAATGCATAACCAGATGTTCATGCACCTAGAAAAGTAGTTCCACTTCTAAAAGTATGATGTAGACAACTTCACAGCTCAAATAAAACACATTTTTTGCATGGAGGAATTAATATAAGTGCTTTAACAAAATTATGATGTGCTCATTTTTGCTTTTAACCCCTCTTGTACACTTGCCCCATTGACTTCCATTGTAAGTGCATTAATGTAAACGCGATGTCTGTGGATTTTTATAAACTGAGGGATGAGTCTAACTTATTATCTGTGTTTATTAACAGCATGCAAAGGATGTTGTCAATGAACTTGACATGTTTTGAACCCATAACAATCCTTTAAAAGCATTTCAGAGCACCAAAATAACCTATTGTGCAATTCCAAAGTTCATAATATCTCTCCGGCTTGGGCATAGTTTTCGAAAATTAAAATCTTATCGACTTATTTCTTCAGTCACAAGCATATTCATGGTTACTAGGCATCGTCTCATTCATAATTCAATTTGAATTAAAAGTAGATATTTATCTTATCTATCGAAGGCATCTTCTCTATAAAAACGTCATCACAATACTGCCTGAAATCTATGTTTCACCATTCTCCACGTACAGTAACTTGTAATTCGCAATACCAAAATGTCTATCTAACAAAATAGGCACATAAAAAATTCCCTAGCAGTATCTTTGGGTGAAGATAAGGGGCGAGATCTATCAGTAACTCTTAACTGCTCCGTCATCGGTGTTCCTGCATGTCTCGTCTGCTTGAAGATGTTGTGCTGTGAAAGTTGACCATGAAAGGGAGCGTAATCGTGGCATATAGTCACATGGTGCAGGTTAGCATTTAGTAGAGCGTTTGTGTTCATTACATGTGTTGTAATGCCTCCTGGGCTTGCTCTGTGTACACGTCATCTTTCCCTGCCCATGAGCCAAAGCCTTCGCCCATCTGCGCCACCCTCCTCTGTGAGCCTCTGGTTTTGTCCCGGGAAAAGAAGCTAAACCTGTGACAGTAAGATAGGACACATGCGTTCATTTTCATTGTCATGCATGAGTGTGCAGTGAATAAACCAGAACTAAACTATCTAGCCTTAGCGGTTTATATAATATACAATGTTACGAGATAACTTCAATCATAAAATAAACATGTGTTGATGATGTTTCACATGTAATAACAATTTTGTAGTTTTTAATTTTTATTATTATTATTATTATTATTATTATTATTATGTTTTTTTTTTATTTATTTTGGTGCGGCTAGGCAGTACATATCGCATGTTATTTTTAAGCACTCAAATGTCTATTTAATAGACGTCTAATTGAAGTTACTTCTAATACTTTATTATTCTCAAAGTGTAGCTTTATAATCATACTTGGATGCCGAAAAATGCCCAGGTCATATTTTACCCCAAATCAAAAAATTAAAAAATTAAGTTAAATGAAGAAATAAAGTAATGCAAACTATTTTTATTCTTATTTCTGCAATGTGAAAAAAACATGTTATTAATAAATGAAAAATATATAAAAATATTATTAAATTGTACAATTGTACATTTGTCAAGTACAGATATATGTACCAAGGTGCATCTCAAAAAATGTGAATAAAAATATCTCAAAATATTAGAATAAAGAATGTATAGTACAGAAATGTTATTTTATGCACTCAATACTTGGTCGGGGCACCTTTTGCATGAATTACTGCAAATAATTATTGCTCGGTGGTCCAAAGTCTTCTTTTCAGATGAAAGTCATTTTTGCATTTCATTTGTGAAATCAAGGTCCCAGAGTCAGGAGGGAGAGCGGAGAGGCACAGAATCCAAGTTATTTAGTCAGTGATGATTTGGGGTGTCATGTCATCTGCTGGTGTCGGTCCACTGAGTTTTGTCAAGTCGAGAGTCAATTCAGCCGAGCAGGAGATTTTAGAGCAATTCATGCTTCCATCTGCTGACAAGCTTCATGGAGATGCTGATTTCCTTTTCCAGCAGGAGTTGGAACCTGCCCACAGTGCCAAAGCTACCAGTAACTGGTTTGCTGACCATGGATTTACTGTACTTGACTGGCCAGCCAACTTGCCTGACCAGAACCCCATAGAGAAATGAGAGACACCAGACTCAACCATACAGCTGAGCTGAAGGCCACTATCAAAGCAACCTGTGCTTCCATCACACCTCAGCAGTGCTGATTGCCTCCATGCCACGCCACGTTGATGCAAATTCATGCAAAAGGAGCCACGACCAAGTACTGAGTGCATAAATGTCATAATCATTTTCTTTATGCACAATATAATTGCATACTTTTCCTTTTGATTTTGGGGTGAAATATAACTTGGACAAGTTTTTCTGAGATTTACCCAGTAACACACAGCCAATTTGTGATCATTCACTGCACATAAATATCACCAATAATAAGTAATAATGCAACATATAAATCCAATATAGTTTCAAACTACATGTTACTGAAATATTAAAGGCTAAAGATAAAACCAGGCACTAAAACGTCACCATAACCTCATGCCTACATCCTCATTAGTGTCTTTACAAACGTTTGCGTTCTAAGCGTTTGTCATTGAACGGTTTTAGCTCAAACAAGCATTAACAATCAAGCGTCTCACTATGCATTATTAATAAAGCACTCTTTTAGTTTTAAATATCTGACAATATAATAACACAGTTATTTCATCAGATACAGTACAGCACAAGTGTTAGAGGAATGAGTGTTTGATTCTGACTGGCTGATTCTAACAATTCTCCTGCTGACTGGTCACACAGATAGCCCCACAATCAGCCAATCAGAATGTGCTCTACACGATCAGTGGCTCTAATGAGGGGAAGGTGAGATGGGGGGCATGCAGCAGCTTACACGCAGGGCAGGTATAACGTGTTAAAACAGCAAAGAATACAAAGGTGAACCACCAAATGGTCGTACAAGGGAAATAAGTTGTCTGATTGGCTGTAAAGTGGGGTCATCTGCAATCAACCCAGCCGCCACCATCGGCATAATGGCTGTGAATATCCTGTTACAGAGAGGCACAGACACACAGAGTTGAGCAGAGAGAAGATAGAAAGGAACTGAAATAGGAATCAGATATTGTACTGAATTTGGGGAAACTCTATGTCTGATACTTCTGCATATGAAATGCATTGATCATAATGGTACAGAATTAATGATAGTCATGCCTTAAAAGATTTTAGAAACACAACAGTACATGGATGTAAAAATGGCAAAATGAGTCATGCTGTGTCATAACTGAATTTTCAATCTGCAGTTTAAATATGAAATATAAAACTAATGCTAAAGCGCTAACTAATACATGTGTGTATTTTATTCATTACTGAAAATTATTGCCATCTATCTCTATATAAAAAGGCCCAATACTTGAGTGTGCTATGTATTTTTGTGTGTATTCAAAGGAATATTCCGGGCTCAAAACAGCATTTGTGGCATAATATTGATTACCACAACATTTTATTTTGACTTCCTTTTCTTAAAAAAAAAAAAAGCAAAAATTTGGGTTCCAGTGAGTCACTTACAATGGAAGTGAATGGGGGCCGATTTTTAAACATTAAAATACTCACTGTTTCAAAAGCATAGCCACAAGACATAAACAATATCCATGTTAAAATGATTTTAATGTGATTAAATCACTTTTTATCCTTTTTTGTGTAAAGTTATAGACAATTTTACAACTTCATTACCATGACGATGTAATGTCAACAAACCTAAACCCCTAAAATGATTGTAAATTTACAATTTAACAACTTTACAGCTCAAATAATACATGAGTTTTAAAAGAAGAATTAATGCAAATGGTTTTATAAAATTATAAGCTTCATATTTTTGTTTAAACCCTCCAAAAATTGCCCCCATTCACTTCCATTGTAAGAGCCTCACTGTAAACTCCATTTTTCTTTTTTTAAAGAAAAGGGGGAACAAGTCATAATTCATTTTAATCAACATTATGCCACAAATGCTGTCGATTGAGCTTAACTTGTCTTAAACCCCGGATATTCCTTTAAGAGGGATGAGTTGCTAACTTAGCAACATGCTAACTTCAAAATCTACTGGAATCAACCGTGAGCATTAATTGTGTCACGTGTGAGTGAGATTAACAGAGCGGACCATAAAGAGAATTTCAAATTAGTCACTTATTATGCATATTCGCAAATGTCATTGTCACAGATTCTTTGATTGTCCACATACCGCTCCATCTTGCGCACAATCATGTTAAACGCACTCTGACTGCTTTGTGAGAGTCTTTGGGTTTTTTCTCCCCTATTTGGAATGCCCAATTCCCAATGCGCTCTAAGCTCTCGTGGTGGCGTAGTGACTCGCCTCAATCCGGGTGGCGGAGGACGAATCTCATCACGTGCATCTTATCACGTGGCTTGTTGAGCGCGAGTGGAGGCTCACGCTTTTCTCTGCGGCATACACGCTCCCAACCGAGAATGAGAACCACATTATAGTGACCACGAGGAGGTTATCCCATGTGACTCTACCCACCCTAGCAACCGGGCCAATTGGTTGCTTAGGAAGCCTGACTGGAGCTTTGTGTTACTCTTATGGTACATTCAACGGCATCCAGGGGCGCATTAATGACGGGCTTATATGGGCTGAAGCCCAGGTACCTCCAACTCCCATGGGGCCCAGTGGGAGGAGTGCATTTAAAAGGTTTCAGCGGGAGATGCGGTTGTTGACATGGTGACAGTGTGCAACCGTTAAAGGCATCTGTGTAGTACTTGTTCACCACCAGGGCCGGCACTAAGATGCAATCTTACATCGTTTTGTCGTTAGTCAGGACGGAAGTTCTTCAGCATCAGAAGTTTCTGGGGGAGCTCGAGGCACATCTAGCCCCCCCTTAAACATTAAGCCCCCCCTTAAGCATCTGTTTTGCGCATTTGTTCAATTCTTATTCAATGCAAACATGTGCTAGTTGGATGACTTTGACTCGTGCACAAGCGCGACATTTCTTACAAGCCGTGTCACGTTAACAGAACTTAAAAAACGCGTCTAAAGACAACTGCGTATTGCTTCATTCGTTGTGCATTTTTTGAAGCATCTAAATGGCTACTTAGCAGGTAGCTGCCTATGTAGACAGTGAGGTCGCTTGCTAGCATTTGGAACAGAGTTACGGTGGATTGGGTTTTTCTGTTTTTATCAGTAGTATGAAATACTTATTTGTGTAATTGTCTTTAAGTTTTCTATATAAATATAGCAGTACACACAGTCGTTTTATGCCCGACTCAGGCTGAAAGTTGGAGCGGGAGCTTGGTCTGAAGGTGGGCGACGGGTCGGGCATGGGCTGGCCTGTTTCCTCCTCCTGTTCTTCACTGTCAATGAGATTAAAGAATGAAGTTATCTGAAGTCATTTGTGGGACAAATGTAGGAATATTAAGCGTGCAATTTTAATTACATATGAAAAAAGATACATATGATTGACTTAACAATAAATAACGTGGAAAAAATTACCTTTTGTAATACGCGATTTCCTCTTGCAGCATAAATACTTTAGCTTTTAGCTCATTTCTCTCATGCAGGACGTCCCGCAGCTCCTGCAGGGTGAATCGCGGGCAATTCGGGTCTTTTGAATCTATAGCGGACATTTCCTCATCACACAGAGCCTCCTGGGGGACAAGAGGAACATTTAATTGTTATAAAGCAGTTATGGCCGTTTAAATAATTGGCTGTTTGGTCAAGTACACTGAGCAGCATTCAACACAAAACCACACTAAACAAAACACACGTTCAACTGTTCTTCAAGACCCTGTGAAATAAAATGGGAGTTTAGTGGCTTGTAGTGCATGTCTGTTAGCTTTGGGGCCATCTACATGCTTTAAACAAACTTTTAGCAGATATCCATCTTGAAAAGTCATATATTGAAAACAGTCATGTAAGTTTTATGACATCAGCATTGTCCTCAGAGTCAATATTTTACAATCCAAAAACGTGTATGCTTATGTAACGGCTTATGATTGGTGACTTTCACTTTACAGTGGATCATGAGCTCTTTTTTTACAAGTCTCCACACTTTCGCCAACCAACACACTTCACACATTTTTTTAACTGTAGACTGCAAAACGATTCGTTTACTATTCTTATGGCCTGTTATACGATGATACAGAACCATCTGTTAATAAACAAACACACATACTCGGGCCACTGCGGAGGGGTTTTCAGTTACCCTTTGCGTGACTTGTGCAAACACAGATGCAGATATGGGGGGCCGTATTAGTTTACACTCCATGCTATCCTTAGGGTTACCAATAAAAATGCAGCCTCTTCATCATCCTTGTCATCCTCACTCTCGTCTGTAGAGGCTCCTTGGCTCCCTGTGCTTGGGATTAGATGGAGGGGCCCTTCCTCTATCTCCATGCCCCCTGCGAGGAGCTCAGAAGCTAAATCCTGACCCCAGGCATGAGGCGCTTTAGTCAACTGCAGTTACAAACATGCGGATCGCAAATTGGAACCAAAGTGCTACAATCAGTTATTAATACTGTTTCTCTCAGTGTACTGTTTAAAATAATAAACTCTAGTACAGAAATGCGAAGTGCTATAATACAACATTTACTAAATGCAATCTAATGCAATCTTAGCCTTGTTGAGTGGCTAAAGATGAAAGCAGCTATTATTTTTGCAGTTCATGTACTATATTGTATATTTGCACACTGTAAATATGTTTTGAATGGTTTTGCTGGTCTTGTATTTACACCATTGTTGCAGCATAAATGTAATCCATAATACTCCAGTGGTTTAATCCATGTCTTCTGAAGCAATATGATAGATAAACAGATCAATATTTAAGTCCTTTTTCCTATAAACTTTCACATTCTTCTTCTTTTGTTTTTAGTGATTTACATTCACCTGAGGTGGTGGTGGCATAGTGGCTAGAGCACAGGGCTGCTAATCAGAAGGTCGCTGCTTCGAACCCCACGGCCACCACCATTGTGCCCTTGAGCAAGGCACTTAACTCCAGGTTGCTCCGGGGGGGGATTGTCCCTGTAATAAGTGCACTGTAAATCGCTTTGGATAAAAGCGTCTGCCAAATGCGTAAATGTACATTCTTCGTGCATATCGCCACCTACTGGGCAGGGAGGAGAATTTATCGTAAAAATACTTACATATTTATCTGTATCTCACCCACACTTATAATATTGCTCCTGAAGACATGGATTAAACAACTGGAGTGTTATGGATTACTTTTATCCTGCTTTTATGTGCTTTTTAGCCCTTCAAAGTTCTGGCCACCATTCAATTGCATTGTATGGACCAACAGAGCTGAAATATTCTTCTAAAAATCTGGGATGGCATTATTTTAACATTATTATGCCCTGATCATGTGAGGTTAATTACATCAGCAGAAGTTATTTCATAGCTGGGAAACTTTGTAAATAAAATAAAAATATATATAGTTTTTAAAAATATATATATATATATATATATATATATATATATATATATATATATATTTATATATTTATATATATTAAGATCTACACATTTCAATTTCATAACAAAATTCCATCAAATTGAATTGAGTAATCTTTAACAAAATAAAAGATATAAATATTTTAGGTTTTCAAGTTTTATTAAATAATGACGAAAGGCTAAAATCATTCTGACAAATAATACATTATTTCAAGCAAACAAGGCATAAAAGCATATTAATAACATACTAAACAATCATCCTGCTTGGCCTTAAAAATATAGTACAGTATATTTGTTAAATTATACTATATTGAATAATACTGTACATTCATAATAATATTAATGTTCTAATAATATATTAAATTATGTAAAAAATGTATTACACGTGTTTATTTTTTTGCTGTTATTTAAAACAGGTTGTGTACTGTCATTTATTTAATCAATGTTAATTAACCTAATGAAATACTTTATGTAATTAAGAAAACTACCCCAGGGTTTACAAATGCCCGGTTTAAAATTTCAACACTTTATTAGCTAGGATCAATTGCCAACCCAGAAAGTGTGTAACAAGGAGCAACAATCCACGGTTAACAATATCAAGTGGGAATTCTAACTGAGAATACTGTCTATTGGCTTTTCTGTGAATACTGTCTATTTTTCCTTCACTAAGCAGACAGTGTGACCAATTCTTCCCCATTTCCTCTGTGACTTATTGGCGAATCATTCTGACTCATTGTAGACAATAACATGTGAACAATCCTGGTGCTTTAAATCACACCACATTTAGGAAAATAGAAATGACTTCATCCTGACACATTCAAGTGGCTCACTGCCTTGCTACCAAGCAAAAGTTGCAAGATATGTAAGTGCATGTATAACCATTTATCATGTGATCACATATTAATATACGGTCACCTGCTCCTGAACAATTACTGTTTTTATGAATCAAGGCACATCCATTCATATTCATATACCTTTGCAGGTGATGGCGGTCCTGCAGGTTCCTCTGTCTCAGTACTGGACTTCCCCTGCTCTTTAAGTCGTTCTTTAAGACGAGACACTTCCTGTCGCAGGTTACCCAGTTCCTGTTGTCGTGCCTGACCGAATGCCTCCAGCTCCACCTTCTGCTCGATCAGAGCTTTCCCCTGAGCCTCTACCACCGTGATCTTATGCCGCAGGTCGTGGTTGATCTTCATCAGCCTGTTCAACTGCTGCTGGAGCTGGAAAACATCAAGAACATCAAGAACTTTCATGATTCATTTGATGGATTGTAAAGTTATAATATTATTGGTTGACATTATTATGCTCCGCCCACAAGGCCTTCATTAGATCAGCAGACAGGTTGTTTCAGAGGTGGAGAAACTTTGTATATTTTGATGAAAGACTGAAATCTTTCAGTCTTGTTTTCTAGAAAATAACGGGTTTTTTTTAAGCAAAAAAAGGCAGAAAAACAGCAATAACAAAATTCTGATTGGCCTTAATTTTTTTTTTTTACAAAAAATATATTATATTATATTATATTAATAATATTAATTTCTGAATAATATCAAATAAAAAATATTCAAAAAGAATACTTTTTTATATAAATATTTTTATAAAATTAAAATATAAAAAATATATATTTGTTAATATTGTTAAGTATTTACAATAACTACACAGTATAATACTTTTTTGTTATAATAAATAACATATTCATATTAATATTTATTTGTAATAAAGTATCAAATTAACAACAAATTTAAAAAAACTATTACAAAAACAATTTCTTATAGAAATAAAAATATAATGAAAAAATATCTTTGTAAATATTGTTTCTATGGCCTAAATTTGAACAAAAAAAATCATCAACTTATATTACATCATGTGTTCATATTTAGCATTTATTAATAATATATTAAATTAATTATAAATATTCAACAAGGGTAACAAAATTATTATAAAATCATATTTACAGAAATAAAAATATAATTAAAAAAATATCTTTATAAATATTGCTACTATGGCCTCAATATATATATAAGAATATATATATCTATAATATTCATTAAATTATATTGAATACTATTTTAATATTAATATTCATTTATTATTAATATATTAAATTAATTAAAATATTCAACAAGTGTTAAAAATGTTTTATAGAAATAATATTATAATAAAAAAATATCTTTGTAAATATTGTTCTTGTGAGCACGGTGTTGGTCAGGGCCTGGTGTGTTTCTGCTCAGGTTGAAAGAACCAAATTTTCAGGGAACATTGCTCCTTACTGCTTCAATGTCCTCATTTTTGAGCGTCAGCTCTCGGTCTTTGGCACGGATCTCATCCCTCTGTCTATCTACAACTTCCTTCAGCTTTTTCATCACCTGCCGTTCCCTCTCGGTCATACCTGAGATCATAAATGAAAAATATACAAGCTCTTTATCACACAAAGAACCGATATTTAGAGAAATATCAAAATATAAGGCACTTTTCAAGGCATTATTCAATTGGCATTTTGATAGGCACTTTGGCTGGATTTTATTATGTGTGTTATAATATATTATTACAGTACGTTTCAGGCAGACATGGTATTTCTTTTGTATGGGACCCTGGAAATAAAGACACCCAGAAGAAGTGTGACAGACACAGTAAGCAAAAAATCTTCCTGACTGAGTGTCCATGTTAGCGCACTTAAAATAGATTTGTATCCGTGTGGAGCATCTGACACATAACCGTTCACCCAATTTAAGATCGTCACTGACCTAGAAATATAATATCAGGCTTAAATGAATAGTTCACCCAAAAATTATAATTCTCTCTCATCATATATTCACCCTCATGCCATCCCAGATGTGCATGACTTTCTTTCTTCTACAGAACAAGAACGAAGATTTTTAGAAGAATATTTCAGCTCTGTGGGTCCACACAATGCAAGTGAATGGTGACCTGAACTTTGAAGCTCTAAAAAGCACATAAAGGCAGCATAAAAGTAATCATACAACTCCAGTGATTTAATCCATGTCTTCAGAAGCTATTTGGCATGGACTGTTATGCAAATAGGATTTATTTATTGCTTTTTTTCCTGCCCAGTAGGTGACAATATGCACAAAGAATGCAAATCACCAAAAAACATGAAGAACTTGTGAACCTTTCGTGAACACGCATAGGTTGGCTTGTCGAAAGTGGAGATTTATAGTAAAAAATGACTTAAATAGGAGTGGTGGTGGCATAATGGGCTGAAGCACATCACTTGTAATCAGAAGGTTGCTGGTTCAATCCCCACAGCCACCACCATTGTGTCCTTGAGCAAGACACTTAACTCCAGGTTGCTCCGGGGGGATTGTCCCTGTAATAAGGGCTCTGTAAGTCGCTTTGGATAAAAGCGTCTGCCAAATGCATAAATGTAAATGTTGATTTGTTTCTCACCCACACATCATATCGCTTCAGAACACCTGGATGAAACCACTGGAGTCATATGGATTACTTTTATGCTGCCTTTATGTGCTTTTTTTCTAAAAAATCTTTGTTTGTGTTCTGCAGAAGAGAGAAAGTCATACACATCTGAGATGGCATGAGGGTGAGTAAATGATGAGAGAATTCATATTTTTGGCTGTACTGTTCCTTTAATGTGTCACCTGCCTTAGAGGAACATTCAGTGGTAAATACAACTTAAACTCTCTTATTACCATAGAAAAGATTTTCAGTTTGACTCTCATGAATGCATTATAAAATAAATTAAATATTTAAAATACACAATATTAAAATACGCGTTTATCACACCGTTTCAAAAGTGTAACCATACTTCCATTGGTCGGATGGATAACCCCGCCCCAAACTCGTGCAACTGGATGCCAAAGTTGCTCTGTCGGGCTGGTCGGGACGCTCAAACAAACAGAGAAATGCTTTCAAACAGCCACAGAGTCAAATTGTTTCCACTTTTCATGGAAATCAGCCAACTGATGGCTCACTTATAGCTATCTTTGCATTTTAAACAAGAATATGAAAAGTACTTCAAATAAAAAAATACACACTTCACCTTTAAGAAGCTTTTAATTCAAATGATTTCCCGCATTCTTGCAGGTGGCAATGAAATGTTTTTAAGTCAGTGTTGATAGTGGGTCTAGAAAGTTTGTGTGAACAGCTGCCCAGTGAATCAGACTCATCAGCTGGTCCAGAGAAACTCTCAGGGACGACTGTTCTGACGGCTGCAGGGCGGGCATGTGTGTGACAGAGGCACTGAGAGTCTCCGCGTCTCACACAGGCTGCCTCATCTTCACCCACACAGAGAAGAGACTGTGCAATGTGGCTTAACATTTGTGTCAGCTCCTAAAGAATGTATGTGAATTCCTATGGGTATGATCACATGTGTTTGCTTTGTATCCGGTACAGGAATGCTGAGTAAATGGAATAGCAAGTTTCGGAATGGAATACTAGCTTACTACTATCTGCACCGCCAGAAACGCATCCAAATGGTCAAAGACGTCCAGCTAGAGCTTGTTTAGAAACACCAACAACTAAAAATAGCGCAGATGGGCGCAAGAACTGCAAGATGCAGAGCCGCTGAATGAAGCTGAACGGAGTCTCCTTTCACGAGTTGCAACTGACATCACGTCTTTTAAAAGAGCCGCGATAAACATGACAACGGTCAAAGGCGTCTGTGTAATGCATGTTATGTGCACGAAAAAGACAAACTTCAAAAAAGTCCATAATGGTCCACTTTTGGTGTTCAAGAATAGTTGGTAAAACTAGGCCTGTCTCTCTCCCTCTCCATTTCCGATACAAACTGAATGCCAGTAGATGGGGCCAATGGTGCATGACACATGTTCTGGGGTGTGTAAATACAACTGAGCAATGTCTTGTGAACACACAGTTTTGCAAATTAGACGTTTCAAAAGAGTGAGAACTATAAATGCTCTTTTTAGACTGGGGAGGGAGTTTTGAGTTCTGAAATATACAGCAAGTTTTTATAGTACAGTTACATCTTATAATGTCTAAATACCAAGGAAAATTTGATTTTTCATCTCATGGGCCCTTTAACGGAAAATAGTGGCCAAGATATTCTTCGAAACTTCTTGGGGAAAAGAAACAAGGTCATACAGGTTTGGAGTGTTTAGTGTTTTTCTTGTTTTGTTTTTTGAACCATTGGTTTTAACACAACCTTCCTGTTTCTGTATGTCCTCTTCTGTCATCGGACACTCTTTGATGGACAGGTTGTTGAGCAGCGATTTGTTTTCTTCTTGCAGCTGAGCAATCTGAGACAACAAATCCTGAGCTTCACCTCTCCACACATCCTCCACCAACTCCAGGTCCTGTTCTCACACACACACACACACACACACACACACACACACACACACTGAAGAGGCTCATAAAATATGCATGAGTTTATATTTAACCAGTGACCTTCAGTGAAATTATGTAATGATGTAAAAAATCTGCAAAAATGCACAAAGCAGCGGCATAAACATCTTCACACAAGGACACGAACAAAACCTACAACTGATATGCATTCATAGACTACACTGTCTGCTCAATATTATTGTTGCTCATAGAGACATCATTCATGACATGTATGTACTGTAACAATTATGTGAGGTCCTCTTTTGCTAGGTTTGCCAATGGTAAGTGTACTGAGCTTATACAAAAAGTACAATTGCATTACCATGTTTTTAGATGTGATGCTATGGTAACATTTTTTTCGAAGATGGTATTACGGTAATACCATAAATTCTGGACCTGGACAATTGTTCTATACAAAGTTATATGACATTGTACCATGATAATACCATGATTTTTGGACATGTTACGATGGTAATAGCAAGTTTATTGCACATATTTTACTATTTTAGGACATGCATGATGGTAATACCATGGTTTTTGGACATAATTCCATGGTAATGCCAAGTTAATGGCACATAGTACCATTTTATGACAGGTACTTCATGGTAATAACTTAATTTTGGACGTGATACCATGGCACTACCAAGTGTTTTTGTACAAAGTAGCATTCAAGGAGATGAGCGATGGTAATAATATGGTATTTGGACATGTATCATGGTAATACCATGGTTTTTATTTTTTTGGGATATAGTACCATAGTAATACCAATGGGTTATACGGGACATGTACAACGATAACACCAGGACCTGAATAAGGTCATTCAGTACAACATACAATGTAATTCCAAAAAGTTAGGACAATATGGAAAATGCTAATAGAAACAAAAAGGAGTGATTTGTAAATTTTATTCACCATGTGCTATATTGAAAGCACTACAGCAACACTTTACTTGATTTATTACCTTATGAATTATTATATATATATATATATATATATATATATATATTATAATAAACACTCATTTCAAATCAGATTATTGCAACAAGCTCCAAAACACTTGGGACAGTCGAGTGTTTATCACTTTGTAACATCACGATTTCTAATAATACTTATTAAGTGTTTGGGCACTTAAGACACAAGCTTGTTAAGTTTAGCTACCTGAATTTCCCCCCATTCATCCATTATGCAAGTCTTCAGCTGTACAATTTTGCTGGACCTTCATTGACATATTTTGCGCATCATAATGCACCACACATTCTCAACTGGAGACAGGTCTGGACTGCTGGCAGGACAATCTAGCACCTGCACTCTCTGCTTATGCAGCCATGCACTTGTAATACGGGCATTTTTGGTTTGACGTTGTCCTGCTTGAAAACCACTGCTGAAAGCATGTGATCTCTGACCCCTCAGACATCACCGTCATAAAAAACATAATCGGGCTGTAACGGATATCATGACATGGGCTCGGGAATATTTCGGTAAACCTTAAAACTATGTCACTCAAAACTATTGACTGCTGCATCCACAAATGCAAGTTAAGGCTTTACTGTGCAAAGGAGAAGCCATACATCAGCACAGTCCAGAAGCACACACCTGAAAATTGGTGATGTTACACAGTTGTAAACACTCGACTGTCACAATATTTTTTTTTTTTTCTGAGCGTGGTGCAGACATCTGATTTTAAATGAGTGTAGAGTACATACATTTTTAAATATTACAAGGTAATGTATAAATTAATGTGTTGTTGTAGAGCATTCAACATAGCACAGGGTGAACAGAATTTTTGAATAACTCCTTTTTGTATTTATTGGCACTTTCCATAATGTCCCAACTTTTTGGGAATTGGGGATGCATGTCAAAGTACCATGGTACTGCCATCTGATAACACCAATGTAGCACGGTACTGCCATAGTACTGATTGTAAAGAATCCCCTCAAGATCTGGGGTGACATGAGCCTCGTGAGTTGTGGATCAGTCCCACACTCAGGGTTCCAGTGGATAGGGACTTTAATGATTCATACTGGGTCATTTCCTGCCGCGAACAGGAACTTCCCCGCACGCCGCTTTTGTCTTAATTCATCAGTGGGGAACAATGTAACAACTTCAGCCGCGCAATGTAACATTTGCTCTGACGTCATCGCATTCCTTTGAGGACAAACACTGCACTCAACATCCAGTATAATTCTGAAAACGAATGCCATTTAAACCGCGTACATTTAACGGGGAAGCGAATTAATTATAGAAGATAATCATAAATAGACGTTGTAGTCTATAAAAGGCACCTTTTTATGTTTCCTCTCCTTCTCCAGCCGGTCCATCCGCTCGAGCCGGAGCCGGTCCAGTTCCAGTCGCAGCTCCTCAGTCTCGGGACTGATGCTGTTCCGGCTCACAAGAACCTCCAGTATCTCAAGCACCCGGACCACTTTTGGCACGAGCCGGGAGAGAGCCTCGCATCCATATTGATCGATAATGCGCTCGAACTCCTGGCCCACCACTGCGGCGATGTCATACACGTCCATGACGGTCAGATCCGCCACGTTCTTCTCCAGCGCCGACCCGAAATCTTCCATGACAGTCCGGCTGTATGTTCCCGAAGTTCGTTTCAGTCTAAACTTTCTCAGTCCCTTTCAGTAGCCAATGAATGCGCCAAAGCCCATTAAAAAGTCAGTAATGTCTCTCCGTCAAGGGTTAAAGTCATTTTTAGGTTATTTTTAGGCCAAATTGGAAGGAAATATGACTTGTACCATTGCGGTTCGGTTTCCCTGCCCTTATTTATTTTCACAGGCGCTTCATCTACTGCGCATGTCAGCAGCAGTGGCAGATGATGGCGCGGTTAAATCACTGTCATGCACCATACATAGGTCAGTGCCCTACATAGGCTCTATCTGTTTAACATAGTTTAACTGTGGTATTTGCAGTAAGACTAATAAGCTCAGATAAATGCATGGATTTTTGTTCTTATTACCATGATTAGATTATGTTTTTATGGTTTCAATAAAACAAATTATGGTATTTATAATAGAAAATGTTAGTCTGAACACTTTGCTATAAATATACAATTGTTTGCTGTACAAATCTATAACTGTCATAATCATGACACCACTGGTTATTAAAGGAATATTCAATACATGTTAAGATCAATCGACAGCATTTGTGGCATAATATTGATTACCAAAAAATAATTTACTTACAATGGAAGTGAATGGGGCCAATTTTGGGAGGGTTTAAAGGCAGAAATGTGAAGCTTATAATTTTATAAAAGCACTTGCATTAATTATTTTGTCAAAACTCATGTATTATTTGAGCTGTACATTTTATAAATCGTAATTTTCAGTCATTTACGGCGTTATGTAGTCGTGGCAACACAGTTGGAAAATTTGATAACTTTACTCAGATAAGGTTAGTAAGTGATTTTATCCCACTAATATCATATTAACATACATTTTGTTTTTTACGTCTTGTGGCTATACTTTTGAAATTGTATTTTAACGTTTACGGATTGGCCCCCATTCACTTCCATTGTGTCTCACTGTAACCCAGATATTTGCTTTTTTTTAAAGAAAGGAGGGACGAGTCAAAATTCATTTTTGTGGTTGTCAACATTATGCTACAAATACTGTCAATTAAGCTTAACTTATATTGAACCCAGAGTATTCCTTTAATAATTATAAATGGACACAAAGTTTATGAATGATTATTACATTGTTTAAAAGACATCGCATTTAATATTTATTTATTCTTTTACTGTAGTTACTGACTCTCCAGCTCGAGAACTCTCACCTATAAACAAACATCAGTCTATATATATTGTGTAACTATGGCTTTAATGGCTGACACACATATTTAAGGTCAAGTGTGTATTTTCTAAACCACAATGGGCACCAATCGGAATTGGATAAATAACTGTCGAAAAATGGACCATCCTGTATGTGCTCCTTGTGCGTACAAAATTGACCACAATGATGCTCGGATGATTTGAGTGATTGCCAGGGTGTTGCCATGCGGTTGCTAAGGTGTTGTGAGTGGTGTTTAATGTGTTCCTTCATGGTTTCTTGGGTGGTTGATTACTAGCTTAAGACAAAAAAGCCCATTCTCAAGTTTGTATGGAATTCTGGTCTCTAGATAAGATGGAAAGCCAAAAGCCATCAAACAAATCCGAGATGCTTGAATTTTGGCACCAGAAGTGGCATAAAGTCACCCAACAGCGTGTGAAACATGCGAAAGACTGGTAGAGAGCATGCATGAAAACTGTGATTGAAAATCAGGGTTATTCTGATTTCTGAACTCTTCTGAAGTTATAACGTTAGTATTGTGTCGTTAAAAATGTATATGAACTTGTTTTCTTTGCATTATTAGAGGAAACAATGCATCTTTTTTGTTATTATGACCAGTTGTCATTTTATGCAAATAAATGCTCTAAATGAGAAATGTTGTCAGTACTTTATAGACTAAAACAAAAATTTTCATTTTACTCAAACACATACCTATAAATAGTAAATGCAACTGATAATTTGCAGCGGTCTTTTAATTTTTTCCAGAGCTGTATATATATATATATATATATATATATATATATATATATATATATATATAGAAATAAACTGTGTGAACTCATCTTTGGTTGCCAAAAATAGATTTATTTTCAGAAGCAGTGATAGATGGAGGCATTAAACAAGAATTTGCTGGTCCTTGTAGCTCTATTGACCACATTCCTTGTTTCCTTGTTGTGAGTGCAGACCGCTTTTAATTTGGGACTCATTCTCCTACTGGAAAGGATACAAAAAGGAATGTCAATCAGCAACAATTTAAATTGAAACATAATTTAAACGGAGCATAAAATATTTAAGTATGCAAAAGAATTCTATGAGGTCATAATAACATCCTCTACATCTTCTTTAGGGAACATACCCTGGTAGTCTGATCATGGGTGGAGGGCTAGGAGTGATTGAGGTGGCTGCCGTTGTCATGACTACTTGTACGGCTTTGAGTTGGACTGACTATCTGCTAGAGTTTTCGAAACTTGCCACCATTTCCCGAAAATCAGCCAGCAAACGCTGTAAACGACTTGTGGATGAGCTGTTCACCTTCTGTGTGAAGCACAAATATAAAAGCCACAAATCTTGATGATCAGATATCAACATGCAATATGTGAATACCTTATTTTAAATATGCTTAGCTTTAATCTATGCAAAGTGTTTCCCAGTGCTGTGAAATGGTGGGCTACCTCATTGGCATTGAATTCGATGCTTAGTGCAGAATCATGCACACGAGCAGGGCACTGCCCACTTCGGGGTGAGGGGCAATCCAGGTGAAGACAGCTCAGATCTGCTGCACTGGATAACAAAATAAAAGTCATTGTTATCATTAGATTTAGAACTTCTAAACATTAAAACCTTAACGCCAGACCGACCATGAGCTCCGAGCCTGTTAATCTATGGCGTATACTCACGTTGAAGTGTTATTTCATCCTCATTTCAGAAAGATGTGTTTAATAGAAGAATTTGGGGTAAAAAAAAACTGCACTACCATTATCCTGAATGGAAATGATTCACCAATCAAAGAAATGCGGTGAACAAAACGCACCAAACAAGTCCTGCAGCGACCGCCCACTTTTATGACGCAGTGTGAATGATGCAATCGGGTCTGTGTTCCTACACTCTCAAATGTCTGAATATTTAGCTATAAAATCTATGTATAGTTTCTATACTTATAAACAACAACTTTAAATCAGTGGTTTTATATTTTCCATCATTATTAAATCAATTAGGTAATTCGCAATGCTTCAAGGGATTGTTGTTCATTCCCTCATAAAAGACGTGTAAGGATAGTTCAACCAAAACAATCCTCACCCTCCTGCAATCCCAGATGTGTTTGACTTTCTTTCTTCTGCCGAACACAAATTAAGGTTTTTAGAAGAATATCTCAGATCTGTTGGTCCATTCAATGCAAGTGAATGGGTGCCAAAATTTTTAAGCTCCAAAATCCCCATAAATGTAATCCATATGTCTCCAGTGGTTAAATTCATGTGTTCAGACATTATATAATAGGTGTGGTTAAGAAACAGGTCAATATTTAAGTAGGGGGCGATATGAACAAAGAATGTGAAACACCAAAAAAGTACTTAAATATTATTTTGTTTCTCACCCACACCTATCATATCGCTTCAGAACACTTGGATTCAACCATCGGAATCGTCTGGAGTACTTTAGTTTTATGTGGATTTTGAAGTTTCAAAGTTTTGGTCACCATTCACTTGCATTGTATGGACCTACAGAGCTGAAATATTTGTCTCAATATTTTACTTTGTGTTCAGCAGAAGAAAGTAAGTCATACACATCTGGGATTTCATGAGGGTGAATAAATTATGATAATTTTCATTTTTGGGTGAATTATCCCTTAAAGTACACAAGTCTTTATTTTTAGAGTGCAAGTGCTAAGAGATAGTTCACCAAAAAAATGTAATTCTTCATCAATTCCTCGATAGTGTCGACTATCAAGAGTGGCCAGAACACTTGCATGCAACAAATCGACAAATGCGCACGGATATCCACGCATGTATGCAACAGATCCATACACGCACAATTCACAAATCCACATATCAGAAAGCAGCACAAATATACGCTTTTTTGTTGTTGCTCACAATACTGTCCACAAATGCAGTCATGCAGTATGTGTAATTTAATGCATAAATAAATGCTGAGCCGTTTGTGTTTTGGTATTCTTCTATACGAAGGAAAAATATCCAGTAGATTTAGCTTTAGTTTTTTTTAAGAAATTCAGAAGTTCAGAATGTTACGTTTCGATCAAGATTACAGAGATATAATCTATATTATATTTCTATATTACACACCATTCACACACACACACACACACACACACACACACACACACACACACACACACACACACACACACACACACACAGATGCTTCTCTTCACCTCAGATGCATTCATTTTATCAGAAATACTGGCAAAAACATCAGAAATGTTGCAATTTATTATTACCGTTTGAAATTAATGTTTTATGTTTTTATTTATAATCAAATAAAATTTTTACCCATGATGGCAAAGCTCAATTTTCAGATCTCATTCAGTCTACTCTGCATATAATGTGTCACATAATGCTTAAGAAATAATATCATGTGTTAACAGTACTAAAGTCACATTTCTTTCAAGTTTGAATGGTTAAAATGTTTGTGCTACTTAATGAAGTGTGCGTAACACAATATAGTGTCTTTTTCCAGCTGAGGTATTGAGTACACTTTACACACTTTACACTTGGGTTTAAAAATAACCAAAACGAAACATTCCTCCTCAAACGCATCAATCTGTTGTTCTTTTGAGAGATAGGCCATACACCTCTGTTTTGAAAGACTAAAACAGGAACTAATAAAATGCATATTGAAGATTTCATTCCCACCTCCCATGTGACCTTTGACCCTCACGAGTTCGAAGTGTCTCCCTGGCGCTCTCCAAGTTCAGCTTTAGCATCTGCAGGTCATTCTGCTGATTTTCACAAACCTAAAACAAACAGAGATAAATATTTCAATGCTTTGCCAAACGCGAACCAAAAGCGTCAAGTAATGCGTTTGTTCAAACTGAAGGCAAACATGTGTCGAAAGTGAACCAGGATGTTCGACGTGACAAAAATAGAGACCAATTGACCGAAAATCTTGGTTTTCTATTTTAAATATGTTTTGTGTTGGCTGTGATTTTGTCACTTTGCAACATATTTCGCTTTCAGTGTGGACAGAAAAATAACATGGGAAACAGTTACTATAATGATCTAAAGTACATCTTTAACTTCATCATTCATTTAATAACTATTAAACAAACAATGAAGCATTTATTTACTTATCAGAATTATGAAGCGAACAGTCAGAGGTATGTAAAATTACGAAAAGTGAATGGTCCATTGTTAAAAAGGGCAAAAAAAAGGTTAGAGTTTGTTTCAAACTACTGTAATGTAACGGTCTGATTTAAAAAAGATCGAGATCATCAAGTTAAAATCACCGAGTCATGGAGAAGAAATGCAGGAAGTCTTAAGAGGTGTGCGGAGAAAACAGAAAGCTGCTCTGGGAGAAGATATAGGAAGGACAGAGAGACTTCTAGAAATTAATGCTGGCTGGGATTGGATGTAAAAAGAGATACACAGATTAGTGGCAGATACCTGTCGCAGGCAGAACAACTCCGACTCGGCTCGGGCTTGTTTTGATCGGGACAGTTCAAGTAACTCATCTTTCCAGCTCTTATCTTCACCTGGGCAACAGACACCACAACTTCCATCAGTTTGAAACAACAAACATCAAGGGTAATGTACAGACTGATTATCATGAAACCTGTTAAGAAAACAAGAAACACATTCATTATATGGTGCAAGCCAATTTTCATTACCGCAATGTGAAAAAAGATGGTTATTATGACATTCCCATCATTATTTAAATGATAAAGTATTCTTAGTAGTATTCTTAGTAGTACTCCTCCTTGTAATGTCTTTTATTTTATCTGATTTTCAATAGAAAAAAAAATATCTTTGTACAACATCATCTTTGTCACTGTAACACAGTAAAAAGTGACAGTAGTTTATAACTGAAAATCATGGAAATAGTAAAAAGTAAAATGTCCAGATGTGTTATAGTAATGAGAATTAGGGGGATAAAATGTGTTTAAATGTCCTGAAATTAATGCTACAATGCAAAAAAACCTTAATGGTCCTAAATGTAGGCTTCATTTTCTTTATGGGGTTAAACATGACTTTGGCAGGGCGGAGGGCGGGGCCAGGTTGTGATTCCGCACACCCGGCCCCTAATCAGGCTAATCAAACCTCAGAGAGGGATAAAGGCCGACTGGAAACTGCAGTGCGACAGAGTGTGTGTGTTATGGGCAGCTGTCTGACACCGGTGTGTGTTTGTCTTTTTGGTTCAGTTTATTATTAAATATTATGTATATTGTTAAGCTAATTCTCGCCGACTCCTTTCCATGAATCCCTTTACACAGGTGCCGAAACTCGGGAAGGAGGAGGGAATGCGCCATGGTAGAGTTCTCGACACTACCATCCAACACAACGGAGCAGCCGCGGCCATCCGTCGGAGGACGGAGGAGCCCGGCCGCCGACTGCGAGGGGAGGAGGGGCTCCCAAGCAACTGCTTGGAGCGGTTACCGCTACCAAGGGCGAGGGAGACCCTCCGATCCGCCCGGCGAGGCGCGGCTGTTGTTCCGTGACAGATTAGATTAGAGGATTAGAGGGAGGAGGACAGACTTTTAACCCTCTCTGAGGCTTGATTAGCCTGATTAGGGGCCGGGTGTGCGGAATCACAACCTGGCCCCGCCCTCCGCCCTGCCACAATGACCAGGACATTTTCTTAACAGGTTTCATGAGACTGCCCCATCTACATCAAATGGTTTAGCATCACTGTACTCAAAAATAATTAGAGAAATCAATAAATGAATTGAGAAATAGATAAAAGAATTAAACAATCAATTCTGAAATGTCTAAACATGCGGATAAACTTTAAAAAATAATAAATTTATTTGATCATAAAAAAAAAAAATCAATGCAAACAGATTGATAAATCGCTTTTTAATCACATATTAAAACATCTATTTGCCTAGTTTCATGAAATCTCATTTAATTTAATAATTTATCAGCATTTCATTTTTATCAACATTTTCTTTGCCAAATTAACATTATTTTATAAAATTTGCAATGTTTTTAGCTAATCTAAAATCTATTTAATTAATCAATATCTTAAAGGATTATTAAGTGGCATCAATGAGCCTCCATACTATTAACATACAGTAATGACATACTTAGTAGCTGGAGCTCAACCGCCGTGAGCTCTTTCTTCAGCAGCTGGTTTTCCTGTTTTAAGCTGATGACTTCTTCTCTCTGACTGTTGTTCATATCGATTTTCTCCTGAAGGTCAGCTGTAAAACGGAAACATGCCTCTTTTCATTTCTGTTTGCTATTTATCTATTATAACTTTCTATATCTTCTAGAAAACATTTATTTAAATCTTTGAGACAATCTTTGAATCAAAAGAGACATCACATGGTCAGATTTCCAAAAAACTTCAATCATAATATCTATCATGTTAAAAAAATGAAAGTGACTCTGGTATTGTGAACTAACACTGTGTACCTCTGAGTTGTGTATTTTCATGTCTGCTCTCTCTGAAACAGAGCTTGTGTTCCTCTGTTTCTCGCAGTGTTTTGCTTTCACGTGTTTGCAGTTCTTCTAGTGATTTTTCTAGTTCATAAAGACGACCAGACAGCTCTAAGATGTGATCGTTGGCCCCAATCACATCTTTGTCCTGATATAAATATATTAAAAAAACACTTATACTGTAACAATATGAAGGTGATGATCAAATATAAATGAAAACAATAAAGGAGAGAGGACATGTCTGCAAATGTGTTCGTGTTTAGGTTCTCTACTACCTTCAGTTTAAGCATTGAGTTGAGTTCCTCCTCTCGTACCTGCAGCTGCCCCACCTGTGTTGAGAGCATCATGACGGTGGAGTTCAGGCTCTGATTCTTCTCCTACAAATAAACACAAATGTTTATGAGGTGATGGGAGCATGGCCGAGCGACGTCTGTGGAGAGTGAGTACGGTAAGGATTGACACCTGTGCAAAATCGCCTCTAACAGTCTGGACTGCCCTTTAAATCCCTCTCTGCTCTCACTGCAAACATAAAACAGCTGTTAGAGCCGATTTCCCACAGGTGTCAATCCTTACTTTAATCACTCTGCCTCTCCATAGATGTCGCTCGGCCACACCCACATCACAAAAGTTTATTAACATGCAATTAGTCTTAAGGAGATCTTAAAGAGGCTTTTTAAACATAATGTGTACAACCTATTTAAAAACGGAGTGCTTGTAAACCAAAATACAATGCAAATACAATTTTCAATAGTTAAAAATCTGTGAAAAAAATGCATTTTGATGGTTTGACATAATTGCTCTTTGGTATCCTCAAAACAATTATTTAAAATGTGTTTAGTGTTTGCCATTTTATTGGCAGTACAGAGAGAGGACAAGAAATTGTAAAAAATGTACACATTAACACACTGACTTCACCTCCAGGTCTTGCTGATGTCTGGTGGTGTTCAGCTCTCTCTGGCTCAGCTCGTGTAGCTGCTTTTGAGTGCTGTTGAGTTCTCTGTGCACGTCCTCATCTCTCGCTTCCATGACCACCGCCCGCTTACTGTGATCTCTGATCACATCATTACAATTCTGCAGCTCATCTGGAGACAAATTTTACATTCTCAGCTTCATCATGTTTCAGTGTATAAACACTTTAAAGGGATCACATTTAAATTCATCTTTTGAAATAAAAGAGTTTGTTGTACTAGTAAAATTCGCTTTCCAATTTTTTTTCATGGCATATTCAATACAACTTAAGATGAATCAACAGCATTTGTTCCACAAAAAATTATTAACATCGTTTGTTTATAAAAAAAAAAAAAAAAAGTAAAGACGCTGACTTCCAACCCTGGAGTTGTGAGTTTGAATCCAGGGTGTCCTGATAGACTCCAGCCAGGTCTCCTAAACAACCAAATTGGCCCGGTTGCTAGGGAGGGTTGAGTCACATGGGGTAACCTCCTTGTGGTCACTATAATGTGGTTCGCACTTGGTGGGGTGCGTGTTGAGTTGTGCGTGGATGCCGTGGAGAATAGCGTGAAGCCTCCACACGCACTACATCTCCGTGGTAATGCACTCAACAAGACACATGATAAGATGCGTGGATTGATGGTCTCAGACGCGAAGGCAAATGAGATTTCATCCTCCGCCACCCAGATTGAGGCAAGGATTGAGACCACGTGGACTTAGAGCACATTTGGAATTGGGCGTTCCAAATTGGGTGAAAAAGGGTTTACATATATCTGCATTTTTTTTTTGCATGCCCTCGCTTCGATTTATAACACTTGATTATTGAATCAAAATATGACTAAATGACTGCTAACTGTCTGAATGTAAATGTAAAATATGCATGAACATTGTAAATAATGAAAGCTTTCAATACAGCAAATTCTAACGTGATTGCATTTATTTCACCTCTAGAGACTGCTGTTATACTAACAGTTCCCCCAGCGCGGGACACAGAAGAACACGGAGGAATGAAAAACTATCGACAACTATTAGCATAGATTTTTGCCGATAATGATAGTTCCAGAAAGCAACTTTCAGCACCAATTAATCAGTAAAACCGATATATCTGTCTACCTCTACTACAGTCTGGTCAATTTTAAGTGTCAGAAAGATTGTACAATATTGACATGATAAACTAAATCAAGAGGCCAGGAGATGCCTGCATTTGTATAACTCAAGTCTGAAGGAATAGAAAGAAATCTTTATTGGTCTAAATTCCTGAAGAGAAATAGTCCAGTATCTCGTAGCAGTCACATCGTGCATGCGCCAGCCGCCTGTGTGTGCACGCATAGTCACATGAATTATATTTTGAAAGGTGAGCATTCAACTGTATGCAGACGCTAAGAGTTTGTTAAAAATCGAAGTATACTTTGGGCTTAAGATAATCAGTGAACTTTTAAAAATGTAGAATATTTAAAAATATTTTTTTGCCCCTTTAACAAAAAAAAAAGAACTTCAGGAACAAATATAGGCCATCATTTCAAAGTCAGTCTTACACTCCAGTCGGGCACATCTCTGTTCCAGGTTCAGCACTCTCTGTCGGTCCTGTTCCCAGGACAGCTGCTGCCTGTGATGGGCTACAGACAAGTTATTGAGCTCCATGTCACGGTCTTTCAGTTCTGCTATCAGAAGCTGCAGTTCCAGCCGCTGCCTCTGGAAGGCACTGCTCTCCAATCCATTAGCTGATGTCTATATGAGCAAGTAATTTATTATAAAAATAAATAAGTAAAATATCCTGAAAGCTTTTTAAAATGTTTAAAGGGCCTCCCACATTAATCTACTATGATACTGAATTAATAACAAGTCTTGTTATTATTATTATGGCAGAAACTTTGGTTTATCATGGTACATTTTTATAAGTGACATCACATGGAGGTGGCAAACAATAGAATCACAGTTACACAATTCATACACACACACACACACACACACACACACACACACACACACTCTCTCTCTCTCTCTCTCTCTCTCACTCACTCACACACACACACACTCGAAATCTCTCGCTCTCTCACTCACTCACTCACACACACACACACACACACACATTCGAAATCTCTCGCTCTCCCACTCACACACACAAATACACACACACACACATTCGAAATCTCTCGCTCTCTCACTCACTCACACACACAAATACACACACACACACTCGAAATCTCTCGCTCTCTCACTCACTCACACACACAAATACACACACACACACATTCGAAATCTCTCGCTCTCTCACTCACTCACTCACACACACAAATACACACACACACTCACACACTCTCTCTCTCTCTCTCTCTCTCTCTCTCTCTCACACACACACACACTCACTCACACTCTCTCTCTCTCTCTCTCTCTCTCTCTCACACACACACACTCACGGAAGTATGGGAATTATGTAGAGACCACAAAATAAATCATGCATTTAAGTTAAATCATTTACATATAATTATATATTCGTTTGGTAAATCTATTATTACGCATGGACCTTTAGATCAATAGGTTTTTTATAATCATTACTAAAAAAAAATCCATTCAAGTATGTCCAAACTTTTGACTAGTACAGTAAATAAAGCAATCAACCAACCTTTTTCACGGGAGTACTGTGCCATGGGTACGCTGTATATCATGAAAAATCATATATTAAATGTATCAATGATAATTATGAATGGTAACTGACACTTCTAATATTGTTTGACTTATGGCTAAGTGTACATCACCTCTTGACATCGAGAAGTTTCCACTTTTTATTCCACTCCACGTTTTAGAGTTTCTTCTATCTTGTTCACCCTCCATCACATCTCACACTGGACAAAGTCTAATAATAATACTGGCAAATGTGCTGACTACATTTTATATCGAACTTCACTTAAAACAATCAAAACGACAGCATCTAAATCATCCATGCACACTAGATCCCTCCTGTCGGGTTTGTTGTTATTGTAGAATGTTTTTGTTTTTAAAATTCCTGCAGAATTTAAATGTAAATAAAACCATAATGACTAAAAAATTAGATAGTGAATATAGACCCAACCCCCTACATTCTCGATTAAAATCACAAATAATTAACAAAAATGCTAAATTATTAAATGTAAAATTATATTTAAAGCCACTAAATAAATGACAAGAAGCGAGAGATTATTTTTCGAGTTTTGAAACGTGCTTATGTTTTGCTGCGATATGAGCGGGGCGGTCTAATGTAATGCCTGATTTAAACTATGCGTTCAAAAAATCTCTTTACATGAATAATCTTGATTTATTCATCTTAAAATATTCTATATAACCATATAGAACACATATTTAAATTCTAAGTGTAAAATTATGTGAATTTATAACATCACATAGTATATAATCTAGGAGGCACATACTTAATTACCAGTTGTTGCTCTGCCTCAGAGAGGCGCTGTCAGGACCCCAAATCAGACAGTGAAGGTGTGCAGAGCAACAGTGAAACACTTTCTCACTTCAAACAACACCCACACCAGTTTAAGTAATAATGATCAATTTGTTGCTTAAAAGAAAGTTATACTGAGATCGTATCGACGAGGTATGTATTAGTTTGTGCCCCTGCTTGCTTTAGGAGAGCTGTGATTAGCGGTGATGGCTAATGAATGGTGTGGATGGATGTTTATTTGTGCGATGGCTGCAGGACTCAAGTACAGTTAACATTGTCAGTGCCTTTGAAATGTTTAAAAAGTATATATGATCGCATATATTTGTGTTAGGAAAGACATTAGATAAAGAAGTCTTGATAAGACCAATTTATTCTGTTGCCATCTCATGCCAACAGACTAGAAAGCACCACCAGGCTACACATAGAATGGATATCTTTTCTTTATTTTAAGAGACAGTGTAACATGATTTGAGAGTGTGAATCTAATTAAATTAACGGGATTTTTCCTAAACTGATAAATATGACAGGGGTGACAAGTTAAGGTTCTCTCAGCTGTCAAATGGGCCTGTTTGTAATTAGATGATAGATTGGTTGGTTTGTTCAGCTTCTGGAACCCAGAAGATGATGTCTTATTTGGGGATGTGCAGTATTACTGTTTTTGTAAGCTAAATTCTTTGCTATGGAATTTTGTGATGGATGTGTGTGTTTTTTTTCTTCTTAAATGTGAATGTTGGTTCTCTATTTTGGCCAATTTTTTGTGTTCGTGACCACTTAATTTCTTAGGAACACATCTGGTTCATTTATGAAGATGTTGAACACAGTAATATAGAATTGGGGCAAAGAAGCTTTCAATTCAAAATAACATTAATTGAGTATACTATGTTGATTTTTATTTTTAATGATCATTATGTAAACTATGTGATGGCTGCTGGAAATGGGGTCTGTCTAGATTTGATCAAAAATGACTTTTTTTTCAAATAGTGACGGTGCTGTTTTCTACATCAGGAATGTCCTGACTATACTTTGTGATCAGTTGAATGCCACTTTGGTGAATTAAAGTACCAATTTCCTTCCAAAACAGCAAAACTTTTGGTCGACTGTCTATGTACTTAATAAAATTCATTGTGTTTTTGTATAGATTCATGTAATATGGCAACTACTGAGAATGCAGAATTGGGTTTACCAGTAAATAAAGTGGATCGGGCCAACCCAAATGCCAAGTACCCACTGAAGGTGCCCTACTGTGGAGGTTTGAGCATCTTGAAATTGTATTGTTTCGTGCATTACAGACAGTTTGCAAAAACTCTAATCAGGGGAAAGCATTAAAGGCTTAGTTAACCCAGAAATGACATTTCTCATAATTTATTCACCCTCATACCATTCCAGATGTTTATGACTTTCTTTCTTTTGCAGAACACAAACGAAGATTGTTAGAATATCTCAGCTCTGTAGGTCCATACAATGCAAGTGAATGGTGGCCAGAACTTCGAATCTCCTAAAAGGACATTAAGACAGCATAAAATTAGTCATAAGTCTCCAGTGGTTTAAGCCATGTCTTCAGAAGTGACATGATAGGTGTGGGTGAGAAACAGATCAATATTTAATTCCCTTTTTTACCATAAATCGCCACCTTTGACTAGACATCAGTAAGTGAAAAAATGCACAAAGACTGTGAATTGCCAAAAGACTAAAGATGAAGAATGTGGAATTGAAAGTGAAGATTTATAGAACAATAGGGCTTAAATATTGATCTGTTTCTCACCCACACCTATCATATCACTTCTGAAGACATGGATTAAACCAGTGGAGTCATGTGGATTACTTTAATTCTGTCTTTATGTCCTTTTTGGAGCTTCAACATTCTGGTCACC
This sequence comes from Moxostoma hubbsi, assembly GCA_032164185.1. Classification (NCBI taxonomy): domain Eukaryota; kingdom Metazoa; phylum Chordata; class Actinopteri; order Cypriniformes; family Catostomidae; genus Moxostoma; species Moxostoma hubbsi. The sequence continues at coordinate 3,360,177 of JAVLUX010000050.1, forward strand.
ATTCACTTGCATTTTGAGGACCTACAGAGCCGAGATATTCTTCTAAAATCTTTATTTGCATTCAGCAGAAGAAAGTAAGTCATACACATCTGGGATGGCATGAGGCTGAGTAAATAAGAGAATTTTCATTTGTGGGTGAACTAACCATTTGAAAATATTATTTTTTTTCATGAATTGCTATTATTCGATATTATTGTAATAATTTAACACAGACACACATGCATATATATATATAAACTTAATTATCTGATACATCAATTATATGAACATGGGTAATTTTCTATGTACACACACACATTATGTGGCAAGCAGATTCAAATGTGCAGTGTAGAGAATTTGACTTTGATTTTATTCTCATAATAGTTGTTGGTTTATCACCTAAGACCTGTTTTTGTATCTTATTTTACTTTCAGTGTGTTCCCTGCCAGTAGAGGTAAATATGTTCATTCCACAAATGTTTCAGTACATTTTATTGATTGATTGCAGAGTTTATAGCTTTATTTTGTAAAGAAAAAGGTTGCATCTGTGATTTGATAATTATGTGTACTTTGGTAGATGGTGAATTAATAAAATGTTTCCGTATTGCTCTAGTACTGCGAGTACATGCCTGAGCCAGCCAAATGCAAACAGTGGCTTGAGAAGAACTTTCCTGAGGTGTTTGCTAAACTGACTCTTGGTAAGTTTACTGAAGTAGGGTATGTTCTTTCTCAACCTCTTTTTAAAGCATACCCCTTTCATCTAATTCATCTGTCTCTCAAACAAAGTTTCAAAATTGCCCGTCTGTTTCTTTACGCTAACATTGTTGGAAAGATGTGGTAAAAACGTTTTTGACTCCTGTAGGACGGTTTGATCTTTGAGTGCCTATAATTGGATATTAAAGTTTTCAGACAAAGACAAATCTTTTAGCCGAATAACATGCACGCTTGCATCACATTTGCTAAAATGACTGAAATCAGCACTGTTGTGTAGGTACAGCACCAAACCGGGAAACGGGAGGGGGAGGTGGAGGAGGAGTTGAAGCGCCCCCTTCAGGAGAGGAAGAGGAGAAAAAGAAACAGAAAAGAGGTGAAAATGTCTTTTTACATTTAGAAAAAAATTATGGGCTTTTTAATTAAAAGGCATAAAAAATGTATTTAGCAAGGCATATGAAGTGTTCACTTTTCTTGATTATTAATAGAAAAATGAGCAACTGGCAACAGTTGTTTGAGTTATCTTAAGTGTGTCTGGGTCTAAAATAATATTGGTGATATTTGTTTGCGCTTGCAGGTGGAAGAGGTCAGATCAAACAGAAAAAGAAGACCGTCCCCCAGAAAGTTACGATAGCAAAAATCCCAAGAGCTAAAAAGAAATATGTCACAAGGGTGTGTGGCTTGGCCACTTTCGGTAAGCTTGTGATTTTCTATTTTTTAGTTACGAGTCTTAATATCTTGTGTTCTGTATTTCCTACTAGTGTTAACATGATTGTTTTTTTCTCTTCAGATCTAGATCTTAAAGAGGCTCAAAGGTTCTTTGCTCAGAAATTCTCCTGCGGTGTGTCAGTGACAGCAGAGGACGAAATCATCATTCAGGGAGACTTTACAGATGACATCATCGATGTCATCCAAGAGAAGTGGCCTGAGGTATACAAACATGGCATTTTATTATAGTTAAAGGGTGGTGTTGGGATAGGACAGTACTATATCATTACTTATTATTAGTTTTTGTTGGGCATGACACAAAGTGTACAGGTGTAGTTTTTGAATTCATTGCAAAGTGTCAATATGTTGCAATTAGTTGCTGCAGTGTTGCTCACAGGAATTATGTTCAGCATTTGACATGTTTCCTAACACCACAGGTGGACGACGACAGCATTGACGATCTTGGAGAGGTCAAAAAGTGAAGCCCAATATGCACTTTTACTGAAACTGTTGCGACGTGACACAGCAAACCCGGCCAAATGTACACAACGACATACAGCCCTTTTATATCTATTTTATTTACTGTATAGAATTCCGTGGACTTTGCTAAATCCTTGGGGTTTTTCAGTTTTTGATAGCTCCTTTCTCTCTTGGTTGCGAAAGGTATGGAATGGTTTGACTTCTTTAAGCGTTTCACACATGCAAACAATAGACTAATAAAATTTCGGTCTCAATCCCTTGTTGGTTGTGCATCATTTCTTGGTTGTTGTGCAACAGATCACAGACACAGTCATGTGTCATCACACGAAACAACTATTTGCGACAAAACAACAAATAATACTACAAAAGATCTACAACCCCTATGAATTCTTAATGAATATTTAAATGCACCCATATGTTCCCTTTGACCAAGCAAACTTAATTAAAACATTCAAGCACAAGGGATTATGGGTATTCCCAATTGCATACATTTTGTACTCCAATCGTTTGAGTTATCACTTATCATTTTAAGTCTATAGATAAGTCTATAGAGTCCAAAACTTGATTTCAATTTTCAATTGATTTCAAACATTTCCTGTACTGTTTAATTAAGACTTTTACTTTTTTTTCCAGTAATGACAACATTGGGGTTTACAGTTTAGCAAAATGTGCTTACTGGTAACTGACAGGAAAATAATGTCACAATGCACAAAATTGTAATTGTCCTAAAAATAAGTGTTCATTTTCTGAATGCAAAATATAGGGTGAAATATGACCCAGACGTGTCTTGTTGAGATTCTCCCAAACTAAACATGCAAAATCATGCTAACGGGAACAAAAGGTTTTCAATTAATGTAATTGTATTGTTAGATTCTCCCCTGTTCAGTTGTATGCCCAAGTGTAAAATATATCGCGTGTAATCATTTTTAATGGGGCTGTTGCAGAGTCCCAAGTTAAATTAAGCAGGCACCTCTGGAGATCATTTGCCAACCACACCTGGGTTTGTGTTTGTCCATGTACATACAGCTAGATTATTTGCATCTGAGCAAACATTACATCCGGTCTGGGGGGGAATCGCTGACATATGCAAAGATCTGAAATTCTCCAAGTCTTGCTTAGTTTACAGTATCATCCGAGTCATGGACAACTCCACAAAGTGCTGCGCTTTCGATGCACCCATCTTGGACCAAGTCCTACCGCCGATTTTGTTCACGGAATTCATTTTCGGCCTAATGGGAAACTTACTCGCCCTCTCGATGTTCTTCTTCCATATGGACAGCTGGAAGCCCAATTCTATTTACCTCGCTCACCTGGCTGTGGCAGACTTGGTGGTCCTTTTCTGCCTGCCGTTCAGGGCCGACTACTACCGTAGGGGCAAGGACTGGGTCTATGGAGATGCTTTTTGCCGCATTTTGCTGTTTCTCTTGGCCGCCAACAGGGCTGCGGGCATATTCTTCCTAACTGCAGTTGCCGTGGACCGTTACCTGAAGATCGTACACCCCCTCAACCGCATCAACCGAATGGGTCTGCGCTACGCCCTCTGGGTCTCTCTTCTTCTGTGGGGTCTTATCATAGCCATGACCGTCTACCTTCTAACAGACAAACATTTCTACTTTCGAAACAACCGCACCCAGTGTGAGAGTTTTAATATTTGCATGGGGCATAATTCGCTGTCGGACTGGCACAATTCATTCTATGTAGTCCAATTCTTTTTGCCAACGTGCATTGTTATCTATTGCACTACTTGCATTACATGGCAGTTGAAGAATAAGACCGTGGACACTCAGGGAAAAATCAAGAGGGCTGTCAAGTTTGTCTTGGCAGTGGCGTTGGTTTTTATTGTTTGTTTCTTCCCCAGTAACGTCTCTCGTATCGCCGTATGGGTTCTGAAAGTCTGGTATACTGATTGCCAATATTTCCGTGATGCAAATGTGGCTTTTTACACTACCGTCTGCTTTACCTACTTCAACAGTGTGCTAAACCCCCTCGTTTATTATTTTTCCAGCCCTGCGTTCAGTGGGACTTTCAAGAAACTTTATATGAAACTTCTAGGAAAGAAAATGGAAGAGGAAGATGCTGAGAAGAATCATTGTACTGTTACAGCATCTACTATCTCAGACAAGTGAAGTCATTATATAATATATTTTATTAATTCAGATGTAAATCACAGCTGTAATATATATATATATATATATATATATATATATATATATATATATATATATATATATATATATATATATATATATATATATAATGCATCTATTTCTGACCTCTTGAAGTAACCTTAAACAAACTGAATTACAAAAATCATTAGTCTCATTATAAAAAGATACTAATCCGCATGCTTTGGTTTTATATATTTATCTATACTCTTATTTAAAGCACTGTTGCGATACTTTTCCAAAATGAATGGCCTATATTGCCCTTTTTTTGGGGATTGGTGTACCAACTTCAGAGCTCCATAAATAATGATTGCATTTATGTTGACTTTACAGTAAAAATAACTTTGTAATAACCCCCAAAATCTTGGAAGTTGGAACCTCTATAGATCTACTAACACAAAGTTAATAAATGTCTTCAATAGTCCTATTGGTTTGTCTATGATTATTTTATCACAGGGACCTATCTTGTTTGTAGTATTTTTCTGTAATAGACAGTCTGTTTTAATATGTTACTGCATTTGTTTACTGCATGTTTATATATTTAGATTTGTTTATCAATAAATAAAAAGTTTTCAATGTGCCTTCACTTTTATTTATTAAACATATTCTACATATATAGTAATAAATATATTCATATCTTCAGCTATAGCAGTCTTTTTTTTGGGGGTATTTTACTACATTTTCTAATTTATTGTGTTAACAAATGAAATGTATTAGGATAAATGTTTTATTGTTATTATTTTTAACGTTATATTATTTTTAAATATATTTATTAAATTAATTCTATGTATTTAGTTATATGTGTTGTGTATGTTGTTACTTTTTGTCATTGATTTATTTAAAAATCTAAATTCATTTGGCTAAATATATTTTATTGTAATTTTTTTAATGTAATATTATTTTTAAACATAGTTTTTAAACTTATTTTACATGTTTAGTATTGATGTATTAACAGTCTTTGTTTTGTGTCTTTAATTACTTTTCTTATTTATAAATTATTTTCTCATTTATTTAAAAAAAATACATGTATCAGGCTAAATATATTTATTTCTATTAAATTAACAAAATATATTTTTTAAACATTATTTATTAAATGTATTCTATGTATTTATTATTAAATGTAGTCAGATGTAGTCTTTGTTTTATGTATGTGATGGCTATTTCTATTTTATTATATATTATTTTTTCATTGATTTTAACATTTAATTTATTAGGCTAAATACATTCTATTGTTATTTTTTAATGTAATATTACATATTAGTATATTAATTATTATTAAACGTATTATTTATTAAATGTGTTGTGCTAATGTCTTGTGTTTTGTGTCTGTGATTGCTTTTGTAATTTATTAAAATATTTCGTTCAAATTGTTGCTATTTTCAAATGTTTATTTTTTTATTATTATTATTATTATTAAAGTTACGTTAAAATATTTTTTTTTAGCTTGATGGCAATTAACATGTGATAAAGTAGGCCTATAATTAAAAAAAATGGCTATTATTACTTTACATCAGTTACATCTAGTGCAGGCGAGATAATCGCGAAGACAAAAGAACAAAAGAGAGTTCGAATCCAGTCTTGCAGGCTCGTTTGCTCGCTGTTTATTTGGCGCAGGCGCGCTCCCGGCTCAGCGTTCATTGTGAGAGTGTGTGTGCGCGCATTGTATGTGTAAAGTGTGAGCTGCCGAGGACGAGCTTAAAAATATAATCGAGCGGCGGGAATGTCTGGCAGGTCAGTGCGCGCGGAGACCCGGAGCAGAGCCAAAGATGACATCAAACGCGTTATGGCCGCTGTCGAGAAAGTACGAAAATGGTAAGATCACAGGAAAAAAGCCCCGTGTTTGTTCCACCCGAGAGAAAAAAAAGCCGCTTGTGAGTGGGGGGAGGAGAGACACAGAACAAACGAGAAGACCGAGAGAGAAATTATAAGGGACATTTTTTTTGCGCGATATCCAAGTGAACTCTACGCGCGCACCCGACACCAAACATTAATAATTTGGACATTTGTTAAAGGGTTTCTGGGGATGAAGTGGGTTGAACCGAGGAGCCATTTCGTTGCAGTCACATGTAGCCATTTCTAGCTGCAGTTTGGCGCACTGTAATGTGTGATATCTGAGTGTTTATAAGATTAAATGTTTGAACAAGACTCACCTGTGCGCGCGCGAGCGTCTCTGTAACATTGAGGAGTTTAAATGCGGCGCGTGAGTGTCTTTACATCAAAATAAAGCTGAACACATGGAGCGATGTGGGGGCTGGGATAGGACAGGGAACTGAGCAATTGCACGCCGGATATTTCACTAACAACATTAAACGCAACATTTTAAAGGATTTGAGCCGGACAAGAATTCATGTAATTGCATTAATCATTTTAATGAATAAAAACATATTTGGGATCTTCTTTTCAATGGATATATTGATTTTGTGGTGTGTGTAATTGCATATATTTTTATATAAACGCACTGTTCATTATAAATGAACAACAAAAAAACAATACAAAAAGCTTTTTCTGGATTTGGTTGGAATTGCACAAAGATTACAATGCATCTAATAATGGTCATTGACAAATAAGTTTATATAATTTATATATATTTTTTATAAACTAGTTAAAAAAAACATTTGTCAAGGCCGTAAAAAGTAATCTTTGTATCCATTTTTTTTATAAGTATTTAAAGCACTTTCTACAAAATAAAAACACACCTTAAGGAAATTAGAGTTGTATAAAACATTATATATATATATATATATATATATATATATATATATATATATATATATATATATATATACACACACACACATACATACTGGCTGCCAAAATTTAGGAATAGTTGTACAGATTTTGCTGTTTTGTAAGCAAAGGTTCGTGGTACTTTAATTCACCAAAGTGGCATTCAGTTGATCACAATGTATAGTCAGGATATTACTGATGTAAAAAAACAGCACCATCACTATTTGAAAAAAAGCATCACTCCAACACATTATCCTTGCGTAATCATGCTAAATTGCTAAGTTGGTACTAGAAAATTACTTGCCATTATATCAAACACAGCTGAAAGCTATTTGGTTTATTAAATTAAGCTGAACGTTGTCTTTGTGTTTGAGTTGCCACAGTATGCAATAGACTGGCATGTCTTGAGGTCAATATTAGGTCAAAAATGTCAAAAAAGAAAGTTTTCTCTAGAAACTCAGCAGTCAATCATTGTTTTGAGGACTGAAAGCTTTACAATACTTGAAATTGCCAAAAAATTGTAGATTTCATACAAAAGTGAACATTATAGTCTTCAAAGATAAAGCACAACTGTCTCTAACAAGGACAGAAAGAGATGTGGAAGACCAGATGTGCAACTAAACAAGAGCAGAAGTACATCAGAGTCTCTAGTTTGAGAAATAGACGCCTCACATGTCCTCCGCTGACAGCTTCATTGAATTCTACCCGCTCAACACCAGTTTCATGTACAACAGTAAAGAGAAGACTCAGGAGGACTTATGGGAAGAATTGCAAAGAAAAAGCCACTTTTGAAACAGAAAAAGAAAAGGTTTGAGTGGGCAAAGAAACACAGGCATTGGACAACAGATAATTGGAAAAGAGTGTTATGGATCTGAACCCCATTGAGCTTTTGTGGGATCAGATAGACTGTAAGGTGTGTGAGAAGTGCCCGACAAGACAGACACATCTATGGCAAGTGCTACAGGAAGTGTGGGGTGAAAGGTCACCTGAATATCTGGACAAACTGACCGCTAGAATAACAAGGATTTGCAAATTTGTCATTGCTGCACGTGGAAATCTTTGAAGTAGTTTAAGTTGTTTACTTTAAGCAATATGCTTTATTTTAATATACTTTATGTACAACTGTAAGATGTAGTAACAGAGAATATAAACCCCCCCCCCATAAAGCTTCAGTTTGTGTTATTGATCATTGTTTTAATTTTTTACAGGGAGAAAAAATGGGTAACAGTTGGAGACACTTCACTGCGAATCTTCAAATGGGTTCCAGTGACTGAACCAAAGTCAGATGATGTAAGTTTTAAACGTTTATACCGCTGTGTAGTGTTTCATTGATTATGTAGAAGTTATAATTCATAGATAGTCTGTCTGGCCTCTTTTCTTGCTGTACAGAAGAATAAAATAAAGAAGGGCAGAGAGGAGAAATATGGATCTGAGGCAACGACTCCAGAGAACAGCTCCTCTCCTGGAATGATGGACATGCACGGTCAGTCAGAGGAAGTGTCTGTATGGAGTGTTATCAGTGCCAAAATCACAATACAAATGACAATTTCTGCAACATGAATTTTCATGATATAAAATCGTAGTTTCTTAGATTTTTGTATGTCGACAGCAAAAAGGGTGATTAAAGGTGCGCTCCGTCATATTTGTTTATGTATCTCGTCTTGGATTTACAGTGACACCTAGTGGTGTGGATGCAGCATCATTCAAACACGGTAGTTTTCAGTGACTGATGCTGTTGTAGAAATTCAGTGTTTACAGTTAGCACTGATTCATTTAATTCATGAGTGAAAGTGTCCAATAACATTGCAGTTGCTGTGATTAACCGAGTAGTATTCGGCTGGTCATTTGATCTCAACATGGCTGCCCCCATGAGGAGACCCTCTCCATGTAGATTAAAACAGCTTTTGTTGGGTAACTGATATGACTGGAGTCTCATTCAAGTGCTCATGATTTTATACATATGTTTTGGAATTGCAATAATTTTCTTCAGGAGTAAAACATTTTCAATAAGGTAAGAAATTAAACAGTGCACCTTAAAAGTGGTGAGAAACTTGAAAAAGTCCTTATACATTTCCTTTTGTCAACATTTTAATTTCTGTTATCATAATAGGATCAAATAATAATGCACAAATAGGATTCTTCTACATAAACTGAAATGTCCACGTTTCAGTTATTTATTTAAGATTTTGAGTATGAAGCCAAATTATGACAAAAATCCCATAAGCAGCCCATTAGCATTCATTTTGTATTTTTTTTACTTACAAATTTTAGCCAATCTTGATGCTGGAAGAAAGGTGTTTTTAAAGTGTGTATGACTCACCTGTGCCGTACTCACTCTCAAATGTTAACTGTAATTGTCTTAAGATGAGAACAGCAATCAGAGCTCCATAGCCGACTCCTCTCCGGTGAAGATGGAGACCAGCTGTAGCACGAGCCCGACACCAGATGGCACTGCTGCTTCGAACACTGATGGAAACGAGTGCAAGACGGAAGAGACGCCATCCACTGATAAAGGTTAGGCAAAGAGACGTGAACGGATCACATCCTCAAACAAATGTATGTACAAAGGCTTCTGAAGATACCTGGTTTTGTTGTGCAATTACGCTGAATAGCTGAAACGATTAGTCGAATTTAACGGAAACACCCCGACGTTACATCTTAAATGCAGTTATATTTAATGCGTTATATCTTAAAGTTCAAATAATACGGAAGCAGGTCATGTAAATACCTACAAACACTCGAAACTGGCATTTCTCTGTGCAGTCAGCGGCTCTTCTATGAGTTGCTCGAATGTCCCGATCTAAGGGGGAGAGATTGAAACTGCACCCGAATGATGCACACTCTGTCACGGGGACTCTCATCCCGTGAGCATGCTTAATGCAGATAGATTATAACATGATGGCTCGTGACTCTTATTGTGAAGAAAATTGGCAATACGCAGCTTTATTATCTTAAGTTTATCTTAAGTGAGAGTTTGTTTTTGTGTGAGTTAAAGATGGATTGAAGTGAACAGAAAGCTGAGAGAGGAAGTCTTCACCCCGTTATACACTGCAATAAAATATGTTTTTGTTTTGGCTTGTTTTCCAATATAAATATGTAAAACTCTTAAAACAACATACATTTTTTTTTAGCAACTATATTGCAGAAGAAAACTGTTTTTTTGAGAATGTTAAATATAATACTAAAAATACAAATATTTGTAAATATTTAAAAATCCTTTTAAAAAAGATGCATTCACCCGAGAAGCAGCAGATAAGATATTTATACTTGCTTTTAGAGAACAGATCTTGAATAGAAGTATATTTCGTCTTTACTGCACTTGCAGAAGTATAACAAAGTGAAAAATACACGTATATTTAAGAGACATTCTTTTAAAGCAAGTCTAAATATCTTTATATGTTGCTTCAAGTAAATGTATCTTTTTTCAATGATTTTTAGACAATTTTAAATGGAAAACAAGACAAACATACTTGATAACAATAGTTGTTTATTTACAGTGAATTTCTTTACGAAATTTAACTTAATAAAAAAAAATTCTTTTAATTCAATGAATGTCTTTTAGAGGTATTTTTAAAAGATAATTTTTTTTCCCTCTTTATTGTAAGTAGGTACGTTTTAATACAACCTTTAAGTCGGGGCACAAGCTGAATAATCAGTTAAGAGCTAATGATTAATCATTGCAATAATCGCCAAATAGTTGAATAATCGTTCTAATAATTGTTAAATTAATCGATTATCAAAATAATCGTTAGTAGCAACCCTTTTACGCTGTCATCTGCCCATATTGCAATGTTTGTTAGTGAATGTTTAACGTGTACAGCAGTCTTAAACTTGTTAATGAAATCCCTGATGAAATGTTTTTCTTTTTTCAACAATAACAAATACGAGATGAAAAAGACGCATCCAGGCGAAATCTCAAAAACAACATAAAAGCTTATTAAAGCGTAATGTTGATGAGAAAAAAAAAAAAATGGTTGGCTAGTGCAAGATATAAACAAGAAGAAACATCTAGTTTCTGGAGAAGCATCTGTTTATAGAAGAAAATATTAAATAAGGATTCATCTAATCCAGTGATTCAGTTGAGCTATGCGAGCTTTAAAAATTCAGCTTTAAAAATGATTAATTATCTCACTCAAACGCATCCTATTTATACATTTGATTTAGCACTATATCCACAACATATACTGTATGTAATATTACAACTAACATATACACAGACAATGAAGCGAATGAACAGGTGAACTTGAACTAACTTAAACGCTTGTCATAATTTGCGGCACATGCGTTGCATATATGCAGTTTCCATAAATAACACGTTACACATAATGCAATATCAAAAACTGGCTAACTACAGTATAGAAACAGTCTTTAAAGCTTGAAGAATTCAAAACACAGTAGAGTAACTTCTAAAAAGTAGTTAATACTTCAGTATTTTCATGCTATTCGTTTCCACAACAAGGAGAGTTGTGCAGTATTTTGTATATATTTTTTGTTTGATACATATTTAAATTAATAATTTTTTTCTTAATGTTTGAATATTTGATTCAAGTTTGGTCTGTTACAGTTTCACGTGTTTTTATAATTTTTGCATATCACCAACTAAAAGATATTTTATTTTATTTTGATTCTTTTAATATAATAAAAATATCTTAATTATTTTATATGCAGAACTGAATAAAATGCATTGATATGAAATACACTAGTGGACAGAAATGTAATTAATCATTTTTGTATTTTTATTTGACAGGGAATTGTAACTCTACCCCTTCAGAGACCTCAACAAGCAAAAAAAAGGAATCTCCATCAGACACCTCCAAAAACACTCAGGTAAAACATGAAAAAATTTGCCAAAATTACTCCCAATGGCTAAACTAGTCAAAACGACACACTTTACTGTGTTTATGTCCCTCATGATCGTAACTTTTTTTATTTAAAAATGACCTTCGGGTCATTTTTTTTCCGATCATTTAATGCCAGCGGCATCATTTTTGCCAAAGGTGTGTATTTTTGGGGGAATTTTTATATTTCAAGCTCAGTTCCTTTAATACATCTATAATACACTGTGTACACAAAATGGTTACAGTCAGGACCTCAAGGACAAAAATGCCCCCATTGAAACCAATTCAAACGGTAATGTTTGATCCCAGTGCCATTAAAGCATAAAATCATGAATTCTATGATATGATGCTTTCATTCTGGAGCCCTGGCTTCAAAATTATAATTTTTTTATATTTTCCACCAGGTAACGTCATTTTTCTCATGTTTAGCCTATGGAGCAAATACAAGCTTTTTCCCTCTTTTCTGTTTGCTTTATTATAGATCACTGCAGGCCAATTGAATAAATGATGCAGCTAAAATTGTGTGGGTGTGTTTATGGATGTCAGAGTGTGTTTTGTATGTGTGTGTGTGTGTGTGTGTGTGTGTGTGTGTGTGTGTGTGTGTGTGTAAAAAAAACAACAACAGTGGCATTATGTAAACAAACTGGCATTTAAAGGGTTAAAATTCTAAAAATTAATAAATATTCGGTAGTTATGATCAGGACTGATGTTGGTTAAAAAAATTAACTTATTGAAAGTTTAAAATAATATGAATATGGCATTAATATTTTTTAACGCAGACATTTTGGTCCTCTAAGGACCTCCTGAGTAACTTAACTTAAGGGTTAAATGCTTGAAATTAGTTATATATGATTTATTTTTATTTTTTAAACTAACATTTTATTTATTATTTTGTGGACCAGATAGTGAAGGAAAAGCAGTTTCACAATGTTGTATTGTCTCTCAATTATCTCTTTGTTTGTGTGTGTGTGTGTTTTTTCTCAGGAAAGTGAAGATGGTTCCCCACCCACAAAGAAAAGCAAAGTGAAATCACCTTCTCAGGACTAACTAAATGCGATGACTAGTTTGATCCCACACGTTTTAAACACGTTACTGTCACAAACCAATGAGGAAAAGCATAATTACGCACCATTCTCGATCTTCACTGTTCACACACACCGTTCGCCAAGTAGAACTTCACTCCTTCATCCTGTTCTCCATCTTCTGCAGATGTCACTTTCAGCAAACACTGACCTGATCAAGAGAGACGTGCAGCTTTCCTCTGTCAAATTCCTGTACAATATACACTGTCAGTTGGTGAATGCACTGTATTGAATCAAGATAAGAGATGGATTTGCTGCTGTAGAAGTCCTTATTTAGTTTACTTAACGGCTCGACTACTTTTTTAGAAATGGCAGAGGTTGTTGTACTATCATAGTGAGGGTTTGGTTTGCTACATAGATTATCTACTGGGCTGTGTGCCTTCTGGCTCCATGATGTCTTTTGTAATTCTTTTTGTTTGATTTTTTTCAAGAAATGGTTACCATGAAACTGGAACAAAGTTTTTACTTTAAGAGGAGGAAGATGTCTTGAAAATGAGCTCGAAATATACCTCATTTCCAGACCAGCTGGAATTAAATTCTTGAATGATAAAAGATAAATCAGATTCACTGAATACAATCCAGCAGGGTTTATGATGTCATTTTCAACAACAAATCCATTCTGGGTTCTGACTGATGTAGCAGTGTCAAATGAACTTCTTATACTGGGAAGTGGGAATGCACTGGGACCATGTTTTCTTGATTTTTATCTTGTACAGTTGATCTTGTCATTTGGTTTTATTTATTCCATCATTAGTGCTTGTTTTAGCATATTCCGTTTCCGTTTGTTTTTTTTTTTAATAAAAAAAAAATATTAACACATTGAAGACTATTGTATTTATTAATGGTTTTTGGCCTGTTTTCTATTTGGCTTAAATATTAATATGTATTGAACCCAGGAATATTCTGGGTTCAATACAAGTTGAGCTCAATTGACAACATCTGTGCATTACAACATAATGTTAATAATTTCGACTTGTTCCTTTTCTGTAAAGAAAGAGCAAAAATCACGGTTATAGTGGATGTGAATGGGACAATTTTCAGAGTTTAAAGGCAGAAATGCGAAGCTTATAATTTTATAAATTTACTTGCATTTATTCTTCTGTTAAAACACATTATTTGAGCTGTAAAGTTGTTTAATCCTCGTTTTTATGGGCATTTTAGGGGTTAAAGGTTTACAGTGTTACGTTGTCATGGAAATAAGTTGTATAATTGGATACAAGTTTACAATGAAAAGTTTTGCAACTGATTTTATCACACTTTTTTACAGTCTATGGTTGGCACATTATGTCTTGTAGCTATACTTTTGAAACAGTACGTATTTGGACATTTAACGATTGGCCCCATTCACTTCCAGTGTGAGTGCTCTACTGTAACCCAGATTTCTTATTGTAATTTTTTAAAGGGAAAGGGAGAACAAGTCGAAATGATTTTTGTGGTAATCAAAGTTACACCACAAATGCTGTCGATTGAGTCTAACTTGTATTAAACTCTGAATATTCCTTTTAATGTTTATATTAACTTTCCATTCACTTATGCTATTTTAAGGGGTGAAATTAAATTAGAAATGCACTTTAACAGATAACATTACATTTAATGAAAGACCTCAGGATGATATTTTTGGTTTGATCTTTTCGTGGGGGTTCACATTGGCCTCATCTTGTCTGGCTGCATTTTAAAAGCACTTGAATTATTGAGCAAGCTGTTTCTGTTCTATTTGGAACATCATGGAATGTTGAAAAATGTGATGAAAAGAGATGTGAGGGGAAACTGGTGACCACAAGATGTGAAATTGAAAGACTAAGGCGTTTTCTTTTAATAAAATGGGGGGGCCTGGATAGCTCAGCGACTATTGACGCTGACTATCACCCCTGGAGTCATGAGTTCGAATCCAGGGTGTGCTGAGTGACTCCAGCCAGATCTCCTAAGCAACCAAATTGGCCTGGTTGCTAGGGAGGGTAGAGTCACATGGGGTAACCTCCTCGTGGTGGTGATTAGTGGTTCTCTCAATGGGGCGTGTGGTGAGTTGTGTGTGGATCGTGGAGAGTAGCATGAGTCTCCACATGCTGTGAGTCTCCGCGGTGTCATGCACAACGAGTCCCGTGATAAGATGTGCAGATTGACGGTTTCAGAAGCGGAGGCAACTCAGACTTGTCCTCTACCACCCGGATTGAGGTGAGTAACCGCACCACCACGAGGACCTACTAAGTAGTATGAATTGGGCATTCCAAATTGGGAGAAAAATGGTGTATAAAAATAAATAAGTAAATAAATAAAAAGAATAAAATGTCTCTTTGGTCACTGCTAGCTACAATGGAACAGTTTTTTTGACTACCAGCTGCCAAAACATTGTCGAAATAAACATTTTCAGTCAGACCACAAGTTGATCAACATTTCTATTGAGTTCATTTGAACATACAGTACATAAAACAGTACAATAGTTAAAGAATGTCACAATATTCTGGTAAAAACAGACCACATATTTGTAATTAATGCAATCAGATTGATTATAACAAAAGGGGAATATGAATATTATACATATTTATGTGCACCATCTCATTGCGGATCAACAATTTTAACTCTTGCAGTTTATTAGGTTGCTAAATAAACGTTGTCATTATTATTATTACATCAATAATAAGAGATAAAATATGATTTTGTGCTTTTAAGTTGTGCAATATGTAAAGGCCTGTTCACACAAAGTCCGATGTGATGACATCACACAGTATAAAAAATGTGTGATTTAGTTTTTTCTGCCATGATTGTTCAGAATTGTCTTAATTCTCTAAAAAGTCTAGATACTTGAAGATTTTTTTTGCATTTAAACAATGTAAATACAATTGCACTAGAATCTGAATAAAAATAATAATAACAATAATCCTATCTTAGGCCACAGCCACACAAATAATTTTTTGTAAAAACTAACATTTTCCTTCGTTTATACCTCTAATCCACCGAAATGGAGCATTTTGAAAATGCATACTTTGGAAAACGATATCGTCAGGAAACTGAAAATGGATGAGGCTGTGGACTTAAAGGGAAAGTACACCTCATATTGTTCCAAACTTATGACTTTCTTTTCCAAACTTAAAAAGTGAAACCACCATTGACTTAAATAAAAGTGAATGGTGACTACGGCTTCCATTTGGAACAACATGAGGGTGAGTAAATGATGACCCGTCCCTTTAACATCTTGCCGTGCACAATTTGCTCACCAAAAAATCAGACTTGGAGTGAATAGGCCTGCAATCTACAGGACATAATATCACAAAAATACACAAAAAGCCATTCATTTGACAATATCATGACTACATGTCTAACATTTAACAGTCAAAAGAATAACTTGGTTCCCAAGAATGGCAGTTCAACTTGTGTGCTGCATATATTTAAAGTGAGAAGTGCAATAAATTAATAGCGATTAGCTTAATCTTTGTTTGGTGCACTGGTGTTACTCTTTTTGTACGTGATAGGCCGTTATGAGTTCTTAAAGATGTGGCCAAAAATGCAGAATAACTTTAAATTTTCCAGATGATAAATAGATGCCAATCACTGTATAATGAGGTCATGTGACCAACGTAACAAGATCATATGTTCAAATAGTATACGACTGTTTGTGTTTTGTTGCATAATGTGGACTATTTCACATGCCATTATTCAAAAATGGTAGGCAGTGTTCAGTGTATACGGCGCAGTATGCAGTAAACTGTACGCAAGTATTTCATTCCTAACAAAGCTGCTCTGTGGTGCTTTCAAAAGTACCTAATGACAGATGGGGGAATGTCCGGGATAGTATTTGTGCAATTCCGTTTGGCGCCAGTAGGGGCAGAATAACACCAAAGTATCACCAAACCGCTCCCAATTTTCTTGCTGGTACTGTGTCAATAGATCGGTCCACACAGGACAGTGAAAACGTATGCTACACACGGTATTAATAACACACATAAAGATCCTTTTTGTCTTTTAGACACTTAAATTCCATCACTGCAGCATAATTTAGCCTTCATTTGGCTGGACACGTTGAAGGGAATGTACAATAGGTTTGAATGTATATATATATATATATATACGCTGTGTATAAAAATAGCTAAATATCTGGTTGAAAGCGATCTGTGCATTGCCTGATCTCAGACAGAGGTTTGGGGGGAAGTTCAGAAGGTTTGGTCATCGTTGCAAGAATCTGTCCAGTGACCGAATGTCTCGCAGATGTCGCAGTACGGTCGCTCACCTCCGCGGCTGCCATGATAGGTTGTGTGGGGAGGGGAGTCTGGCGACTGCGTCTGCGTGGGACAGTCCTCCGTGTCGTGCAGGTCGAAGCAGTCGCAAATGTCGCAGAAGACACGTGGCGGGGATTTCTTCTTCTTTTTCACCTCACAGAGACTTCAGCGACAGGGAAACACAAGTTTTTTATTTTGAATTACTGTTTTTTTTTTTACTTATTAGCAATTATTAGAACAGATAGCTATTATGTAATATAAATATGCAATCTTGCACTAAAAAAGCTAGATACAGTACAACAAATAGAACGTAAGAAAGCCTCTAAAATAAGCTCACAACAAACGTAGATGTAGTGCAATGAATATAACAGAATCACCATTGACAAGGTGTCTAAAAAAACCTGGCGCTCCTGCACGAGGTGCTTGAAAAACATCAGGTGCACGTGTCTTGCATTCTCTGTGTTTATGGCTTTATTCTCAAAAGGTCAAGACAGAAAAGCTGAATTGGACTCACCCATCATTCTCGTCATTTCCGTTGAACTCCGTCAAAGCCATTTTCTTCAGTTTCACCTTCAGTTCTTCATTCTTCCTCTGGAGATCCACAATGACTGAGTTCAGGAAGTTGATCTGATGCATTAAAGAAACAGTGACGTATTTTAGACATCCATGCACAAAATATCCCATAACCATTAACAAATACAGAACAGAGTTGTACCTGTCCCTCTGCAAACTCTTTCTCTTCTCTCAGTTGGTCCATAGCAGCATCGCCTAAAGTGGAGACAAACAAACAAGCGATTTATCAGTCATTAAAAGTGAAATACTGTGCAAAGCAACAAAATCCCAGCTCCATTAGAACCTATTTTATGGTTCAAATATAGCCATGAGGAGCTGGAAATTACTCGAATGAGATTTCACTCTAAGCGGAGCTAACCAGCACCACAAGTCAAAAATGGAAACCAAACATTTGTATTGACAGCTGCAGCTGGTTTGGGCAAAAACTCAAATAAAAATTCAATAGATATGATTTATCATGTTAGTAAGGAATAACGTACAGTCAGCCGGATATTATCGCTAAATTAACCCCAACAGTGTGGTCTAGTATCACCATGAAAGGCTTTAAAACACAGCTACTGACAAAATAAATAATTAAATAAACATGAAATATGATTTGAGTTTAAATTATGCCATCATGTGAGGAGATTGAGAAGTCTCCAGAAACAGTTGAATTTCACCTTCAGTTTACGTCAAGAGTTCTGTTGGTGTATATCTTCACAAATGTGACCGTATGACTGCTCATTATCCCGCTTATTACATGATTACTTGCCAAATAAATAATAAATGCACGTAAAATATTGATTTGCATTGTAATTATACTATTATTATTATGTAGCGCTGTCAATCGATTAAAATTTTTAATCGAATGAATTACACGGTGTCCTGATTAATCGCATATACAAATATTTGCTGAGATATTTGCCCTTCATATAACAATAATTCAATATATAACGATGAAATAATTATACATAGTTATCTTTAAATATTAAAATATTATATATATATATATATATATATATATATATAAAATAAAAGATATTCAGATAATTAAAATGCATTACATTTTGATACAATATAAAAGCAGTTTTAGAATACAATGTACTGTTTACTACCATATTATTGATCATAAGTCAATCATTGTCACACAGTTCACAGCAATCCATTACACAAGTGAATTTATCAATCAGTTGGAGATTTATTATGAGGGCTTGTTTAAGGACCCGTCAATTTACACCTGCGTCAGACATGCTTGTGTAGCGTCTCGGGTGTGTTGCATCATAAACATAAAATGTTTAGTTCACTGTTTCAAGTTAAATATAGTTTAATACTCAATCTTTAAACACATCTTGAGATCCCTTAGTTCGTAATTGCTCTCCAAGTGTTTTGAACGCAAGAACGTAACGTCTGCTGGATGGTTGTTTTCTTCACTGTTTAAACTGCACGTTGCTCATACAGCTGAAATTTCACTTACTGCCCCCTGGAGTAAACAGGTGGTACTACAAGCTTGCATTTCTCAGGAATCTTCCTTATTATGGTGCGATTAATTGTGTTCATTTTTTTAACGTGTTATTTTTTGTAAAATTAGTCGCACTGAATTAATGTGTTAAATCGACAGCCCTATTATTATGCCGAAAGGGCGGCTGTGGCTCAGGTGGTAGAGCGGGTTGTCCACTAATCGCAGGGTTGACGGTTCAATTCCCGGCCCACATGACTCCACATGCCGAAGTGTCCTTGGGCAAGACACTGAACCCCAAGTTGCTCCCAATGGCAGGCTAGCACCTTGCATGGCGGCTCTACTGCCATTGGTGTGTGTGTGAATGGGTGAATGAGACACAATGTAAAGCACTTTGTAGAACCGCTAAGGTTAAAAAAGGCACTATATAAGTGCAGACCATATGCCATTTATTATGAGAGAAGAGCCTGCAAAGTTTACAGAAACAACTGAATTCCATCTCCCGTTCTGTTTGTGAATATATTGGCAAAATTGACAACTGACTGCTCATTATCCCATTTATTATATTAACTAATTTGCCAAATAAATGAATAAATGGACATGAAATACTGATTTGACACTAAATTATTTTATTATCTTACTTGTAGAGAGTGATTTGATACGAGAAGTTGTTAAGATGACTCGCAATACCTGGATATGTACCACTGGAGGCGCAAGTTCCCAGTCAGAACTGTGTAATAAGCCTAATTTGAAAACTGTAAAACAAACTGACTGACCTGTCGTCACTCCGTCTCCGTTCCCCATCTGCCGTCCCTCCAGTTTCTGCTCCAGGCTGTTCACTCGACTCTGCAGCTGAGCTTTGTCGCTCTCCAAAGACTTTACAGCCGATTGGAGAGTTTTGGCCATGGCGTTCTCTCCTCGCAAAGCTGTGATCTGGGAATCACAAAAACTTCATTAAATATTTGAATGAAACAAAAACACTGGATACAATACAATTTAGTATGAAACTAATCTACAAATAGAATTCATTTCAAGTAGAATTACATCACAGTCCACAGTGGACATATTGTGCTCTAAAAAAAATAATCCAGAGGTTTATTAAGACTTATAAAACCCATCAGTCAAAACTCTTACCTCATTTCGTAGTGTCTCGAGCTCTTTGTCTTTATCCGACATCAATGCATTGGAGTTCTCCCTGTGAGAACAGACAACACTGTTTAAAGAGCTTACAACGACCATTGTTGGATTTATAGTCCAACAAAAGCCATATGCAGTCTGAGAACATGCATTAACACCATATCCCAATGGTGCTCCAAAGATTAAAAGCTTATGGGAAAACATAAACCAGCATGAAGTGGGGCTGTGTGTTATTTTTAGGGGAGAGGAAAACAATAGATCTCAATCCAAAAGCATTCAGTACCGAACCAATCTCTGAGCTCGTTTACCATAAAAATCTCTCTAGACATGATAAACGTGGTACAGTACATGATAATACAAAAGTTTAACTGATGCCTGAAGAACAAGTTTAGACGTGTATTTCCTAGGAGACAAAATAGTATTTAAAGCCTCAAGCGTGCATGGATCCCCAAATCCACATATCATCAGAAATATTATTAACATTTTTATGCCAGTTGACAGACAATATTGAAATAAAATTCTGTAGTCAAATACTTTCTATGCGTATAGATCTTTCCACATTCTACTTGTCGGGGAACAAAATATAGCAAGCTTGCACTTGTCATAAAATGTTGTTGAAGAACATTAAAGGAGTGTTCTAGGTTCAATACAAGTATCTACATCATCTCTATCACAGAAAATATTAAACAATTTTCAACTCTAGTCATGGCCACGGGAAGTTGCTAAATAAAGAATTATTTCGCACAATATGACGCAACACAACATAACTAGCCAAAAGTAAATGGAGTGGTGGTGGCGTAGTGGGCTAAAGCACATAACTGGTAATCAGAAGGTTGCTGGTTCAATCCCCACAGCCACCACCATTGTGCCCTTGAGCAAGGCACTTAACTCCAGGTTGCTCCGGGGGGATTGTCCCTGTAATAAGGGCTCTGTAAGTCGCTTTGGATAAAAGCGTCTGCCAAATGCATAAATGTAAATGTAAATGTAATTACTGTTTACATGGAGCAAACACTAAACAGAGGAATCACATTGATATAAATAGCAGTAGTAGCCCTACTGCTAAAAAAGACAATTTAGACAACAACTCAAATAACACACATTTTTGTTTGTAAGAATTAATGATCACTATGGGGTGATTCTCACGAAACCCTTAAGAAAATGTCTTGGTCATACGTACCCATATCAATAAAAAAATAAAAATAATATTTTGCATACAGAAAATGAAGCCAGCATTAAGGACCATTGACATATTTTTTATATTCTGACATTATTTTCAGGGCACTAAAGTGTATTTTACCCCCTAATTCTCATAACAGTAATGGGTTCAGACGTTTTACTTTTACTTTTCCCATTGTTTTCAATAATGACTCTCATTATCAAACATATTTTTCCTGTATTACATAAAAAAAAATACAAAAATATGGAATGCCCAATTCCCACTATATAGTAGGTCCTCGTGGTGGCACGGTTACTCACCTCAATCCTGGTGACTGATGACAAGTCTCAGTTGCATCCGCTTCTGAGACAGTCAACCCACGTATCTGATCACGTGACTCGTTGTGCATGACACCGCGGAGACTCACAGCATGTGGAGACTCATGCTACTCTCCACGATCCACACACAACTCACCACACGCCCCATTGAAAGCGAGAACCACTAATCGCGACCAAGAGAAGGTTACCCCATGTGACTCTACCCTCCCAAGCAATCGGGCCAATTTGGTTGCTTAAGAGACCTGTCTGGAGTCACTCAGCACGCCCTGGATTCAAACTGGTGACTCCAGGGGTAGGAGTCAGCGTCAAAACTCACTGAGCTACCCAGGCCCGCGTACAATGATTTAAAAAAAATGAAAGGCATTACCAAAGGAGTACTAATATGGTGTATAAATACTTTACAATTTAAATAATCTATCAGTTTTTTCCATGTTGTGGTAGTAGTAGTATGTTTTGTTTAATGCCATGTCAGCATTCAAAGCTATTTTCATGGCAAGAATTCAATTACAAAAATACAAATATCATATAAATACAATAAAAACAAAACAAATATAGACAGCAAGTCATATTATACAATATTTTTTTTAAGATTAACATATGATAAAAAAATCCAAAACCTTTTCAGGCACAATCTCATTAAATAAGTCCTTTAACAAAGTAACTTCATAAAAGAGCATTCTACTTGCGTTAAGATCAGGGCAATCTAGTAAAATATGTTTGACAGATAAGGGATCCATGTTGTGGTAATGAAAAAAAAAATCTTAATGGCCCTTAAAATAGGCTTCATTTTCTATATGCATATAATTCCTTATTTGATTCTTTTGATTTGAGTAAAATAGGACCAGGACATTTTCATTAAAGGTTGTAAATTTCTGCTTTTAACCCTCTGAAATGCCTTGCCACCATAGATTTCCAGTGTAGGTGCATTACTGTCAATGCAATTTTGGAAAACTGCGGGACAAATTGAAATTATTTTCTGTGGTTCACGTATATCTGGTTGAAAACTCCCATCAAAAATCAACTGTCATTTTAATACTCTCGTAAATATATGAAGATCTTTTTTGATTGTAGAAATAAAAAAGTCAGAGATGTGTAATAGCTTGTTACCTCTCTGTAATCTCCAGCTGGCTGGTGAAAGTCTCGTCCTCAAGCTGATAAAAATAAAAACATGACTCAATCCCTCACACCATTACAAAATGTCACAGAATGTCACATTTTAAAAGCTCTTTCAGAAAACAAGCAGAGCTGTAAGCAGGACACAGACAAATAAACACCTTCTGCTGCGTGTGGTTGTCCTGCCGATTGAGATCCAGGTCCTGAGCCAACTTCCCTTCCTCATCCTGAAGTGACACCTGCCTCTGAGGCTTCTGATTGGTTGCCAGCTTTAGCTCCTCACTGCAGAGAGACAGACATAGAGAGAGAGAGGTACTTATTTGTCCAATGTGTCATTATGAACATATCAGCCAATGCATAATCTCCTCTGTACTTTAAAAGCATCATGGACTATCACATGTAATATTTATTAGGCAATTAAAACCATATAAACCTTTTCTGAGCAGACATGACATTTGACAATTTTATTATTTGTATTTATGACATGTGTTGATTTTCATGCTGATAACTTTAAATCTGCATATTATTTTTACAGTGGGAACGCCATCAGGCCCTCAACATTTCAATCAACTCTGAGATCAGCCCGGTTATCCATCCGTTTTCTTCTCAAGGGAAGGAGTCATGTTTAATATATATCCATGCTTTCCATCATGGCCTGTGATGGTTCAACAATGCTGTTATACACAGTATATGTATTTCAATACCCAATATATAATTTGTCTGACCAAAATAAAGATCACTTTCACATTGCAAAAAATAGAAAAGTAGAAAAAACATGAGCGTCAAACAATCACAAGCAAGAAAGGTCACCGTCATCCTCCTCATGTGTTACGAATGAGCAAATCTATTTTTACCCAGAGTGCATTATGATGCAGGAATAAATCAAAATCACAGGCACTCCAAAGCAGCAGCTGGCATCAGGCCACAGTTGAAACTCAAGCGGAAAATCAAGCTGAAGTCACCATATAACAGAATCGTGCAGAACAAATGTGGCATCATAAAACTACAGGCTGAAAGAGCCTGACATTAAAAAGGAACAATCCAGTCTTTTATAAAGCACGACACGATCAATTTTAAATTAAAAAAAAGCCTCCTAAAAATGATAGTATTATACATCATGATACATATTCATGAGCATCAGAAGATCAATGGAGTGTCGACGTTATGAAAGGAACTCTGTGGGACCTCACTTGGAGAACATAGACAGGCGGAGAACAGCAGCTGAAGCTGGAGAGATGCGATTACGTAAAACTCCCTAGAGGAGAGACGCTCACTTCTGAACCATTTTGCTCCGAGCATCTCTCTCAGACACTGCTTGCATCACTAAAGCAGTCTGACGCTGGTCAAACCAATCAACCGTGGATTTAGGGAGGATGCTGGATACAGTCAACGCTGGCTTAGTCTCATGAAATCAGAATGTGTCCTATTTGCTTCTGAATTTATGTTCCTGGCCTTAGTAAATGTTATTCCAAAGAAAAGAAGATACACATTTTTTCTGCCCAATTTGGAATGCCCGATTCCTGCTTCTTAGTAGGTCCTCGTGGTGGGGCGGTTATTCACCTCAATCCGGTTGCCTCCGCTTCTGAGACAGTCAATCCGTGCATCTTATCACGTGACTCGTTGTGCATGACACCACGGAGACTCACAGCATGCGGAGGCTCATGCTACTCTCCGCGATCCACACACAATTTATCATGTGCCCCAATGAGAGTGAGAACCACTAATCGTGACCACAATGAGGTTACCCCATGTGACTCTATCCTCCCTAGCAATCAGGCCAATTTGGTTGCTTAGGAGACCTGACTGGAGTCACTCAGCATGTCCTGGATTTGAACTCTCGACTCCATGGGTGGAAGTCAGTGTCAATACTCGCTGAGCTACCCAGGCCCTTTTGCAAACACTTATAAAGTAAAGGTAGAACCGATATATACCAATATATCAGTTTTACAGATAAATCGGTGCCAGTAGTTGCTTTTTTAATTATCGGTTATCTTCAAAAATCTATGCCGATAGTGTTTGACTGAATAGCGGCCTCTAGAGGTGAAAAAAATGCAATCACATGGGGATTTGCTGTATCAAAATCTTTCATCTTTGAAAGTGCTCATCCATATTTTTATCCTCAATTCAATGCATGATTTAATTCTATAATGAAGTGTTCGGGTTCGATAATGGTGTGTTTCGGGCTTGTTTATAGTTAAAAGTCCTGTGTTACCATTTTTGTCTGGTTAATATTATCTCGTCAGAATAAGGAAAGACTACAAATTATAAAAATAAACTATCAGACAATTAATATGTTATTGGTCTTTTATTGATCTTAGTTATTGGTATCAGCAAAATCCACTTTTGGTCGAACTCTGCTATAAAGTCGGCCTGGGTAGCTCAGTGAGTATTGACACTGACTACCACACCTGGAGTCGCAAGTTCGAATCCAGGGCATGTGAGTGACTCCAGCCAGGTCTTCTAAGCAACCAAATTGGCCCGGTTGCTAGGGAGGATAGAGTTGCATGTGGTCACTATAATGTGGTTCTCGCTCTTAGTGGGGTGCGTGGCGTGCATGGATGCCGTGGAGAACAGCATGAAGCCTCCAAATGCGCTATGTCTCCGAGTTACACACTCAATAAGCCACGTGATAAGATGTGTGAGTTGTCGTCTCAGACGCGGAGGCAACTGCGATTCGTCCTCCAACACCCGGATTGAGGCCAGTCACTACGCCACCATGAGGACATATAGTGCATTGGGAATTGGGCATTCCAAAATGGGGAGAAAAAAAAATAAAAATCCCAATATAGATTTTTGCTTATATCGGCCACCCATAGTTGCGAATGCAGTTTTTTTTTTTTTTTACCAGGAACGTGAATTGATGTGTGCCGGATTCAAATTTGTGTAGCCCACATGAATTGAAGAGCAAGTGTGCTGACTAACAGGCCATGACTCCGACTACACCAACACATGCTGTTGTTAAAAAAATCAAAGCGTCAGTGAGCATGTAAACTCATGATGTCATTCTCTGCTCATCCTCTGACTCACAAATCTAATTTAATCTCCATAGTGACAAACCATGGTATTCAACCAACTAGATCCTTTAATAGGCAGGACAATTAGTTTAATGAGAGGCAGTTAAACCACTTTAAATGGTGCTTAATTGTTGCAGCTGTGGTTTAGTGGATAGTCCAGCTCACGTCATTTCCTGTTCTCTATCTACAATCAATGATGATAAAAGGCCTATATGAATATAAAGGAAAACCTGCGTTTAGTCAGCGAACAGAAAATGCATTGGTTACTGTTAAAAGTGTGTGAGGAGGGTCACTCACATTTCTTTGCGAAGGCTTCCGATACGCTGGGTTTCTGAACTCATCTGTTCCTGATACTGCGAGTTCTGCTGCTTCAGGACTTCAAGCTGGTGAAGGCGATAAAAGACGAATAAAACAAAAGACAAAGGGAAGGGCAGAGA
This sequence comes from Moxostoma hubbsi, assembly GCA_032164185.1. Classification (NCBI taxonomy): domain Eukaryota; kingdom Metazoa; phylum Chordata; class Actinopteri; order Cypriniformes; family Catostomidae; genus Moxostoma; species Moxostoma hubbsi. The sequence goes on from JAVLUX010000050.1 coordinate 3,386,280, forward strand.
GAGAGAGAGAGATTTTAGGAAAAAAATCTTAAAATAGGCAAAACATTTTAAAGAGTGTGCTTCTAATGCCACTCGCAAAACATTGAGTCGTAGACTGGCATACTGTAGAAACACAAAGTGTTCCACATTGACAATTTAACTTCACTCTCACAGATCAACAAATGACCTCATGTACGTGCATGGGGTGGCTCAATCTAGCTTGCAAATGAACCTGAAATGAACAGAAAGTTTTAGGATATCACTAAGTATAACAAAGAAATGTTAGGAAATACTTAGGATTCTGTACTAATGCAAGGTAACTAATTAAACAAGCTAATTTGTGGCATTAACCATTTGTGCAAAAAGACAGATTTCCACAAGATGCTCTTTTGAACACTGAAGTGAAACCAGGCATTAAAACTTTGTTAAACAAAACAAAAAAAAAATATATTGCTAATATTGGCTAATACCAGTATGCATCCTTAAAAAAGTATACAAAAAAATTACATTTCTTCTAATTTACACCAATCAGCCTGTTGTGGCTGATCGGTGTATGTTATGTCAATTATGTAAACAATTTTATTCCCAATAAGAAAAGTCTCATATTGGCTTTCTGATTTTTAAAAATAAGCTACTCTTATCATACTTATCATAAATGCATACAAAAACAGTTTGCGCTCTCGTTTAAGTCAGAGTAAAAAGAAAAAACACATTTAGTATTAATGCATGCATGCAAACAAATATTTAGAAATTGCAAGTCAAACATCTGACTGTCTCATCTGACAAAGTCAGACTGATCTCCCTCGAGACCCATAATTCAATCCATCAAACTGCTGTTGGCCCACTTTAACCAACTGGTCTGCATCAGACACAAGTGTTAATTACACTCTACAGCTCAAAGGCCTACATCTGGCCAAGCGGATAATTCATTGTATTTACACGCCAAGAACATCAACATAAATGTGTTGCCAACGCTCATCTCTCCGAGTGATGTTGTGTTTACATTGAGAAAGCCAGAGAGAATCTATGAGGAATGATGTCATCAATGATATCATCAAGCAGCTTTTTTGTACAGAAACACACAGGTGAAAGCATTCTTCGCACCATGTTCTTGGCTTAAAACATCTCTGTTACTTAAAGGAATAACACGCAAAATCTGAACAGACATGCCAGAAAGTTTTTATCTTTTCAAAAAAATCAGTATTATGCAACAAATTCAAAGTAAACAAAATGCTAGCCTTTTCCTCACAACCTGGTATATACCCAAAACACAAGGATGAGAATGCTCCAATGTTAAAAGTTTGACCGATATTAACAGCCTATAATTATTTTTATGTTTATAAGTAATATGATGGCCGATCAGGTTTGAGGCAAAAATGCTACCAAAGTTGATCTTAATGTCTCGATTGCATTCAATTATTTGAAATAGAAGTATAATACACTGTGTGTTTCTATATGGTAAGGTTAAAAGGTTCAAATATGCCCCTGAAAATCACCTCCAAGGAACAAATATGGCACCTAATTAAAAAAAAGCACATTTTTGACACTGTTCAATAATTATAAATCAATACAGTTTTGACTTTTACTGTTGTTTTGTCTGGATTTGATTATATTCTGATTCACAAGCTCTCGATATGATTTGATTTTGAAGAAAAAAGCAAAACAAAAAGGCTAATACTGACACAAGACACAGCACAAACTCACACTGAGGTACACTGCAGCTTAGAGATCTTTACCTGACAGCAAGAGGTATAAACACTGCTTGTGTAGTTTTGTTGAAGCGCTGTTACATCCATGCTGCTGTATCCTTCCTGTTCACTCCAAACAAATGTGTACTATCAATAATACAACCCCTCCGGCCCCCAGCAGACAGAGAGATGCTCACACAGCGTGCATGAGCAGACGATCCTGCACACGCTCACGTTTGCACAAACACTCTGAATAGCAGCAAAGAGGACAGCTTCATTATGTAAGGTCGACATGCCCCGCCCCCTCTCAGACCCACCCCCTCCTGTCCCTGCCCACCACCTTCTGCTGTTCTTCGTCATAAGTCCATTCTCATCCTCCATGTTCATTCATCCTTTATCAGCTAACAGACACGTCTCTCTCTGTCTCTGTGGTGAGAGGATCTGTGTATGTGTCTTTGATGATCCTTGCATGTTTTTCTATTTTTGATGTATTATTTATGTAAAGCTGTAGTTAAGGATGTGCTTGAGACTTGTGTCATCCTTATATGACACTAAAAGCCAAACTAAAAATAAAATAATTAATTTTATTTTTAATTACTTAATTTAGTCTGACCTAAATTAACTCTGCTTTTTCGAAACCCTGAGGGTATAAAGGTCCAATATGAGATCACAAGGAGATTCTCGTAACAGAAACACTATCAAAGGAGAAGTTCACCCAAAAATGCATCTTCTATCATCATTTACTCTCCCTCACGTCATTCCAAACCCAACTGACTTTCATGATTTTTGGTTCTGTTAACGGTTCCCAAACATGTGTTATTCCGTGGCACTGCAACACTAATATTGATTTAGCAGTGCGAAAAATACAGTGACACCAGTTTAGCCTGATTACCGAACAAATGACTCGAGTCGGATCGTGGAATCTAAAAAAAGTGCAACCAGAGTGGCCCGATTCCTAAATGTAAATGGTCTGCACTTATATAGCGCCTTTTTAACCTTAGTGGTATTCAAAGCTTTACACTGCATCTCATTCACCCACCAATGATGGCAGAGCTGCCATGCAAGGCACTAGCCTGCCATTGGGAGCAACTTGGGGTTCAGTGTCTTGCTCAAGGCCACTTCGCATGTGGAGTCATGTGGGCCGGGAATCGAACCACCAATGCTGCGATTAGTGGCCAACCCGCTCTACCACCTGAGCCACAGCCGCCCATGACCGCCCAAATGTATGACTCTTATGAGTCGTTCTTTTGAATCTACTGAGCAAAACATACAGCACAACCAGTGTGCCTGATTCCTGAACAACTGACTCTAATGAGCCAATTCTTTTGAATCTACAGCGCAACCAGTGCAGCCCAATTCCTGAACAAATAACTATTATGAGTCGACTCTTTTGAATCTACCCTTTAATCATACAGCACAACCTTCCAAATGAATGACTCATGCTATTCAGTAAATTGTTCATTTATTAAATTACCGAATGAAAAGTCATTAATTTCATCACATCTGGCTCGAAATTAACCAAGAACTGTTATGTGTACTTAAGGCTTGTGAGACTTAAATCAGAGTAATTACTGGATGGTTGTTTATGTGATAATGTTTAGTTAAAGTTACAAACTATTTTTTTGTTAATTAACAAAATATCTTAATTAAAAAGTCTGTGTAAACACCTGTTAAAATGTAATAAACTCATCAATTGGTGAGAGCAGTAAATCTGTCTTATTTCATGTACAGTTGATTTAACACATTAATTTAGTGCGATTAGTTATGTAAACAATAATGTGCTAAAAGTTAATGGAATTATGTCCCCTGACCCATACATTAATTCTGTAATAAAAGTTGATTTGATTCCTAGCATCGGAGCAAATTAAGGTTGAAATAATTAGCCCCGTCAGTAAGGGGCAGTTAGCGTGTCTTAACAAACCTCACAAGCAGCACAGATGCTGAATAAGAGCCAGTCCCTCAGGACACATTCAAGACAGCTGGACGAAGCACAACAGAAAGCAGGGATCTTGTGATTTCAAAGTTTCAACTACTTTTAACCTCTTCAACTCTGGGGCATTTTGGGATGCTTCCTGCAATTTTTCACACTCAAATTTAAAAGCTCACCATTCACACACACACTGTGGATAATCGCCAGAAATTGGTCTAGTTTTTCAGAAAACCCCCCAAATTTATAAGCATGTAATTCTGGTTCTGTTCACTCTTTCTCCCTCCCAAATGTTTTATTTTATTCCACCAGATTGTATCAAGTACTAGGAAAAATATTTCTCCTCTATCACCTTCCAGCACAATATGCATATCTGAAATGTAGGTGGCGCTGTAATGCATTTTAGCCCTCACAAATGTGCTCGTCCATAAACATTCAGTCTAATTTTCAGTTCATGCACCACCATCATTGTTTCATCTAATATCTCGGCCTCTGTTTTGGTGGCACAAGGGGGATCTACACAATATTAGGCAGATGGTTTTTAATGTTGTGGCTAATTGGTGTGTATATACACATTAGAATAAATATATATAATATAAACATATATTTCTATAAACATATTTACATACAGTATAAATATATATATATATATTTAGTAAAAAAAAAAAAATTTTAAAAAAATTCTATATATATATATATATATATATATATATATATATATATATATATATATATATATATATAGAATTGTGAATTTTTACATTGGCATCAGTAACTGAAATCTATTGCAATTGAAGTCTAGGATGACATGAACAAGAATGTACTTAGTGCACCTTTAAATCAAGAACATCGCATTAATGTTACTTATTAACTGCAGTACATGTGTGAACACTCAAAAGCAAAAGCCTAAAACAACAACACCATCTGGACCATTAAAGATGTTGAATCAACCAAGTTCTAAAAAGATACATTATTAAAGACACCCGGATTCGCTCCAGGACCAGTGACATAAGAGGCCCAGTGACTCTTTCACGTAGACCTGCCGTATGTGAAAAGTACAAACCCAGGAGGCGATGTCTCCTCTGATGAGCACTGGGCATTTGTGTGATTACGTAAGACCATGTATGAGCACACAGAACATGTTTGTATGAAGCCTCCAGGCGGTCAGCTTTAGTGGACTCATGCGTTAACCAACAGTTGTGTGACGGAACGATTTTGACATTTTGTTACATAGAGTAAAATCTCTTCTTGCCACTTTAACAAATATGAATCTATCTGACTGTACATGCAGAACTGTTACCAACCCAAAGCGAAATGTTCGAAATTGTTTGAATGATGACAGGCGGTTCCATTCAGCCAAACTAAATATTAAGGACTTATATTTTTTTAGCATTTTTCATAACTTAAAGCAGAAATGTGAAGCTCATATTTTTTTAAACCTCTTAATAGTCAAATATGTTGGTCATTGTGGTGTAAAGATGTATCATTTTCTAGAAGGATGGACACGTTTCGACACATTTCCCTTTTGTTTACATGTCAATATTATAGTCTGTGATAAAATAATCCAGAATGTAAAAAGATCTACTTATCTTTTAATAGCATCAAAGAGCAAAAGCATCAAACGCAGTTGATCTTGAGAAGACATAAATCATGTTTACCTCCTTCTGCAACTCCTTGTTTCTCTGTATCAGTCCCTCCAGCTTTTCTGCAGACTGTGAATTCTGTTTGTGTGAAAAACAAAACCTGGTTACACACCTGCTTTCTGAACACAAACATCAACCTAAAACACGCTACATGACTTTACACAATGAACTCAAAGGCTCATAGAGAAACATGGTGATATCTCAGTTGTGGTACCTTGGCGAGGCCAATTATTCTGACATTATTTCGGCTTTCAAGGTATTTATTTATTTATATTTTTCATAATTTTTAATCAGCTTTTAGCCATGCTCAAGGGCTGGGTTTCAATACAGATTTCTCGATTCGACTCACAAGCTCTCAATATGATTATTCTGATTCGATTCCGATTCATCTGGGTATATTTCAGTTATGATGCCCATTTTGCTTACACATGAAAGCAATTTGATAATTCTCAATAGCAATTTCAACACAATTTTAACTAATTTGTGTAAACAAGTTCTCAAGTAATTATTCATGACATGTGAACAGAAAATAATAAAATAAGAACAAAGACAAAATTACAAGCAATAGAGCAAATAAAAACAACAGAAAGATATAAATTAAGAAAACCGTACTTTACAGCAGTATCAATTATTCAGGTAAAAATCTGAAATTTAAAAAGTAATGAAATGTAACATAGAAATACTTACATTACTAGATTTTACTGTATGATTATAATGCAGTGAAACTTTTTAAATCTACAAAAATTATCCAGCTAAAAGCAGTGAGTGTTTATCTCATTTTCTTGTTGTTGTTGTTGTTGTTTGATTAATATGAACAACATTCTAGACAGCAGCAGGTCTTTTACGCTGCATTACACTTGTCTTTTTTGTCTTGCTGTTTGCATTCACTTTAGACATAACTGACTGTATTTACATTAGTACCTCACCAAGACGGGCATTTTAACAGAGAGTATTTTACCGTTACGACGCGTTTAAATTAGAGATGGCGATTTTGAGTGATTTTATAGTCGAGTACTCTAAAACAAAAATAATAATAAATCATTTTAAATTTAGAATTGTTCAACCTTCAACTTTTGAACCTGTTTTGCTTATAAAGAAATCAGCACTATGCATAAACAACAACATCTAGATTAAAATATGACCAAAAACATTGGCACAAAGTGATGCTATCACTTTAAATAATGGCAGAATTTTCTTTTTGGGTGAACTATTCCTATGTTTTAAAGCTGAACAAGTACTTGATTAATCGATAAATTGTGCACATACCTAGTTATATATTAGCCATTGCCTACCCTTCTTTATATATTACAGCATCAGCTTTTGAAAAACCCATGTCGGCCAAGAACATTTGCAAGCCCTGGGTAGCTGACGTTGACTACCACCCCTGGAGTCGCAAGTTCGAATCCAGGGTGAGCTGAGTGACTCCAGCCGGGTCTCCTAAGCAACCTAATTGGCCCGGTTACTAGAGAGGGTAGAGTCACATGGGGTAACTTCCTCGTAATCGCTAAAATGTGGTTCTCGCTCTTGGTGTGGTGCGAGGTGAGTTATGCATGGATGCCGTGGAGAATAGCGCGAAGCCTCCACACGCACTATGTCTCCGCGATAACGCGCTCAACAAGCCACATGATAAGATGCGCGGGTTGATGGTCTCAGACGCAGAGGCAACTGAGATTCATCCTCTGCCACCGAGTGGCGAGTCACTATGCCACTACGAGGACTTACGAGTACATTGCAAATTGGCCATTCCAAATTGGGAAGAAAAGCGGAAAAATCTAACAAAAATAAAAATAATAATAATAATATTTGCACACAGTAGTTCCTGGGCTGGTGTTCTGTATGAGGAAGAATCAGTGTCACCTGCGTTTGGTCCTTGTAGGCCTGCAGTTCCACCAGCTGCCGTTCCAGCTCGCCACTCCTCTCTGCTGTTCTACTCAACTTCTCTTTCAGCTCCTTTACTTGAAGTTTTCTCTCCTCACCCTCCGCCTGATCCTGCTTCTGTCGGGCGGCCACCTCCCTCTCCAGGTCCTCCTTCTCTCTGGAGACCTGATTCAGTTTTTCTCTGTCCATTTGCATGTTCTTCTCCATCTCTGCCACCACAAACAGAGAGGAGGGGAGGTTAATGAGTAGTGCATGCAGCAATATTTGAGCTATTATGATCATTTTACTCCAAAAATTAAACAATTTGGTTACTGAATGTGCAAAATTGTGCGTTGTGAATGATGGCACTGCTGGGAATGTCTGTTTTATCTCATGAGCATGCAAACATTATTCTGCAGAGCTGTTTGTACCGGTCCACACGGCCAGTGATGCAAATATACAATGGATCAGATGTTCAACGGTAGTTGTGTGAGCATTTAAATGCTTCTGAAGAGTCATACTTTTATTTACCTTGCATGCTTAGTTTTGTTTTCGTATGTTCCTCTGATGCAGTGTCAAACTTTTGTGTCTAAAGTCAAACAGCACAAAGAATACATCATATCATCATATAGTGAAACTGTTGTATTTATGCATCTCCAGGCAACTGTAAATAATTCAGTTTTCTATTAAGCAGTTGGTGAAGTCAAAACCTTTTACTCAAATCAAGAAGGCATATGCATGCCCCAAGAAACAAAACCTTTGCATGAATAGGGTACACTGTTGTCGAACCAGAATCATCAATGTGAGAGACAGTTAGATCATTTAAAAATCACAAGGCAAGTGTATTCAGTCATTTTTTTCTTCATTAAAGAAGTTGAACTTCTCAAGACATAAATTGTAATTTTGTAATATATGTCATGAGCACTCACATTATAATGAAGACTCCAGTCACACATCAGTAACCTTATAAAAGCTGTTTTATTCTACATGGAGAGGGTCCCCTCATGGGGGCTACCATGTTAGAATCACATGACCAGCTGAATACTGCTCACTTAATCTCAGTATTTGACACTTTCACTGGTGGATTAAAGTAATCATGATTGATTGTGAATGCTTAATTTCTACAATGGCATCTGAAACTGAAAACGACTGATTTAAAATAATGCTGCATCCAAGCCACAAGGTGTCACTGTAATTCCAAGATGACACAAAGATAAAGTTACTGAGTGCACCTTTAAAATTGCGACACCAAAGAAGGGTCATTATTTGGACATTTTCTACAGCATGGTGAGAAGACAAGAAGACAAGCATTCTTAAAACAAGATAAATGTATGTCAGAAGCAAAATGACAGAAGATGTTTTATCTTGTTTTCAAGAGAAATTGAATACAGTTTTGTAATGTTTATGGTTAGAACAAGAAAAAACTACTTGCCATTGGGGTAAGAAAAAATGTTTAATCCAAAGGGAAAACACTTTTTTTTTCTTACCCCATTGGTAAATAGTTGTTTCTTTAAGCATAAACTGCACAAAATTTTGCAGGATTTCTCTAAAAGACTTAATATCTTATGACTTTCTACTTATCAAATAATGTTTTTCTTGTTTCAAGGATGTTTAGATATTTTTACAAGAGAAAAGGCAAAAAATACTCAATAAAATTATTTTTTTCTAAATTTTTACACAATTTGAAAGGTTGACTGCATTCATCAAGCTCAACTATTCAGTCCTGTTGCCGAAATACTAAGTGTGAGAACATTTTTAAAAACAGATTTATTTAATTTATGGGAAATATAAGGTTATCAATAAATTCCCTAGTCCCTCCCTACCGAGTGATTGAATTAAATAAAGCAAAATGTGCAACCTTGTAACCTTTCTTCCATAGATTTTGGTAAAACTGTAGTCATTTTAAATTTTATACATGCTTTTTTTATTTTTATGTTTATTTTGATATTTAAAGAATACAAATCAGGGGTTTAAATTGTATTTACTCACCCAAATTTTGGTTAAAGGGTTACAAAAATGGCAAACCTCACATACAATGAATAGAAAATGAAACAGCTCATTTGATATTTAGTTTGACCTCCTTTTACTGACTTTATCATTTCATATTTTCAGGCCCTATTTAACTCCCCATACGTGTTCTTTTCATTCCTATGTGAAATAAGACCAGGCTTTCTCAGGCTAGTAAATGAGCAGTGTTGGTGTTCAGTACCAGTTCGTCGAGCTGTTGTTGGACGGAGGTCTTCTCCTGCTCAGAGGAGGTCAGTTTCTGCTGGAACAGAAGAACCTCTTTCTGTCTGCTCTCCAGTTCAAAGTTCAGCTCCTTGATCTAAAAGAAAACAGAACACAATTACAAATTTTCGGAATAACCTAATAATTACTATTGTGTAAATATCTTCTAATGTAGACGTCTAATGCCATTATGCACCTTAATACATGTAAACAATTTTGGTTACAAGAACCACCCACTGAATGAAAAGGACATCTGATCACATGTGAAATAACCAACGTTAGTTAAGGAACATTTTGAGGGTGTGAAACATCAAAGGCTGAGACTCAAATGCACCTGGGAACTAAAATCACTATCTACCTTGGATTCACAGGAGTTTTGAGAGCGCATGAAATATAAGGTAACACAAAATGACCTATGATCACAGGGGGATGAACTGACCTTCTTATCTTGCAATGGAGGTGAGGAGGATCCGGTGCTCTCGGCTCGTAGAGTTCTCAGCTGAAGCTGCAGATCGGCCACCTCTCTTTCTAGCTCCATGATCCTGGAGCGCTCCGATACCGTGGCGACCTACAGCGGGACACAAAATGTCATAAAGCACTCAGTGTGACTGGACAAGATGTTCAGAGATACACACTAAGGCAACAGAGTTTCTATAAAAACATCTACTGCTTTACCATGAATTTGTTTCTGGGTTTTTTTTCACTAAGCGTGCTTATATTTAATTACCTAGGCAGCTTATGTTTTACCTGAAAATAAGGTGGAATCAAACATAAAATACAGTTGAGTCCAAGAGTCTGAAAATGCCTCAATTTTGCATTATTTTAGGACACAAATTATCCCTCTATCCATCCATCTTCAACCGCTTATCCAAAGTCGAGTCGCGGGGGCAGCAGCTCCAGCAGGGGGCCACAATCTTCCCTATCCAGAGCCACATTAACCAGCTCTGACTGGGGGACCCCGAGGCGTTCCCAGGCCAGTGTGGAGATGTAATCTCTCCACCTAGTCCTGGGTCTTCCCCGAGGCCTCCTCCCAGCTGGACGTGCCTGAAACACCTCCCTAGGGAGGCGCCCAGGGGGCATCCATACCAGATGCCCAAACCACCTCAACTGACTCCTTTCGATACAAAGGAGCAGCGGCTCTACTCCGAGCTCCTCACGGATGACTGAGCTCCTCACCCTATCTCTAAGGGAGAAGCCCGCCACCCTTCTGAGGAAGCCCATTTCGGCCGCTTGTACTCGCGACCTAGTTCTTTCGGTCATGACCCAGCCTTCATGACCATAGGTGAGGGTAGGAACAAAAATTGACCGGTAGATCGAGAGCTTTGCCTTCCGGCTCAGCTCTCTTTTCGTGACAACGGTGCGATAGAGCGAGTGCAATACCGCCCCCGCTGCCCCGATTCTCCGGCCAACCTCCCGCTCCATTGTCCCCTCACTCGTGAACAAGACCCCGAGGTACCTGAACTCCTTCACTTGGGGCAATACCTCCTTCCCTACCTGGAGTACGCACTCCATCGGTTTCCTGAACACATATTAGCTCGTTACAAATAATTTCAGCATAACAATGAGTGAAAAGTAAAAATAATTTATGTGCATAAATTAGTGAATATCTTTGCTTTCATGACGGTATGAATACAACCTGATTATCATGTTATTTGGCATGATTCGAGCTGTTTCAAAGAGCATCTTGTGAAGAAATCTGACCTTTTGCACGAAGGCGTTCACATGGCCAACGTCACACATTTTCTTACATTCGATTAGAGACCGAGAAGTACGGTAAAATCTTAAATACTGTAATCCTTTATTGAACACCATATCTGTTTCTTTAAAACTTTTCAAAAACCTTAAGCTATTTCCAGGTTTAAATACATTTTAATAATGCAGCTTCAGACTTTCGGACCCGACTGTATGCGAAAACCTTTCAGTATGCCAAAGGTTTATTATGCATTCCCCATTTTTCTAGTGACGCTTTCAAAAACTAACCCAAAAGAAAAACTCCAGACCTACCTCGATCCATCACAGAATAAACAAAATGACTTTTCCAAAAGAAGTAAAACATCTTCCACGCATGGGAAACTGTCAATAACCCCAAAAGACATGCAGCCCCTCATCTGACAGACTGATTTACCCTAGTGTCCTCTAACTGCCTCTGGAGTTTATCTGCTTTGGTCTTTTCAAACAGAAGACTCTGTTCGAGCTCCTTAATGTGGGCATGCTCCAGTTTGGTCTGCGTCTGTTAGTAGACAGAAGAGGAAAAGAGAAGAGAACACCAACGGCGCGGTCACGTGCAAGCCAAAAGCCAAGTACCGAGAGCTTCATGCAGGTCCTGACATCATTCTCCTCTCCGAATGAGGACAAAGACAGCAGTGATACAGAGACAGAGCGCTGCAAAGATGGAGAATCTCAACAACAACACAAAGACATGAAACAAATGCGACTGGCTGAAAGAGGCCAAAGAAAAAGAGATGGCGTTGATACATAAAGGAAAGAATGAGTGAATATGACCAAAGATTAAAGAAGGGAAAGTATGAATGAAAGAGTAAATGAATGAACCAATAAGAGAAAGAGGTCAATGAAGCATGAAAGTTTCTCTAGGAACATGTTAAGGAGGAAATCAATGCTTCAACAAAGCAGCTTCAGGAAGAAGTGTTGCATTGATTTATGGACAGCTTGTTAGAAGGAAAAATAACTGAACATATATTCCAAGTGAATGTTTCTCCAACATGGATTTCTAAGAACCTCTCAGAGGAAAATCTATCAAAACTATTTAAAAAAAAAAATTATATATGGAGACCCATATGTACTGTTTAAAGCCACTTAGAGTCAAATTGTAGTCTTAAGTGTGTCAAAATTCTAAGAATAAGTAATTGTGTTATGCATAAAGGTTCTTAAGTGTGAAAACATGTCCTAAATTATTTAAGAGCACTGGAGATGTTTGTGAAGACAACACGCTCTCCAACAAACAAAGGATGTGTTGGACTTTTATGACTGTAGAATTTAGGCAAATGTGATTGGTAGTTGAGCCAACAAGTGAAATTCATCAACTTATTTATTTGCATCACATATTTTCATTTCATGTATATACTGAAACCCATTGTGGATGTACAGCAACATAAAGCATTTATAAAATTGGATGGGCTACATGCATAAGCTGAATATCACTTAAAACTTAAAAATCAATGATGAAAATAATCATAATTTTTGGCACCATTCTGAGTAAATTCTAGAGACTGTTGAGCATGAAAATCCCAGAGATACTCAAACCAGCTTGTCTGGCACCAAAAATCATGCCACAGTCCAAATCACTGAGACTGACACATTTTCCCCCATTCTTATGGTTGATGTGAACATTAACTGAAGCTACTGACCCGTATCTGCATGATTGTATGCACTTCACTGCTGCTCTACGGTTGGCTGATTAGATAATTGCATGGATGATTGTTGGTGTCAGACGGGCTGGTTTGAGTATTTCTGGGATTTTCACGCTCAACAATCTATAGAATTTACTCCGAATGGTGCCAAAAACAAACAACACCCAGTGAGCGGCAGTTCTGTGGATGGAAACGCCTTGCTGATGAGAGAGGTCAACAGAGAATGGCCAGACTGGTACAAACTGACAAAGTCTACAATAACTCAGATAACCGCTCTGTACAATTGTGGCGTGAAGAATATAATCTCAGAATGTTATTATGGCGAGTGCTTTTAATATTGTGGCTGATCGGTGTATGTGGAACAATTTTTTTTACAATAAAATACATTAAACAAAATTGGCTCTCATTTGATTAATCAGAGAATATATATTAATATTAATCAAAATATTCTGTAATGAATAATGAATTACTGGTGTCAAGGTGCAGTGATATATTACCCTTGCAGGCTCATTATAAGCAGGTTCAATGGTGCACAACATGTATAAAGCAAATTTTGTCATTACATGTTTATAATATAATATCATACATAATATTTAAATAATACTTATAACATTTATAACATAATATCATATATGTTTAAATAAAACTTATAACATTTATAATAAAATATATTATATATATTATTTTTCACAGTTTTTATATAATAATTTATATTTTAAATAGTACTTCTAATATTTAAATAGAACATATAATTATTATACATAATATACAGGTCCTTCTCAAAAAATTAGCATATTGTGATAAAGTTCATTATTTTCCATAATGTAATGATAAAAATTAAACTTACATATATTTTAGATTCATTGCACACCAACTGAAATATTTCAGGTCTTTTATTGTTTTAATACTGATGATTTTGGCATACAGCTCATGAAAACCCAAAATTCCTATCTCAAAAAATTAGCATATTTCATCCGACCAATAAAAGAAGTGTTTTTAATACAAAAAAAAAAAGTCAACCTTCAAATAATTATGTTCAGTTATGCACTCAATACTTGGTCGGGAATCCGTTTGCAGAAATGACTGCTTCAATACGGCGTGGCATGGAGGCAATCAGCCTGTGGCACATCTGAGGTGTTATGGAGGCCCAGGATGCTTCGATAGCGGCCTTAAGCTCATCCAGAGTGTTGGGTCTTGCGTCTCTCAACTTTCTCTTCACAATATCCCACAGATTCTCTATGGGGTTCAGGTCAGGAGAGTTGGCAGGCCAATTGAGCACAGTAATACCATGGTCAGTAAACCATTTACCAGTGGTTTTGGCACTGTGAGCAGGTGCCAGGTCGTGCTGAAAAATGAAATCTTCATCTCCATAAAGCTTTTCAGCAGATGGAAGCATGAAGTGCTCCAAAATCTCCTGATAGCTAGCTGCATTGACCCTGCCCTTGATAAAACACAGTGGACCAACACCAGCAGCTGACATGGCACCCCAGACCATCACTGACTGTGGGTACTTGACACTGGACTTCAGGCATTTTGGCATTTCCTTCTCCCCAGTCTTCCTCCAGACTCTGGCACCTTGATTTCCGAATGACATGCAAAATTTGCTTTCATCCGAAAAAAGTACTTTGGACCACTGAGCAACAGTCCAGTGCTGCTTCTCTGTAGCCCAGGTCAGGCGCTTCTGCCGCTGTTTCTGGTTCAAAAGTGGCTTGACCTGGGGAATGCGGCACCTGTAGCCCATTTCCTGCACACGCCTGTGAACGGTGGCTCTAGATGTTTCTACTCCAAGGTCTGGAATCGGTCCTTCTCCACAATCTTCCTCAGGGTCCGGTCACCTCTTGTCGTTGTGCAGCGTTTTTTGCCACACTTTTTCCTTCCCACAGACTTCCCACTGAGGTGCCTTGATACAGCACTCTGGGAACAGCCTATTTGTTCAGAAATTTCTTTCTGTGTCTTACCCTCTTGCTTGAGGGTGTCAATGATGGCCTTCTGGACAGCAGTCAGGTCGGCAGTCTTACCCATGATTGCGGTTTTGAGTAATGAAACAGGCTGGGAGTTTTTAAAAGCCTCAGGAATCTTTTGCAGGTGTTTAGAGTTAATTAGTTGATTCAGATGATTATGTTAATAGCTCGTTTAGAGACCCTTTTCATGATATGCTAATTTTTTGAGATAGGAATTTTGGGTTTTCATGAGCTGTATGCCAAAATCATCAGTATTAAAACAATAAAAGACCTGAAATATTTCAGTTGGTGTGCAATGAATCTAAAATATATGTAAGTTTAATTTTAATCATTACATTATGGAAAATAATGAACTTTATCACAATATGCTAATTTTTTGAGAAGGACCTGTAGTTGATTATACATATGATTAAATTATAACAATATATAAATGATTACATATTTCTACAATTTTAAATATAGAAAATTATTTAATTTATTTAAATTAAAATATAGTGATTTTATTGCTGTTATAGATGTATTAAAATTCCATGACATTTCCTGGTTTTCCATGAATGTGGGATCTTACTTACATCTGAGGTCAGTTTTTATTTTGCAGATATTATCTGCTCTTATTAAAATGACTTGTAAAACGTAAGTATAAAATTATTATTTGTGCATTAACGCACAGAATGTTCTGAGAGAAAGACAAATGACTACATTGCTCCTCTCATATCCGGTTTCTCTCAGTGTATAATGTATGTGGTTAGATCACTTTACCTCTAGGTCTCCTTTGGTAATGCAAGCTTCTTCCACACGGAACTGCAGGTCCTCCACTTTTCTGCATGATGCATTAGAGGTGTCATTAGCCATTACAATGTTTCAAAACATGCAAGCAGTTTCTCAAATGTTTCAGCGTACAAATCCATCCACTGAATTCAAATAATATATCATACCATTGCTGTAATCAACAGTGTTGGGGAAGCTACTTTGAAACTGTAGTTTGACAAGCTCCAAGCTAGTCATAATTTTAAGCAGTTAAGTTACATTCAAGAAAAAGTAGTTAGCTACACTACAAGTTACTATCAAAAGGTAGAAAGCTACATAGAAGCTACTTAATGAGGCTTTTTGTTTTTCAATGTTACTATTAAATCAATAATATTAATAACAAAATTTACACTACTGACATTTATTATTTAATGTATTAATTCAATATATTTAATGTGTTTTATTAAATAAATTACATTTATTTAATACATTTAATGAATAGTAACATTAATACAGTTAACAATGGCCATAAAATAAAATATAACAGTATAACATAAAAACAAAAAAGATCAGATGCCATAAAAAATATATTTTTAATACTATACTTCACACTTTTCAGTCCTGCTGTGGCCAGGTGTAGCCTACTTCCCTAAAGATCATTTTTTTATGACAAACTCTCTTTTTTGTTCTTGTCACAAAATATTTAGTGTTGATAATATGTGAATAAAGACTCAGGGCTTGTTTTTCCCCTCACCTGGTTTCATGCTTATTGTATTTTCTGATGTTTTTGCCATTGACATGCAAGTGTTAGCTTTACAGGTCACATACAGAGGTTGCTCTACAAATATTTGATCACTTTGTTCAGGTCCAAAAAAAGTGGACGGATGGTCATCCTAGATAGTTGCATAATAATACATGTCATAAATGATTTCTTTTACCAATCATTTTATTTATTTTACAAGAAAATAATAGATTCAATGCTAAGAAATTTAGAAATCAAATAGTTCTGCATGATAGTAATTATTATAATAATATATACTGTATATTTATAAATATTAACAATTTAATCGCTGCTCCCACAGATGATGAGAAGCGAAATAAACATATTTAGAACAGACACAATATGCCTTAAAAGGCAATAATAACTTTTTGAATTATTTTATTTAAAATAGTAAAGGTAAATACGCTGTTGTGTGATCTATTAAGAACAAAGTGTCTGAAACATTATATGTTACATAAATAAAATGGTGTTCTTTTATCATTTTCAGATTTACCTGCCCCTGTACGTCTTGTAAAGTTAAACAAACCGTGGTTGCTCGCTTTACAAAACCATCAGACAGACTCTTCCTATCCAAGTGAGCTGTACAAAGCTCTCGGTAGATGGCGGTAATTCACTATTTTTGTTTGTGATCTGTCATTACAAAAGAAGAGGCCGACGCTGCCTGATTCTGATCAGCAGACAGAAATATGCTACCGTTTTGCCGGTAAATGTTTGGCTTATACGCAATAAGGAAGGCTACTAGTTATAATCTGACCAACATGATGTAGCGTTTGGTCACGCTACACCACTACTTACTGGAAAAGCTACTCTGTTTTAAAAGCAGCTGAGCTACTGTCAAACTACTGAAAAATGTAGTTAAGTTAGTAGCGTCGCTACATGTAGTTAGCTACTCCACAACAGTGGTAATCAAACAAATCGTCATGCTAATATTTACATTTCTCTTATTACAGGATTACCTTTTTTCCTCCTCTAGTTGATTCATCAGCTCCACTTTGTCTCTGTCTGCAGTCTCAACAAGTCTGCGCAACTGGTCCAACTTAGCTTCCATTTCGTGAGAATACTTGGAAAAATACACACGCGATTTTAAAATCAACATGAAATTTGCAAAGCATTTAAATTCTGTTATGTCACATATTTCCGAATGATAAAGAATTTTGAATCTTACATTTCAGTTGCACTTTATTTTCCAGTACGTGTACTTTCAGTATACTTACAGTGTACTTACCCAAGAAAGTACTGAGTGAAATTAGGTAACTTATTGTACTTAATATGGGTTAAAGTTAGGGTTAGTGTTAGGTTTAGTACTTAGAAATTACTATAGTTGTTGTAATTATATAGTACGTAAATGTTGAACAGTACTGTAAAATAAAGTGCTACCTACATTTTTATGTATGACTTGATTTTGGCCACGTCAGCACAAGTACATTTTCAGTTGAAAACGCATTGATTTTTAACATTTATGCCTCTCATTCAAACTGGAACAACATTTTCCTCCACTGAAAATGGAGATACTTTGAAAAAAAAAAAGGAGTAGTAAAGCATGTTACATTATTTGTCCTTTAGAATAATGTGGATGCATTGATGAATTGTGCACAATCAGAATAAGACCAAGGGCATTTATAAAGAAAATAACTAGGGTCAATATTGATTTCAAACCACACAGCACACAAAGCAGCATCTCATCTTAAGGAGCATGGAGCAGCTCAGTCCAAAACTGCAAACTGCAATATTTGTGAGTTGTGTTGGAAGTGTTTGAAAAGCTGACCTGTTCCTGGCCCTGTCTGAGCAGAGCCAGCTCCTGCTGCACCTCTCCAGCATGGCTGGTGGCTCGGGCCACCTCCGTCCTCTCCAGATCCCGCTCGACCAGGAGCTGCTCAATGTGCTGCTGTTTCTCCTTCAAGGCCTCTTGAAGGGCCGTTGTGCCTGAGATCTTCAGCGCATAACGTGCAGATGTCTCTGTGAGCTGAGAGATCATTGACAGATGTTATGTCAAACAGAATCGTGGAAAATCCTTGGAGAAAACTGGATGCTGTGAATGGGACGTTACCAGGCCTGCTCGGCTGGGTTTGCCTCCAACTGAGGAGGTGACGGAGCTAAGGGAGCTGACGGAGGAAGCGCTGGGGCTGTTCTTTAGTGTTGACCTGCGCCTTGAGATTTTGGATTTGGCTGGTGTGGTGGATGGGAAACCGATTCGAGTCACTTTATGCGTTGGAGCAAATAGTCCGTACTTTGGGAGACACTGAAAATACCTATGGGAGAGTGAAACACAGATAAAAGCATTGTAAGAGGGTCATGGAAGACCCTAGGTCTTAAATCTCATTCCCTTCCCCACATTCAAATCTGCCACAAATCTATATCTTATGCCTTCAGAAGTCTTGGAACATGGACTACTTTTATGTGCTTTTTGGAGATTGACAGTATTCTCCCTCCTCTAATCCTTCATCCATCTCCTTTTGTGTTCCATGGACAAAGAAAATCATAGGTTTGGAGCACCATCAGGCTGAGTAAATGATGATTGAATCATTTTTGGAGTGAAAATACCTTTAATATAGCTTCTGCAAGGCATTTTGATTCGGTTATTTATTTTCTGGGTATTTTAAAAGCCATTTTCTGTCATTCAAATATTCGATTATGCATTTCTGCAACAGTTAGACGAAATAGATAGACAAAAATAAGTGTTGGGGAGTAGTTAACAAAAAGTCGAGGCACTACTAACTTAAAGGTGAAATGTGTTGTTTCTGCACTAGTAGTGGCACCAAATGGAATTACAAAATATATATTTTTTTTTAAAAAACATTTGCCAACACCCCTCAGGCTCATCATGCCCTTCCACACTCTCTGATTCCCTATGAACAAATAGGCCATAGTAAATAAAAAGTGACGGGTGTTTAACGTCGTAATAAACAAGACCACTATAACATAAAAACCAGACAGAAAGCGTTGCAGGGGAATCGGCTCGTCCGATAAAATCGTCGGATTGAACGCCAGCTAGTGTGTGGGGGTCTAACTCAAGAGGTAGGATAGTTCTTGGTAATTAGTAAGTGTAAGAATACATATTCCGAGTATCTCACCAATTTATCTGAAGCTCGACAGTAATGAGCTAACCTGTGTGGCAATAATGCAGCTTATATGTCGAGAAGCAACATGCAAGAATCAAACTCCATGTACTCCGTTCTCTGTCTCTTTGTCTTCGAATTTGATCAAAGCTAAGTTACGAATCGGCCCGATTCCAGTGTCTCGCACCCACTGTGAAATTTGGTGGAGGATCAGTGATGATCTGGGGGTGCTTCAGCAAGGCTGGAATTGGGCAGATTCGTCTTTGTGAAGGGCGCATTAATAAAGCCACGTACAAGTTTATCCTGGAAGAAAACTTGCTCTGACAATGTTCCCCAACTCTGAGGATTGATCTTTCCAACAGGACAATGCTCCATGCCACACAGCCAGGTCAATCAAGGTGTGTATGGAGGACCACTGGCTCAAGATCCTGTCATGGCCAGCCCAATCTCCAGACCTGGACCCCATTGAAAACCTCTGGAATGTGATCAAGATGAAGATGGACGGCCACAAGCAATCAAACAAAGCCGAGCTGCTTTAATTTTTGCACCAGGAGTGGCATAAAGTCACCCAACAGCAATGTGAAAGACTGGTAGAGAGCATGCATGAAAACTGTGATTGAAAATCAGGGTTATTCCAACAAATACTGATTTTTGAACTCTTCGTAAGTGAAAACATTAGCATTGTGTTGTTTAAAAACTTGTTTCTTTGCATTATTCAAGGTCTGAAAACACTGCATCTTTTTAGTTATTTTGACCAATTGACATTTTATGCAAATAAATGCTGTAAATGACAATATTTTTATTTGGAATTTGGTAGAAATGTTGTCAGTAGTTTATAGAATAAAACAAAAATGTTTATTTTATCCAGAGAAACTGATACTTTTGCAGTG
This sequence comes from Moxostoma hubbsi, assembly GCA_032164185.1. Taxonomy (NCBI): domain Eukaryota; kingdom Metazoa; phylum Chordata; class Actinopteri; order Cypriniformes; family Catostomidae; genus Moxostoma; species Moxostoma hubbsi. The sequence continues at coordinate 3,406,406 of JAVLUX010000050.1, forward strand.
GTCTCTTTTTTTCAGAGCTGTATATAGAATACGCCTCCTATATAATATATACAAACTTACAGTAAATAAATTATACCATATATATATATATATATATATATATATATATATATATATAAACCATGGTCTGCTATAGTAATATTGTAGTAACAATGACTGGAGTTACCATGCTTAAACAATGGTTACTGTAGTGAAACCATTGTTTATTTTCTTAATGGTTAATTAAATATAGAACCAGATTGCAGAATTAAATAATACCATCCGATTGTTATTTATCTAACAATATGTTCTTCTTTAAATAGCTTCAATAGCTTGTAGTGTAGCTTACTACTTTTTTTAAAAGAGTAGTTTGAATGTAGTTTAACTATTTAAGTTACGAGTAGCTTGTAGCTTGGGAAGCTACAGTTTCAAAGTAGCTTTCCCAATACTGAAAATAACAACAATGTAGTGCATGTTATGTACATTTTTTTATTTTTCATTATTTAAAATTAATAAGTGACAACATTATACTGCATATAGTCTATTTTAGGGGGGAGGAGGAACTTGAGAACCACTGCTTTAAACAGCAGGCTACACCACCCAGAAAACTGTTCACATAGGTTATGATGACATCACATGACCTTACCTCACGCCAGCCACTGCCCCATCATTCTTGCCAAGTGGCTCATCCAGTTCAACTCCACACCATTCCCCTTTTGCAAAGTCAGTCTCACCCAGGAAACGCACAACACCTGCTTTGGTCCCGCCCACCTGAAGAATAAAAACAAAGAGTTGAATAAACGTTGAATAACCTCAACGTTTCTGTAAAAAGCAGACCAATCATGGGACTTACCAGCACACGATCCCCTATCTTTAGTTCCCGTTGTAGCTTCTTGGCCGAATCAGTCTCAGACAGATTGGAGGCAGACTCACTGGCAGTTCTGGTTAAGTTTGTTGAGGTCTTAGTGGTTGCAGTTGCATTGGTGGTTGGAGTCTCTGGAACAGCATCTTTGGCAGGAGGCACCTGATTGGCAGAGGTCTGGCTGGCAGGTGTCTTTGTACTATTGGCCTCACGCTCTGGCACTGGAGTGTGGGATAGTTTGGACGGCCGTGTGAATATGCCATGCAAGTCCTTACACTTGAAGTAACAGATGCCAGCCACAGAGCCGTCATTTTTCCCAATGGGTTCGTCTAGAACTATGCCCGCCCACTGGCCCGGAGCAAACTGCGTTTCACCGATGAACTGCACATAGCCTGGTTTATTTCCATTTACCCAAACTCGTTCGCCAACAGAGAAGTCTGGTACTGCATCTTGAGCAGTATTGGAGGTTGGGGAGGTTACAGCTTTGGGGCCAGCTGCGGTCATGAAAAATATAAGAGCTTAGGTCACACCTCAATCAGTGTGCACTGTATGTAACGTACAGGTGGAGATCATTGACTCACCTGCAGTAGGCGAGGTCTTGGTTGGCCCCGCAGTTGGTTTACCAATCTTGGTGGGTGGTTTGATACCACTCGGCTTCCCCGTACTCATTTTCCCTGCTTTATGCACGTAAATGTGCTATTCCTGCAGGGCATGGAAAAACCAGATTGGATTCCCTGACAGATAAGGACAAATACTGTACGTTTAAATATGTATATGACAAATATTTTTTCAGAACTATTTTTCTTTAAGACCTTTTAATTAAAGGTGCACTCAGTAATTGTTTGAAGTATGTCGAAGCGGCTTACATTTGCTTACAGCATGCCAAGACACATGAAAGCTGTGATGGAAAATCAGGGTTATTCCACCAAATATTGATTTCTGAAGTCTTCCACAGTTGAAACATTAGTATTGTGTTGTTTAAATATGACTTTGTACTTGTTTTCTTTGCATTATTCAAGGTCTGAAAACACTACATCTTTTTTGTTATGATGACCAGTTGTCATTTTCTGCAAATAATTTGCTCTAAATGACAATATTTTTATTTGGAATTTGGGAGAAATGTTGTCAGTACTTCATAGAATAAAACATAATGTTAATTTACTCAAACACATACCTATGAATAGTAAATTCAGAGAATCTAATAACTTTGCAGTGGTCTCTTAATTTTTTCCAGAGCTGTATTTCTAATCACTTATTGATCTCGACGAGCTATATGTCATTTCAAAGGTCTAAGACTCAATCTTCGATATACCAACACAAATTATATACGTCAATTAAGAATACAACTTAACTAGTTGTTAACTAGAACACAAGCAACAAGTTAAGAATAGTATCAAGCATCACCAGTCTAAATGTCTTATCGAGGGTTACCACACAAACAAACACACACTTTTTAAACTTTAAAACTAAAATCACCATGTTTAACCCTTTTACAATGTATTGTTTTTGTTTCCACCAAAACAATACAGTTACTATGGTTGTTGTACAACAATAAAATCATGGTACCAGGGTATAAACAACCCATAAAAGAAAACTGCTGATTCTGCAAGTGTTTTATATCTCTTCCAAAAAAATGACCATGGTACACTGGAGGTACCAGATGGTAAAACCATGGGACTTTGATATGTGGTACTGCATCATTGTAACCATGGTAAATGTCCAAGTTACATGGATGTCAAGCTAAGGTACATTTCCAAAGAACCATAGTACTACCATGGACCATTTAGGTACATTTTCAGTAACCATTGCAAGAATATTTCATACATATTCAGTATTATTTTACAGTGGTATCAATAACTGGTGTTATTTTGGTTGACAGTTTATCCACTTGTGAAGGAATGACAGTTCATTTTAAGTACAGAGTAATATATACTCAAACTGAACCACTTCATGACACTTAATAAAACTAAACTTATGAGTTAAGCTGTTCTTACACACTAAAAACCGTCTCAATAATCAGCTTTTCAATGGATTTCGACTTTAATGCTTTATTACTAAATCTTGTTTTAGCGAGCTAATGACAACCAGTCAATCCTTTATCAAAACAAACATCTTTTGTGATTTTATTTCATAGCTATCCATTAATCTGATATCACATCCGTCCAAACAAATATTAAACAGCATGTTTTGAGTCAGAAGTGCACTATATTCCTATATATACGTGGCTGTAACTGTGCTAGTCGACATTAGCAAGAGAGGCTAAACCTTCTAAACACATCACAAATGAGCTGTAAGAAATTAGCTTTAATGGGAATAGAAATTATCAGATGTTCTTACCTGGATTGTTATAATGTCAAGCATTCATCCATGACGAGGGAAATAAAAGGATTTAGTGTTTGTCTGGATGAGCTCACTAGGGAGATGATGATGATGTTTTAGGGTGAGGCAATTCGATGCAAAGCTGCACCCAAACACGTATAACACACTGATATTTGACGGGTAGCTGGATAATGTGTTTAATCAAGTTAAATACAATGTGGGATTTAAGAGAGTGGGAGAAATAACTGCGAATGTTACAATGCATTAGGGACTTTTGTTATAGAATACAGAACAAGTATCAAAACACTTAAGTTGTTTGGGTGGTGGGAAATTCGGTATCTAGTAGAGGCTATGCGAAAAACATACTAAATATAGCTCTGAGTCTAAATACTGTAACATACTTTCGAGAATAATGGACAAAACACTGAACTGGAATGTCAATGAACCATTAAATTCAAATGGTTGAGAATGAATGCGACCTGACGGCGTCAGTTGACTTTGGCGGCCACTAGTGGTCAAACTTGGAAAGTGACGGGGGAAAAAAGTCACTTTATCTCCTAGCCACCAGAGGGCGCAAAGTGACCTGTAAAGACTGGATAACGTCCACCTAAGATTTCGTATCTATATACAATATATGTACAATTTATTCCAAGTATCTGACATTAAACATTAGGTACGTTTGTTCAGGGGTTTAAAGGTAATAAAGGCCGACTGTGATCTTAGCAACTGAAGTTTTTGTCCTCCTCAACGCGAGTCTAAACCTGCAACCTGTGGCATTGACAATAAATGTTCGATTCCATAACGATTAGACAAATTAAAAGTTCATCAAGTAATTATTTTAAAGAGGTATTTGAGAACTTTCATTTGTACCTTGTGTTTTGCGTATATGCATGTTATTGATTGAAAGATATTTAAACTTTTCCACAACGATCGCCAAATAAATAAATTAATTAATTAATAAAAAACAGACAGTGTTAGCATATTATGCATGCATGTATGCATGTTAGATTGCAATCATTTTAGGTGCATCTCCATAAATCCTATCATAGTGCTTTCGGGAAGCATTGAGATGTTCCTCAGACATGATGCTGTGCAGCATCTGCATGAGAGGGCGCTCTACTCAGCATGCATTTCACATGGACTGCTCTGTTACAATGTCAATAATGTTGTGATATCAGCCTTTTCTATTACATTGAGCCCACTTGCAAGAAAGCAATGTAGCTGCTGCATGATGCATCACATGGATGTTGCATTCTGAACGCAGAGCTGGCGTTACATACTAATTACATGCATCTGTGTGTCTGCTACAATGTTCCTCACGCCCAAAAACAAGGGTTACTGAAATATACGGGAATATATGCTAGGATCCAAAATAAAGGATTCAACAAAGGACTTGAGTCACATCCAACGTGCAATCTAAGGTAAGACGCCCACACCTCATATTTTATTTGTTGTCATTAAATCTCCATTTGAAGTACAACAAAATTGAATTTAAGCAGCATATATAGTAGGCCCATGTTTATTGTTTTAGATGCCGTTATACGTTGCATAGTTTCATTTTAGTCTCATATATTAATTAATTTCATATGCAGAGATTGATGCTTTGCATTTGTGGATGGAGCATCTTTTCACGTTCCAGCTTCCATTGTAGACGTGCTGTTGTGTGCGCGCGCGCGCTCTTTGGATTTTGCATTTTATTTATGCTTCAAATTGTTCATTTGAAATGTACTTTAATATTGTTGTAGTATATTAAACACGCACATTTTCGTTCACATTTTTAAAGTATTCAATTGACATATTTATTCCATATGTGGGCTATTCCACATCAATCCATATGTATAAATATAAATATTTGTTGGTGTAAATCCATGGATTTATAAGTGATATAAATTGTGATATTACCTATATCAACTATGTTTTTTATGTTGTATTTTATTATTTTGAATCATAATAATTAAAATTATTATGCTATATAATTATATGCAATTTGAATATATATTTTGATTTAAATGTAACAATTTTTATTTTTATATATATATATATATATATATATATATATATATATATATATATATATATATATATATATATATATACCAATTATTTCCATGTAATTTTTATTTTTTATTTTTATGCTTTGTGTTTTATGGCAACATTTGTTTCATTTATTTATTTTATTTTTATTATTTATTATTTAATGTAATTTTATTGCTCTACTGATGGCCGGTCCAGATGGCTTTTATGTCCAGACTGTCTCGGTCGAGGAGTAATTCCAGGTCTCCCAGCAGAAGGGACTCAGAGAAGGGCGCTCCCGTGCTAACTGTTGCGGAACTTGAGCGTCTTCTGTACACTGGAAAAACAGCTTGTAATCACGCAGATGAAGTGTGGCCAAGACTCTACATAGGTGACCAGTGAGTAGCCCATATCTGTGGTTTGAAGACCATGCCATATACTGGATGTTTCATGTAAAAATAACTCATCAAGTCATGTTGTGAATGTGACAAAATCAGCAACAATAGTGTAAATAAAACTGCCAAACAGTCAAACAATAGAACCATATTCATTATTTGTACCCTAGTATCTAGTATCTAGAAACTAGTATCTTGTGCAGCTAGTTAGCATATAGAAAACTACATAAACTATGACAAGACATCAAGCTATGCTATATGAAACAAGTCAGAACACTTGCAGCATTTACAGAACGTAATATCAAAATCAATACAAAGTGCAATACAGACTATTGATAAAATATATATAAAATATCTTAAAAAGTTGTTCAAATTGAGGGCCTGGACAGCTCAGCGAGTTTAGACGAGTTTGAGCGAGTTTGAATCCAGGGTGTGCTGAGTGACTCCAACCAGGTCTCCTAAGCAACCAAATTGGCCCGGTTGCTAGGGAGGGTAGAGTCACATGGGGTAACCTCCTTGTGGTTGCGATTAGGGGTTCTCGCTCTCAGTGGGGCGTGTGGTAAGTTGTGCGTGGATCGCGGAGAGTAGCATGAGCCTCCACATGCTGTGAGTCTCCGTGGTGTCACGCACAACGAGTCACGTGATCAGATGATTGACAGTCTCAGAAGCGGAGGCAACCGAGACTAGTTCTCTCACCACCCGGATTGAGGTGAGCATCCGCGCCACCACGAGGACCTACTAAGTAGTGGGAATTTGGCATTCCAAAATTGGTAGAAAAGGGGATAAAATTGTTAAAATGTTTTACATTCATATTTTACACTGTTGTAACATGGCTGTAACAGTGAGCTTTCCAAAGAGTACAACCTGAAATAAAAATATGCCACGTTTACAAATTATTTATCACGAAACTAACTAACTCCACTTCTGTTGAACCCATATATTTTATTATCTAAACTTTTAATACTCCTTTTAGAGAAATCGCCTCTAACCGCAAAGAACTTGTAAAGCTGGGGATCACGCACATCCTGAACTGTGCACAGAGCAAATGGAGAGGAGGTGCAGAGCTCTACACTGGCATGAACATCACGTATCATGGCATTGAAGCACACGACTCGCCCTCTTTTGACATGAGTATCAACTTCTACCCAGCGGCCGAGTTCATTCACAGAGCACTCAGCACGGGAGGTCAGTTCACATGGATGAGTTTCTGTAAACATTTCACGGCTCGACTTTTTTCAAAATAAAGGTTCCAAATAGAACAAAAAGGGTTTTACATCTTGATTCTGTAGGAGAACCTTTTAAAGTTCCACTGAGAACTTTTTATTCAGAAAACCATTTAAAGTTCCATCGGAAACTTTTTACAATGCCTTCATTTATTTTTGGTACTTTTCAAATGCCTATTATGTATAGATTTGATTGTTTTAGCCTCGTCCCAGACCCAGACGTTCAATATTAAACTATAAAAACCCATTATAAAACCACAAACGTGTACATGTTTAAAACAATGAGAATCTAATCAAGAGTGAAATAAAAATAAATAATTTCAATATTTATTGTGTGAAAATGATTTCCATAACTTTTTGAAAATTGATGATTGTCACACAGTTGTGGCATCATTTCCACCACACTGAACAATTTTGCCCATTAAAATATTTTTTGATTTTGTACTTTTTTTTAGTGTACTTGTTTACAAAGTTGACAAAAGTGTCAGTAAAGTGCATGCTTGAGATTAAATGTGAGACAAGTGCTTTTTGAAGAACATTAACTCAAGATAAATATAAATTGTAACCTAAATATTTATATTATGCGTCATGTCCAATCAAGCTGTAATTTTGGCAAATTCTGCATAACAAAAAAAGTATGTAAATATTATTTACTTGTGTGTTTTCAGGATACATATATTATTAGCTTTGAAATTAGCCTTACTGAGACAAAGGAGACTATCCTTTGTCTCAATTCAAAATGTCAAAATGTGGTTTCCATCAGCGTAATTTCCTTCACAGAATTCTATTAAACACAATACAGAATTTGAAATGTGCTGGAAATCTCTTGAGATGCATGCACATACAATGAAAATTAAATTCCACATATAACAATAATTTAATAACTGCACAGGCTATGGACAGGTGTACCCCTGCATAGATTCTAAGAGAGCGTATTTGTCAAATTCTTCCATATTTAAATTGTTTGTTGAAGTTAAAACATTTAATAATGTTTGTTTTTATGCGCTTTTCCAATTTCCATTGATTTGTGTTACAAGCGCTAAAATGGTACTGTCTCTTTAAGAGAACCTGCAGCTCCGCAAGCAAATGTTTACGTTTGAATGAGAAATTAACGAGGGAGAAATTGCACAGTATTTTTTCCTTCATCTGTGCAATGTTTGATTAGAATTAATGTTTATTTTTTCCTTTTAATCACCAACTGACTGTAAATAACAGAAAGGATATTAAAAGAGACGTTACATGAAAACAGAGCGTGTGGATCTCGTCTCTGGACACACAATACACGGAATGAGTCAAAGAAAACGTTGCATAATGTGCATTGACTTACGTGTACAAATATATGCGAGTGATTTACTCGCAGTGCAGAGGGCTGTTAGTTGACAAATAAAAAAACTAGTGAGAAAAATGTTTTATCGAGATGCGACGAGGAGGAGGGCGTGGCCAGGCCATGTGGGTACACGGGCGGCGCTAAATCAACTGATCAGTGGGAGAGCGAGATAAAGGGGGGCCGGAGACGGCAATTCAAGAGAGAGAGAGAGACGCACGCGGCTGCTCTGCATGTGTGTCTGTGTGTCTTTATATTTTATGTTGTTTTAAGTTTGAGTTTTGACATTAAACTTACGTTGACTGTTCAGCCGGATCCCGCCTCCTCCTTGCCAGTCCTTATTCTGTTACACGAAACTTTCTTGACGTTCAGTGCTTAAAGTGCCCGAAGTTGAAGGAACACCCACAGGGCTGGACTGGTAATCTGGCATACCGGGTATTGTCCCGGTGGGCTGGCGCACTTTGGGGCCGATCATGGGCGGACTTGCCATTGAGAGAACCGAGCGTGCCGGTGGGCCGAATGTGCCGCTTTAAGCTAAAATGAGCCGCCGCGTTATGCATAACAGTCAGTGAACCCCTACACCTCCCACCCCCCACCCCCCCCAGTTGCCATGTACAATCCCGAGCCGATTTATCTTCCCAGTCCAGCCCTGAACACCCATATATGTTGTATCAACAGTGACAGCATGAAATCTATTTATATAAATGTTGTGGTTCATGTAAATGTTTTGACAGAGTGTCTTTTACTTTGTAGGAAAGGTACTTGTGCACTGTGCCGTTGGCGTAAGTCGATCCGCCACACTTGTGCTGGCTTACCTCATGATCCGCCAGAACATGACTTTAGTGGAGGCCATCAAGACTGTGAAGGATCACCGAGGAGTCACTCCAAACCGTGGGTTCCTACGGCAGCTCAGCGGTCTGGACAGCATACTGCGCGCCAGCCGCAATGCAACATAAAGCCACCGGTAGCACTAAAACTTTTCTCCAACATTCCTGGCCCAGGCCTTGACCTATTGCGTGTTGTATGGCAGTAAATGTTAGGAGATGATCTTTACATACAGTGCTCTCCTGTGGTCAGTAGAAATGCCTTATTACATCAGGACCTCTAGAAATGTGCAAAATGCCTTATTCACATTTGTTCATGTGACCACTTCACTGAAATATTACTGCAGCTTTAAGAAGGGCCATTTGGAGAAGCGAGCTACTTATCATAGTCAGGTATCTTCACTCCAACAGAATATTTAGTTTCCCTTACAAAAAGTAACGTGGCTATGCCATGGTACTGATGGTTTCAGATGGTTCTGCTATTCATGTACCATGATATTTAATGTAACTAAAGTTCTTCCAAGAAAACCATGGTACTACCATGTTACTGTGTAAAAAAATACAAATAAAACATGGTAGTACCATGGTACTTTTTGGTTCTTTTTTTGTATGTGTCTGTAGATGACTAGGGTTTAATAGGAATTTTGCAAAGTTATATGAAGTACTAAGTAACAAGTAATAAAAGTAAAATAATTTGAGTTTAAACATCATCTTTTTATGTTTTAGCACATAAAGACCTATTCACACCAATCCAGAAACTTTGATGCAAATATTTGTTGCGAACAAGCTTTGAATGGATTTCTATGGCGCTATTCACACCAGATCCGACAAATCGTCAGCTGACAATCCCAAGTTTTTTTAGTTTTTTCAGTTTTTCCAACCAGAACTGCCAAACACCTGGCTAGAAATGACCTAGCAACCACTCAGAATACCGTAGCAACCACCTAGAACCCCTAGCAACAGCTTATTAACTTATTGATTACTTATCAGTAATCTAGCATTGTGGCGAAGTGCGACTTACATTTTTTTAAGAAAATGTAAAAATCGAATTGATTTTTTGATTTCCCCACAGTTAAAAACTTTTGTGGCCTTCCTCTCTGTTATCAGTACTAATCGGTGTTAATGATAATCTTTGACATGGGTACAAAGTATTACCATCAAATTTAGCATTTCAAATTAAATGTCAGTGTGTTGAGTGTTTTTCTATTAAGATGATGTAGCTGTGCACATGCATTACAGTAAAAAAAACATGTGACAGAGATCCTCAGTTAGGGCTCAAGCATACTCTACACAAGTATGTAAACGCAGTTGCTTCTAGCGACGAAAGCTTGGTTTTATACTCGCATTTTCAGCATGGCCACAATTGGTGCTTTAGCAGACATTAGTCTCAACTCTTGTTCTGTAGCAGACTGATCTCACACTGAAATTTGAAACAGTAGGTTGACTTTTCTTTAGCTAAAATCGGTCTGTGCTTACCAAAGTTCTAAACACTGCCCCCCAGTGGCCAAAGCTGTAAGTGTTGTTGGCGGTATGGCGGAAACGTCCACAGAGGGGCGCCAAAAGAGTGTTGTGAAGCAGTTTGTTTTTAGCTGTACTGGCTGTAATACAGTGAAGATAAATGCATATTTTATAAACTGTACCCCCAACCCTAAACCTAAACCTAAACCTAACCATCAGTGGAATAAAAATGTATTGTTAGAAGGAAAAATGCAACTTCCAAATCGTGCTATTAAATGATTATGGGAATGCAATTAGTTCCTAGTTTCAATTCACAATCTGAACCCTGGTCGCTCAAGTATTTTTGAAAAGTATCAAAATTGTAGTAAAAACATTTATTGAAAAGTACACATTTTTAAGGCATCTAGTTTCATGACACAGAGGTTTGAAGGTAATTATATCATCCCCTGATTACAGAATTTAGCTGCAGCCACAATAACACGAGAACTCACGACAAGCTTGTTTAAAGGGACCGTGCGACTGCAATGCATTGCCCAAACATTCACGCCTGCATTTGCATACTTGTATTAAGTATGTTTTTGGCTTAAGCTCTCTGACCTGAACTCCAGTGTACATGAAACTATATGCAAATCAGGGCCGTAACCACAATTTACATTGAGGGGGACAAGTCCCCCCCAATTATCAGATATGGCCAGATTGTCCCCCCCAATCATTGATATCCTTGTTGCTGTTCTGCTGCAGTTCATTATGCACCGCTGTTTAATTGCCGTTAAGTTGTTGCAGGTATAACGGTTTAAAAAAGTTATATATTTTTAGTGTGCACAGTAGTCCAACACCGCTCGTCAATGCCAGTTGAGATCAAATGAGCCAATCAAATCGATGAAGGCGGGACTCAAATTTAAGAAGCTGAGCGGGAACCTTGTGGATTATTGTAGCGCCACGCAGCACGCACGCATCAGTGTTAGTGTCATGTAAGATGTCAGTATATGACTAAACATGCAATATTTGCCCACTATTTAATGACTGAAATGTTGTACAGACCAACAGTAATTTCCAATGGTCCAAACTATTCCCCATTTGGAGAAATTGGCAGTTTTGAATTAAAAACACGTCATGTACAATGTACAGCGAATGTGTGTTTATTGTAAAGGAATTGAATGAATGTGGTTATCTGTAACACAAAGTCGAGCGTTTTCACCCTCCGATTAGAACTAGAACATGGTCTTACACCTGTGACTTGTGGCTTCCATTGAGTTTTTAGGTTTTGGCAAGGACATTGTCACATATTTTTAATGCTAATATTATTAGGTAATAATTTCAAATCAATTTGTCTTTAAATCATTCTGAATTTTGTACAGCAACTCCTAAAGAATTCTTTTAAAAAATACTTTTTTTGAGGATTTTGTGCTTTCAAAACCAATTTTTTTTAAATGTTGGACATTTATCGCATTTAAAGCCTTTACTCAGAAATATATTGCATTCAGAGTCTTATTTTACTGTTTTAAAGGACCAAAGAGGACAATTATATTTGTGACCTCAACACCCGCAAACCCCCACCCCCAGAATGGCTTGTTCCCCCCCAATGTTCAAGACATGGTTACAGCCTTGATGCAAATTTCAGTCAGTCTGTTTGGTTTATCCTCAACATGTGTTCTTTGTCTGCGTATATATAAAAAAAAGATGGAAAAAAAGATTTCATGTGAGATATTATACATGTCAAAACTTACAAGTTGTTTTGTATGATATTGTATTATATGGTAGCTACTTACTAAGTACATAAAAAGTGCAACCTTGTACTTACAAATTCAGCGAATCCTCAAGTGCAGTACAATGTAATAATCTGCAGCTGTATTAATGACAATGTACTTGTATTATTGCGATTTCTGTATCTTCGCATTGTGGACAGCTATTTATTGTGTTTATGTATCAACTGTCACACTTTATTGTTAAATATAACTACTCTGCAACAGCTTATACTTGAGCTAACTACTGCCAAAACTGCAAATCCCTTCTGCAATATGTGGAGCTAAACTACACACCGGTTTGTGTCTTATAAATATTGTGTCACTCCCACCAGTTCAGTAGTTTAGAGACAAATATCGATTGCTCAGACAAACTTCTGTGGCGCAGGACCAGATTTTGGAGTTAAGTCAGAAAGTAGCCAATGAAAAAATTAATATATTATTAAAAATGCTTAACAAATGTAATAAATACTATTTCATTTCACAAGAAGCTTCTTTTGTGCTAAATCTGAAAAAAGCATTTAGCGTTTGTAGCTCTGATTTTGCTGTCTGTGTCAATGAATTACACAGGGACGGATTACTGGCCAATGGGGCCAGTGCCCAGGGGCCCTTGACTACCAGGGGACCCTTGACTGCCCGGGGTGCCCTGGGCTTTAATCTAGTTTGGAGATAATTGGCACCAGGGCTTTTGCAAGTCATAATCCGTCCCTGGAATTACAAATATTGTTTAGACATATTTCCCTGTTATACAGTTTCCTTTTTTAATGTTAAGGTTTACCTGAACAACAAAAACAACTTTGGCCTTTAGTTTAAAGATGATTTTTATTTTATTTTTTGTCTAAAATCTTTACAGTTTCACATATCAGTGAATGCGTTTACAGTAAGTTCTAACAGTGTTTCTTTAAAGTAGAGTCCTTGTTTTTGCTCTCATACTGCACCTGCAAACACTCAAAGGAATGTCGACTCGAGTATTTGTGAAGTTTTGGAATTCTGAAGACACATTATCTGCATGTTGCACTGTGGTGTCAGTCAACTTTGTTAAAGCCTTGTTTGTCAGGCAGAGTGAGTTTACATATAACCACTGAATTTTAGCACTGTTTGTGAATATGGAGGTTTGCAAGGGAGCATGAAAGGCTACAGTTGCCACTAAAAATGCAAGGGACTCAATTATTAATGTTATACGTAAATTGAACTATAAAAACAAATGGATTAAAAAAAGTTGTAATCAAATGTGGTAAAATACTGATAAACAGAACTGATGAAACAAAAGTCTAAACAAATATTTTTATTATTTTTTGAGAGTACCAAAGAGCTCCTAATAAGTAACCTATTGTGTGTAAGTCTCTTTGATCTAAGATACAGACATTAGAAAGTGTGTTGCAAAATAAATTGATTTGTCTTGCTGATATAGTTTCAACTTTCAACCTTTAGTCAGTTTTGACTGAACCATCAAGTAAGCAGATGATTAAAAAAAGAGAACAGCAAGGAAATATTTCATTATCCAGACAGATGTGTTGTGATTGTATGCCCTTTTGTAAAATAAATAATATATATATATATATATATATATATATATATATATGTGTGTGTGTGCAAGATATAGAAGAAAAACAAGGGTTAACAAAAACATCACATAAGTGTCAATTGAAGAATATTGTTAGCTTGACTGGTCACTCTTCTGTTCTTAATAAACACACCAGACATCTAAAATATTCAGACATTTGTTATTTATTTAAGCATGAATTTGTTTGCAGGAGCACTGTGTTAGCATTTCTTACATCTTAAATGAATCTTCACATTCACTCTGGATAAAATGCCCAAACACTGGAATTCTGCTTCATGCTAGACTTGTTATCAGGGTGTGAACAAAGACTCTAAATGAAACAGCTGACAAAGACAGACAGACAGACAGACAGACAGACAGACAGACAGATAGATAGATAGATAGATAGATAGATAGATAGATAGATAGATAGATAGATAGATGGACAGACTCAAAATGAAACGACAGACATACAGACAGATAGACTCAAAATGAAATGACAGACAGACAGACAGACAGACAGACAGACAGACAGATAGATAGATAGATGGACAGACTCAAAATGAAACGACAGACAGACAGACAGACAGACAGATAGATAGATAGATAGATGGACAGACTCGAAATGAAACGACAGACAGACAGATAGATAGATAGATAGATAGACAGACACAAAATGAAACGACAGACAGACAGACAGATAGATAGATGAACAGACTCGAAATGAAACGACAGACAGACAGACAGATAGATAGATAGATAGACAGACTCAAAATGAAACGACAGACAGACAGACAGATAGACTCAAAATGAAACGACAGACAGACAGACAGATAGATAGATAGATGGACAGACTCGAAATGAAACGACAGACAGACAGACAGATAGACTCAAAATGAAACGACAGACAGACAGACAGATAGATAGATAGATAGATAGATAGATAGATAGATAGATAGATAGATAGACAGACTCGAAATGAAACGACAGACAGACAGACAGATAGATAGATAGATAGATAGATAGATAGATAGACAGACTCGAAATGAAACGACAGACAGACAGACAGACAGACAGATAGATAGATAGATAGATAGATAGATAGATAGATAGATAGACTCAAAAAGAAACGACAGCCAGATAGACAGATTTACTGTTAGACTGTAATAATTCTGTCAAATAAAATGCTTTGACTAAAGGAGTGTTTACTTGTTTTAGTGAATCTTTGTATCCATGATGTATCTGATATAGTCGGCTCCACCCCTTGACCTGTGGGCGGAGCTTATTGCATTCTCCCATGCCCTATAAGAATAACAGAATATATGTGATTGTCTGTATGCGGTCCGGTACATCATTTTATCTCCATGATCAAGACGGGATTTAATCTACTTTTGACTTTAAAACAGTCGGTAGAAGTAATTTGTGAACAGTCGGTGATTTGAAGTCATTGAAAGGTTGTGCCTCGAGTGATATTCTTGTTACAAAAAGTAAAACACCTTTTAGTGTTATCACCGACTGCAAACAAACACTTTGAAGAAACCTTTCGGGGGAAAATGAGACAAAAACTCAATAACAAAAATCGCACCTGAGTATGAAGGATATTCAACGTGAAGAGTCGTTGATAATGGTGAGATTCAGTTATATTTCATCTTCATTTTACCTTGTTCTTATTCTGAATATGTACGCTTTTATCTTACAGATGTCTAATTAACTTTATTTTTTGTTCATTATTTATTCTTATAATAATTTTGGCAAAGCAGTAACGTACATAGCGCTACAATGTCGCGAAAGTGCGTTTATAAGTATCAGTTAAATGTATCCCTAACAGACATCAGCCAGACGTCTATTTAACGTGTGTTTACATCTGGAAGACGCATTTCTGACGTAGTTTCCTCATCTGCAATACGTCTATGAGACGTTTCCTCTTTTATGTCACTAAGACAAACAGCAGGTGTCTCTGAGACGTTTGTGATTTACAATGTTTTGTAAATCTGATCCTTTTAAGATGTTTAGCAGATGTTAATGAGAATGCGATGCTTTTCAGATGAAAAGATCTCAAACAGACCTCTTAGAGATTTACTTGTGCTATCTGGGACTAAAGTTGCCTCAGTGTTGCCTTGAGATAGTTTTCTGAATCTAGGTTTACCTCATGAATTAATCTCTTGAATCATCAATATATGTGACTGGTTTCTTGTCTCTTTCAGGGCACCTGTATTTTGAGATGATTCATATTTAAAGCACTATGCCTCCAGTGACCTCTCAAGAACTGCCACTGAACATATATGTCGTCATCTTTGGCACTGGGGTACTTGTGTTTGTCTTAAGTCTCATATTCTGCTGCTTCTTTATAAGGTAAGTGTGAATGTCTTATTAAATTGATTAACTGAGTGTTGTGACCATGTTATAGCAGGATAACGGAACAGTCATTTGGATCAGCACGAGGGTGATTAAATGCCAAGCCGTTGATTGTCCCAATCGCAACTAATAATACCTCTGACAGACTGACGGGCGCAAAGCAAAGAGGACTTCCTCTGGCCTCATGCGCTTCTTAACTCAAACAATTCAGGTCTAGATTTTATCTCTGCGCATTTGTTCACAATGCTATTTTTGACCAAATGCTTTGGCTAATGCAGTCTCAAACGTAGAGTGCTACAATCCCACCCTTGCCACGGTATTGTTTAGAAACATACCCTCCCCGAAAAATAGATAAAGCCTTCAACCTGTGTTATAGTTGTCCATGGGTCTAACCATTAGGCTGATAATCAAATAATGTTCATCACAGACAAAAAAAGTTCAGTATGTCGCTGAAAGATGATTATTAGTGGTTCTTTGTGAAGTAAGCATCACTATTACTTATTCTTAGGGTTAAGGATTTAAACACAAACCCACAACCCCAACTATAATACTTTGGGTCATAACTCGTCCCACAGAGTTTGTGCTATTGTCACGATTCACTGTTGTCTGCCCTGTGTTTTGCCTCTGTCATCTGTTCCCCATGGACTACACTTCCCATCATCCCCTGCTCTGATCACCTCCAGCTGTTCCCCATTGCTCCTCACCTGTGTTTAATTGTCTCATTTGTATTTGTGTATATAATGCCCTGATTTCTGTTCAGTTGTTGAATGTATACATGTCTTGTTACAAGCCCTGTGCTTGGTTCCCTGTGTTTTTGTTTAATGAGAAAATTAAACACAGGTGAGGAACAATGGGGAACAGCTGGAGGTGATCAGAGCAGGGGATGATGGGAAGTGTAGTCCATGGGGAACAGATGATAGAGGCAAAACACAGGGCAGACAACAGTGAATCGTGACAGCTATAGACTTGAATGATAAAATGGAAAAAGAAGAAAAAACATGAAAAAACAAAAAATTGAAAGTGAACAAATCTAGGGACCAAATGACTATAGAGCCAGTAAGCAACCACCAGTAACACCCTAGCAACATGCTGCAAACCACTCAAAACTCCTTAGCAACGACCTGGCAGCCACCCAAGCATTGTGGCAGCAACTTTTGCACTCACATTATTTAAAGAAATATAAAAATCTTGTTCAGACTAACATTTGGAACATTTTATCCACATTACAATGTTGTTTTTGATTTGTTGCGGTTTTCACTTTGCAGTAAGCTGAGACATCAGGCTTGGAATGAGAGAGCTGGTTACATGATGGTATGCATGTTTATGTCAATAACCAGAGATTGGTGCATGAATGTGTATCTTATTCTCAAGGCTCAAACATACTCAACGCAAGTACGTGAAAGTAGATGCTTCTCGTTTTGCAAGTTTTTGCGTTCCGAATCAAACAATGCAAGTATGCTTTGCAATCTCAGCGTTGCCACAAGGGGCACTATAGCAGAAATGAGTGTGAACTGTCCGTTTCTAATGCGTTTTATCTTTCAAGTTAACTACTGTAATGGCGGAGCAACATTTTCAAGAAAATATTGCTGAGCAAGTAATGTAAAGCCTATGTACTGCTCTGGGAAAATTTAAGAGACCACTGCAAAATGATCAGTTTCTGATCCTTCAGGCCTTCAAGCCACAGTTTCTCACACCCACTGTGAAATTGGGTGGTGATCTGAAACGCATACCTATAAAAAGTAAATTCAGAGAAACTTCTAATTTTGTAGTGGTCTCTTATTTTTTTTCACAGAGCTGTATTTATAGCAGCACACCTGAATAACAAAAACTTCTGTTTAATTGTAGACTTTTGAAGGTAATTTAATCGCCAGCTTGGGTACCGAGGCTTGTTACGCCACACGTTCAACCAAACTGCACACTGGGAATGAGTTTGCGAAGTGCTCGTGTCTGTGTGCACGTGCTTACGTAAAGAATGTTTCTGGCCTTATAACCCAGAAAATCCTAATGTATGTTTACATTACAGGTTGTATTCAAAGATGAAACAACACAGTTACATGGGCATGGGGTAAAACTTTTCAGAGCATTTACAAGAATTTTATTTATTTTTTAAAACAATGCACTGACTGTCTCTTATATATTCTCTCTTTCAGCTAACATGTGCAGTTTGTTTAGAGGATTTCAGGACAAAAGACGAGCTTGGGGTGTTGCCATGCCAACATGCATTCCACAAAAGGTAATTCCCCCATTATCATGCCAACGCCATTGAAAAGTCCATTCAGCATTACATGCATTTAGAACACCGTCCAGTTGTGCTTTGTAACAGATTTTTGTAAATGTAACAGACTACTGGGTTACCTGATACATCTGAGGGTCACAATGTAACATACTTACTGTGTTCTGCAGGTGTCTGGTGAAGTGGCTTGAAGTGAGATGTGCTTGTCCTATGTGTAACATTCCCATCAGTGCCGCTCTGGGTCAAACACAGAGTCCCGGAAACATGCTAGATGAATTACTTTAAGTTTTCTATTCGCCAAAACACCTCTTTCAGGATACATACAATTACGTTTTCTCATATGGTGGACATTATTTCCAAAAAAATCTGTTACAAGCCAAGCAAATGGCTTCTATTTGAAAGCAGTATTGTTGTAAAAGATCATATTTGCAGTGTTTTGTATGTCTGGCTTAAAATAAGAATGTTTACAATACATTTTGTGAGTCCCTTTGGTGTTTAGTCTTTAAAAGGTATTAGTCTATTAAAGTGGGCTGGGTTTGAAGCAGACCTGTCACCAAATGTCAGTGAATCTCCATAATGAATATTAATTAGTTGCACATCGCATAGGTTGTTTAGTTGTTACTTGGCCTTATCAGATTGGTTTAATCTGACAATCTAATTGATTTAATCTTAAATTAATCTACAACTTTGCCATTTGAAAACAGGTTGACTGGGGGCAGGGGGGACAGAGATCCCATTAAAGGAACTGTTTACCCAAAAGTTTAAATTGATGTGTATGATTTTCTAATTCAGAATACAAATTATGAATTTAGAAGAACATTTCTGCACTGTAGGTCTTGACAATGCAAGTAAATGGTGACCAAAACTTAAGATCCAAAAAGCACATAAAGGCAGCATAAAAGTAATCCATGTCTTCAGAAGCAAAACAATTGGTTTTAGGTGAGAACAGACAAAAATAGAACATTTTCACTGTACATCTTGCCTTTGCAATCTCTTGGCACAATCATTATTTCATGCTCGATTACACTTCCTAGTGCTTAGGGCTTGCACAGAGCGCTAGATGGTGATGGGAAGTGTAGTCAAGTTTTAAATCATGATCTCCAAGGAGATTGAGTTCAAGATTTACAGTTAAGTTTGGGTCGGTTTTCACTCAAAACTGATTGGATCACTTCACAAGACGTTGATTAACCCACTGAAGCCTTACAGAATACCTTTATAATGCCTTGACGTCCTTTTTTTTTAGAATTAATGTTGTGGTCACCTTTCACTTGCATTATGAGGACCTAGAGAGCAGATATTTATTCAAAAAAAATCTTTGTTAGTATTCTGCAGAAGAAAGTAAGTCATGCACATCTGGGATGGCATACCATATGGTGCCTGGTTTCCTCAACACATGACACTTGAAATTGAGACCAAACAGATCTTGTTTCTCACATTCTGGGAGTCCTTTAGGTGCTTTTTACAAATTCGAAACAGGCTTTCAAGTGTCTTAAATGGTGGGTGAATAAATGATGAGAATTTTACATTTTGGACAAACTATTCCTCTAATTCCCGATTCTTTTAGTTGTGTTCATAATAGCAACATACTTTTGACCATTTCTGCAGTATATACACGGAGCATTCAGACCCCTTCATTTTCACAAATTTTGTTATGTTGCAGCCTTGTGCTAAAATTTCTTTTCACATCCATCTACACTCATACCCAATAATGAAAGCGAAAAAAATGATTTTTGATATCTCTCTCTCTCTCTCTCTCTGTGTCTTTTTGGGTATGATGCGACAAGCTTTGCACTCCTAAATTTGGGGATTTTCTGCAATTCTTCTCTGCAGATCCTCTCAATCTCTGTCAGGTTGTATGTGGACCGTCTGTGAACAGCCATTTTCAGGTCTCTCCAAAGATGTTCGATTGGGGTCAAGTCCGGTCTCTGGCTGGGCCACTCAAGGACATTCACAGAGTTGTCCCTAAGCCCTGTTGCATTGTCTTGGCTGTGTATTTAGGGTCATTGTCCTGTGTGAAAGTGAATCTTCAGCCCAGTCTGAGGTGAGCGCTCTGGACCATGTTTTCATTAATAATATCTCTGTATTTTGGTTTGATCAGCTTTTTTCCATCCCTGACCAGTCCCCACCGCTGAAAAAACCCCTACAGCATGATGATACCACCACCACGCTTCACTGTTGGAATGATAATAGCGCAGGTGATGAGTGGTGCCTGGTTTCCTCCAGACATGATGCTAGGAATTGAGGCCAAACAGTTCAATCTTGTTTCTCAGAGTCGTTTAGGTGCTTCTTGGCAAAATCCAAGCAGGCTTTCAAGCG
The DNA here is from genome assembly GCA_032164185.1 of Moxostoma hubbsi. Lineage (NCBI taxonomy): Eukaryota > Metazoa > Chordata > Actinopteri > Cypriniformes > Catostomidae > Moxostoma > Moxostoma hubbsi. The sequence goes on from JAVLUX010000050.1 coordinate 3,426,992, forward strand.
TCTTGAACAGTGGACAGTTTCTGTCCGGTAACTCTGCCATAAACCCCAGATCTGTGGAGTGTTGTGCTGATGGTTGTCCTTCTGCAAATTTCTCCCATCTCCACGCATGATCTCTGAAACTCAACCAGAGTGACCATCGGGTTCTTGGTCACCTCTCTTACCAAGAGCCCTTCTCCTCCGATTGCTCAGTTTGGCCGGGCAGCCAGCATTACGAAGAGTCCTGATTGTTCCAATCTTCCATTTTAAGAATTATGGAGGCCACTGTGCTCTTGGGAACCTTCAATGCAGCCATTTGTTTTGTAGCCTTCCCCAGATCTGTACCTCAACACAGTCCGTTTGTGGTTTCCATTTCTGCAATGTCACACTGACCAGTGCAGTCAACAAATGGGTCTAGAATTCTTCTCATTGCATTATATTAAAGTCAGCATCTCAATAGCTGGTTCACAACAACTTCATTTTGGCCGAGGGTGTCACACGCCTACCGAATGTTGTGCTTAAGGCCTCCCTCCCTTCACTCACACCCACGTTCAGAATGGCAGTGGGGAGACATGCTGGCTCATTCTGACTTCCACTCAGCTTCCCCGTCACAGTGAGATTGGTGAAAAAAAAAGAAACATGTGTACCGCGTGAACATTAACAATGGTACAGACTGAATTAAGGATGCGAATCATAAATGTAACTTTGCCCCGTGTATTGATCTCCTCTTTGCTTCCTGTAGAAAGCGTTACAGAGCTTAAGAAAAGGAGTTAATTGCATTCAATAAACCGTTTCATCTGTAATTGCTCCGTTTTCTACATTTTGTCAATTAGCCTCATTTTAGTGTATTATCGCACTGTCGCGTCTGGTGTGAACAAAACTGTTTGTCACCAGAATCTTATAGTGTTGTGTCTGGTTAGGACAAGGTGTAAGGCTGCAGTATACCACATACAGTATATGAATGCTCTGTCTTTATGCACAGAATAGCATTCTAGGTTTTGAAAAAAGTTTCAGTATGCAACAGCACATCTTTTTTCCCCACTTGATCAGACTGCAAAAAAAAATAAATAGCATTAATATTTTAGTACATTACCTAAAATGACAGTAAAGTGTGCAACCTGCTGGTCATTAAGAAGAATTGCAGCAGCACGCTGCCATTTTGGAACCAAATCAGACTTTAATGGCCTCTTGTGAACGATTTATAGGTTACAAGAACACAATAATAAATGAAACCCTAAATTTTTCTTTAACAAGGAAGCCGAGCTGTCCTTTCAAAGGCGAAGGAATACAAAAATTTAATGAAATGTAATCTTAATCCATCTTTAATCCATGTTTTAACAAATTAAGAGTCCAGAGGACTGTCATCAGAATACATAAAACAGGACCATGGCACATGGAAGCATATCATTCAGGATAGGAATGACAATAAAAAAGCAATCTCTAAGGAATGTGCATGACTGGAGGAGGGGAAGTGATGGCAAGAATTAAAGTTGGCCACAATCGGCAATCAGGATCTTTGCAGAGCACTTGCCACCGCTGCTGCCTTTTTTCTCAATGGCGTCGACCACGTCCAATCCTTGTACGACTTTGCCGAATACAACGTGTTTGCCGTCAAGCCTGTTCATGGAGATAACTTTGTTATACATATGAAAGCTGTACAAAAAAAATAAATAAAAAAAAAATAAAAAATGCATAAATTGTGGTTTTCAAACAAGTTTCTGCTTCGGGTACGCGGTCAAACAGCGTTTACACTTTTCTGGAGAAATCAACCTACAAATGGCTCGTTTAAAATGGTCTCTGTATATTAAGATGGGATAGCTTAAAAACAAAACATCTAGCCAATTACATATTTGAGCAGAGCAAAACTTGAAAAACTTTTCACGAAAATATGGACATGCTATGATATTCCCAGAAATGTACCCCGACTTCTGTTGTCCCTTCACATTACTCAAGTGCAAGTCACAAAGCGTTTTACCAAGCAGTATCAGCAGTACAGATGAAGAACTGAGAGCCGTTGGTGTTGGGTCCAGCGTTGGCCATGGAGAGGGTCCCCTTCCCTCCATGCTTCAGGGTGAAGTTCTCATCTGCAAACTTGTTGCCGTAGATGGACTTTCCACCAGTTCCATTGTGGTTGGTGAAGTCACCACCCTACATTACAAGAGCAAGGAAACATTGTGTAAAGTTTTGAATTCTTGCATTTCATGGGCTGATCCAGTGATTGTTGATCACCAAACTTGAAACTACATTAGCAATCCATTTTATGTCTGTAATGTGACATTTCCAAGTGAAACCGGTTGTTCTGTGAGAAAGAGAAGTAGAGAGTAGGGCTGCAACGAACGCTTCTTTTTATAAATCAATGAATCTAATGATTAATCAACTAGGAGCGATTAATCATTAGCTCTTAACTATTCAGCTTGTGCCCGACTTAAAGGTTGACTTAAACATGCTTACAAACAATAAAGAGGACAAAATCATATTTTAAAAAAATGCCTCAATGACATTTACTGAATTAAAAGGGGAAAACTACTTGGATTTTTGTTTAATTAAAAATGTCACTGCCCAAAATCCTATTGTTATCAAGCGTTTGTCTCGTTTTCCATTTAAAAAGTCTAAAAATCCTTAAAACATTTACTTGAAGCAACATAAAATGTTTAGACTTGCTTTAAGAGAATGCATCTTAAAATAGAAGTGTATTTTTTTTAACTTGTTCATACTTCTGCCAGTGTAGTAAAGATATACTCATATTCAAGATATTTGCTCTAAAAGCATGTCTAAATATCTCATGTTGCTTCTCGAGTCAATATATCTTGTTTTAAGGGCCATTTCGATATTTAAAAATATTAACATTAAATTTGTATTCAAAATTCTCCCAATGTTTTTTTTCTTCTGCAGTATAGCTGCTGATCTATACACACGGAGATTTAGAAATTTATATTGGGGAATTGTACATTTTTTTTTTGCAATGTATAATGGGCCAAGACTACACCCTCACCTTTTTGTTCACTTGATTTCCATCCATCTTTAAACACACACAAAAAAACCTCTTCATTATAGAGCTGCGTTTAAGCCGATTTTCTTCACCATAAGATACACACCGTGACACTCATATTTTAATTCGTTATGTTGCGAGGAATCACTAAAAACAAAATCTAGCTGCAGCGAGCGTGCGCCAGTGATGAGCATCTATCAGTGTATCAGCCGGGAGAAGTTTCAAACAGTCTTGCGCTGTTTTTCATGCGACTCATACAAGCGGCAATAACCAGACACATGCCAGTTTCGGAGTTTGCGCTAATTTATACAGCTCGCTTCCTTATTGAACTTTAAAGGATGCATTAAATACAGAATATACAGTATATAACGGTGAAGTGTTTCCTTTTAAATGCACTGACAGGCAAGTTTTGCTCAAGCGGAACACCAGGAACGGCTCTGCGTTATTTCACGAATACACTACTTCTGGATTTACTTATTTAGCATTTTTGTATAATAATACTCTGCTGTCTACATCACCTTAATCGGTTTGGAAAGTTTAGAGTTTACTCAACCTCATGGCATCCTAAATGTGTACAACCTTCCTTCTTCTGCAGAACACACATTAAGATTTTTAGAAGAATATTACAGCTCTGTAGGTCCATACAATGCAAGTGAACGGTGACCAGCATTTGAAGCTCCAAAAAAAAAACAACAAAAAAAAAAAAAAAAAAATTAATTTGACAATTCATTCATTTAACAAATATGGGTGAGAAACAGGTTAATATCAGTTATTTTTTACTATAAATTCTCCTTCCTGCTCAGAAGATATGCATGAAGATTACAAATCGCCAAAAACAAGATGTGAAAGTGAAAGTGGAGATTTATAGTAAAACAGGACTTAAATATTGATGTTTCTCACTCACACCTATCATATTGCTTCAGAAGACATGTTTTACACCATTGGAGTCAAATGAAGTACTTTTATGTGATTTTTGGAGCTTTAAGTTCTGGTCACCATTCACTTGCATTGTATGGATACTCAATCTCCATTTGTGTTCTGCAGAAGAAAGTAACACGTGTGATGGCATGAGGGTGAGGAAATGAGAATTGTAATTTTTGGGTGAACTATCCTTTAAAATGTGCAAATTATAAAATGACCGGTTTAAATTCAGATCTCAAATTAATATTTTAAACAAACTAGGTCAAAGGTTATGCTTCTGTGTTCAACAGGTAAAAGTAGAAGTTATTAGAATAATTCACTTAGTAGCTTTTTAGTCCAACGCAGTAAAGGACAGTACTGAGCCAATGTTAATTTATAATTAACTTACTAATGTTAAAGTATACAACTTTTAATCTTTAAATGTATAAGTATAAAATGAATTAACATTGGCCAAGATTAATAAATGCTGTAAAAGTTGTTAATTGTGGTTCATGTTAACATCAATCCATGAAAGAATTTTATAATTTCATATTTTCACCTCTTTAAAAAATAAAATCTGCCTCCTAAAACAAATATTTGAAAAATATGTTAACGGTCATACGTCAAGAATACAAATTAACAAAATTCAGATCTAAAAACTTTGAGTCATTGTTCTAGCACCACATCAGTTTGGTTGGAGGGGATGAAAAATCAGAGCTTGATGATATCAGCCAAAAAGGAAAGTAGTTTTGAGGTGATGCATGTCATTTAATTTTGATTAAAGGTTATAAAAACACAGATAAATAATTCAAAACAAGACCAGGATCATGTAGTATAGGTAAAAGGTGTCAAATTTGGTTTCAATTTGACTTGAAAGAGGAGAATAACCTTTACAAAGCTTACCTGGCACATGAATTTTGGAATGACACGGTGGAAGCCGGACCCCTTGTAGCCAAAACCCTTCTCTCCGGTGCACAGAGCACGGAAGTTCTCTGTTTAGATAAAGCCATTAATTAGGCCTAATGCAAGAGAAGCATCTCCACATTTGTTTTTATGGGAAACCCCAATTAAATCAGATTGAAAAGAAAATGCTTACCAGCAGTCTTGGGTACAACGTCAGCTCTCAGCTATTTCAACCGAAGGGGGGGAAAAAAACATGAAATAGGAATCAAGCAGATGCCAAAGCTTATAAAAGTTCATAAAAACCAACATGTTAAGTCAGTACAATTTATTAAATAAAAAAAAAGGCAATCAATAATTTCCCTGGAACATAATAGGGAATATTTCTATCATCTATCATTCAAGTTTGAAGTACCACCTATTTTCAGCAGGGGGCAGTGAGCAAATCCCATATAGGACAAGGGCATTGCTCAAGGGCCCAACAGTGGTATCTTTGCAGTGCTGGGGCTTGAACCCCTGACCTTTCGGTCAGTAATCCTGAGCTTTAACCGGCGAGTCACCACTGGCCCCAAAACCCCAACAACAAACCAAACTCAGGCTTGCTTGACAGCGGCAGCGCAAAACAAGAAAGCGTTCCTGCATTCAAACAGCACAATTCCAAACGCAGTGATCTCGAGATGCATTTTGCCAAGTTTTAAACAACGTTTAACTTGAGTGACCCAAGAAGGCTGTTTTACGATGCGATGTAACCAAAATGAGACGTCAGAAAAGCATCCGTTTAAATGCATGCGCATTTGAAAAGCCCTTATAATAAATCCATCTCGGACGGATTGACAAATTCAATTGCAAAATGGATTGCTGAGGACTGTAGGCCAATTTAAGGATTAGGTTTAAAAGGATTATGTCTAAAAGTCATAGCAGTGACCTTACAAAAGCGTTTTATTCTACATGGGGCAGGGGCCCACTCATGGGGGCTGCCATTTTAAAATCACATGTCTCTGAATCTGAATATTACTGGCTTAATCTCAGTAACAGTCTTGTTATTGGACACTTTCTTCCTCGTTTCCTCGCTCCTCTGTCTTTGAGCAAGTGACCCGGAAACTGATCAAAGTGTGCCATCATGAAGGACATATCAGTCCTCTAAATGCACCGTGAGGAAGCTTATGGAGGACGCTTGAGCGAGGAAACACTGGAGCATCCTATGCGGAAGACTTTTTGGTCGAAGCACCTGATGCACGCATACATTCTCCTCCCCTTTCACATCTGACACAACAGATTTAATTCATGTTTAACTTTGCATTTTATTAGGTTTTATGAAAATAATCAACATCTCTGATGTAATGCAGCTGTGCAGAGACGCACTCTGAAGTCACACTTGAGTGAGCAGGACACTGCATTTTACAAATCGAGGATGCACAATTTCAGAAATGAGAAGCACCCCGAGTGCACTTTTATTAATATGGAAATAAATAACATTTATTTCTAAAGAATTCTTTTTGCATGGTCTTATCAATGTCTCATCTACCACAATAATGCATTTTAATTATCTGAATTATATTTATACTGTGTGTGTAATATAATTATTTAATACTGAATTATTGTTAGTTGAAGTGCTTTTGACAAAAATGCATATATGCAATTAATCAGCATATTACGTAATTAATCCGATTAAAATGTTTAATCCATTGACAGATATATTGGTGGACCACTACTAGTGACAGACTGATATATATGCCAGACTGATTAACCAGCCAATATTTGGCCCAATTAAATGAGTAGATCCAACTATATAAACTTATCCAGCTTTGTCAATGTACATTTTATTTTTGCAACCATTTTAAAGTTAATTGTGTGTAGTGATAGACAGATATCGCCCAAGTTGATACTTGCCAATTCTGATCATCATTAGCCGAGAACTATGCCTGATTAACATCAACGGTAGTTCCCCTTGATTCAGCTCCAACATCTACCAACACCAATAAGTGTTTTCATACATTATTGAATTTTTAATAATAGTTGTGTAAAATGTATGTTTGTGCATCTCATTTGCAATCATTAATTTGTTTAGCCTAAAAAAAAAAAAAACTCAATACTTTTGATTATGGACGACTTAAACAATTAAAAGCATTATTCCAGGTTCAATACAAGTTAAACTCAATCAACAGCATTGTGGCATAACTTCAAAAAAAAAAAAATAATAAAATTAAAATAAAGTTATTGAGGCACTTACAATGGAAGTGAATGGGGCCAATTTTAAGGTTTACAGATTGGCCCCATTCACTCCCATTGTAAGTGCTTAACTGTCACCCAGATTTGTACACTTTTTAAAGGAGAGATGAAATTAAATGCATTTTTGCGGTAATCAATATTGTGACACCAGCGTTGGGTATGTTACTCTAAAAACAATTACATCATCTACAGTGTAATTAGATTACTATACCAATTACTCTGTCTGAAAAGTAATTGCATAACTTATTACGTACTAAAAACCCTTATCAGTGTTGAAAAGATGAAAAATACAAGGATAGACATGAAATGTTCTTTTAATTATTTCAAATTAATCATAAAACTAATAATTTATTCATGAACTGGCCAAAGAATTTAAGGGGGCCGGTTAAATTAGAAAACATATTTTAACATTAGACGCTAAATTTCGATTTTAAATACACTATTGTTTTATATAGAATTGTTCTACAGTCTATACAGCATTTAACAAAATTACATAAGTAACTAATTAAATTACTGAAAAAATAAGTAATCCCTTACTTATGAAAAAACGTTGTTTAGTAATGCACTCACTGTATGAAACAAATGACGTCAAATAAGTGCCCATTTCTTAAAAGCATGTAATTTACATAAAATACAAATAGGCATTCTCTCCATGTATCGACATCCCATTAATAGCAACAAAAAAATATCTATCGACCACTAACTTGTACAAAGTCCCTGCCAGTATTTTTCCACTGCGCGAGCGTTTCTACATGCACTAGCACGCAGTTTGCGCAACATAGGCCTACATTCAGACAGTTGCGAGTCAAAGGCATTTCACCACTTTTACAAAAGGAGAATTTTCCTACAGACCCCAAAAGGATTCTCAAATGCTACAAAAAATTTCGCGAACAGAGAAGTTTAGTTTCGGCTATTGAAACGCTAAAAGTCAACGTGGGCATGTTACATTTCCACGAGTTCCGCATTTCTCCGTTAATCGTCACGCACGAGGGAAACGATCGATACTGCAGCGTCAGGTCCTAGACACTGGAAAGATGTTGCTTTTCACGCCCTAAAATTTGCTTAAGGGTCCCTTTAGCTTTTTTTTTTTTTTTTTTAGCACTTGTAAAAGATTTGACCAAACAACCACGTGGATATAATACATTTTAGTAAGTCTGCACATGCGCGGATGAGTTATTTGTTTAGATCTGATTGAGAGCGCTGAGATAGATCACAAACATTAAATGGGTATGAAATTCTGATAAGTTTTGATGGGCATCCAAACTCCAGTTTACACCCCTCCCTTTTCAAAATGGCATCTTGTGAAAATACCGTCGGCATTAGAGAAAAAAAGTGTGCAGGTAAACACACTAAAACTCAGCCACGTGTCATAAGCCGTCTCATGTCAATGCCACAACACAGCGAGCTGTTATTCATAAAGATTGACAGACAGCGGCTGTCCAAGTCACAACCGCCAACATTGTAACACCGGAGTATTGTTAAAAATGTCAAAAACGGTCACAGTGTTGCATCCACCTAGTTCAACATTTAGTGATGCAGGTTGATTGCATAGAGAAATTTTACGAGGATTAAATACATTTAAAGATGTTTTAAATCACACAAACATTTACTTCGAATGCATGATGCAGTCACATTCTGACCTACCTCGATAACAATCCGCCCCGCATTCTTCCCATCGATTGTGATATCAAAATAAACTTTGGGGTTGGCCATGATGAAAAAAAGGTAGTTTTTCCCCAAGTATTTTTTTTTTAATTATTATTATTATTAACTGCGTTATCACAACCAGTCACCGAATGATTCCAAAATGCCGCAGCACACCGGGAAGCAGCATATGCGCGACAACGGGATATATACAAGCGAAGCAGGATACGAGCAGCTGAATGACGCGCGTGTTATCCAATTAGAGGCGGCGGAGATGAATAAATTACCACAGGGTTCTGAAGTCTCCTCAGAGCTGCAGAGTACTGAGGGAGCGCATTTGATTGACACCCTGATTGGCCCGTTGGAGCAGATAGAAATGGCGTCACTGCACCTCAGCCAATGAGCAACGAGGAAATGGCATGGGCGTTTCCTCAGAGCTCCAGTGCTGCTTTGACGCACGTCATGGCATGAGGGCGGTGGCCAGACAACATTCGCCATTATAGCACAAAACTTTGTGACGGATAGATAATGTTATTTCGGTGAAAAGTTTAAGATTTGTTCAATATTTGCAAAACGGTGCAAATACAAACTAGATTTAAACGTGTGATAAAGGGATTCGAGTCACAAAATACCTTACATTACTTATTTTCCTCAGAACGCCCGTCTCTCCGTGGCCACGCCCCTCGAGCGGTTTTCCCACGTTTCGCCAATGCAGACGCTGGTGGTGGCGCTGCTATCTCCAAATAAAGCCAATGAAACGCAATGGGGCTTAAGTCTTTACTTACAAAACATAATGGAAATATCTCACATCTTTAGAAAAACAAATCAATTTCAATTGTACATGTTTAATTCAATTGATAGAACTCAATGATCCACCAACACATGACAGTCAAACATCTTTTTTTAAACAGTTTGTTCAACAAGTGAATGTGACATGATGCTGTTCTCAAGATTTTCTCATGATTACAGATTTTGATGGTGAATTCATTTTCTTTTTATCTTTCTAACAAATTCATAAACTCTGCTAATTAACACAGTAGAGAGAGAGAGAGAGAGATGCATACAGGCCCATCAATTAGCTTTATAATTATAATAACAATTAATATATAATCAAAGATAAAACTGTATGATACACAAATGACTTCAAACGAACAAAACAAAAACAAAAGCACATCTGACGACTCTTGATGCTCCCTGTATTTTTATTATACAAACTGCACTTCGCATAAAGAGTGCTCAAAGAGCAATGATAAATAATAAAATGAGACAAGACATATAACAACAGTAGACTCATCTCCCCTCCGCAGTTTCTCTGCCGAGAAAACGAGTGTTGAATGGAAAAACGGGGAACGAAGAGCATATCTGACACAAGCTCTTGTCATAGTGTTTAAAATTCTTTTTTTCTCTCCATATAATGGGGTTAAAAGAAAGTTCACATCTGCAACAATAATAATACTATATCTGTACATATTTCACATGAATCCCAATGTTTTCACTCTCAATTATGAGTGCAGGCTTAAACATTAGTCCATTTCGCGTTGTGAAAACAGCTAGCAACTTGCTAACTACCCACCCAACCACACACCCAGATTTGTCCAGGCAAAACACAAATCTCACCGTGGGAAGGTTTCTGTCCAAAAACGCCCTTGTTTAGACCTCTTGTGTGCATTTGTGTGTGTTTATATCCGGTCTACAAGGTGCTACTGGGTTGCTTGTGCTCTGTCGGGTTTCAAAGCTCTACGCGGACACATTTTTGTGACAAAAACTAATTTCCTACCATTTAACAGCCCTCTTACTTGCATATTTAAGGGCAACTGAATAGCATCTACAAGTGAGGGTGTGGTTTGCACCAACACTGATCAGGGATAATAGTCCTTTCTTGTAATGAAGTCATAAAAATCCACAGTCCATGTGGCCTTAAATCCACAGGGAAGGAAGACAGTTTTTTAAAAAGGACTTTGGGGGGTAACAAAGACAGCAAAACAGACACGTATTTGAGAGCAGGGAGTGGCATAAAATTATTTTATGTTTGTGCCAAAACACATAGCAAGTGTGGTGCGCATGTGTGGGTGTTACATAAAATGACTGATTCACTGCCTTAATTGTTTTTGTATGCAGCTGTAGGTAAATCTGGTATGTGCATCTAACTGACCGCCTCTTGGCGGGGTAAAAATGGAAATGTGATGCACATCTTTAATGCTACTGTTTAAAATCTGACTTATTGTGATGCTTCGGTTATCATGTTTGAAAAGGCTACACTTAAAGTGTCCTGCAAGTAACACACTTTTTAACATCAACTGATTGGTGGTTAAAGACCATCACATCGAGCTCACTTTGTGGTCATTTTTGGGCAAACAAAAAAAAAAGTCTTCCTTTTTATTAAGAAAATTAGGTTTCAACTGTCAAGCTAAGCCGTATTTGTGATTTACAGCATACCTTAGCAAGTTTAACCTGGTTAAGTTCACAAAAGTGAGACACTTTGGTTTCGCCCATGTTGTTTATGATCCGCTCTAGAATAAATTCCTCATCTAATTCAGATTTAAAACAGAACCTGCAATGAGAAACAAACAATACCGGGACCCCGTCCCACCCGCCCCCACAATGCAATTTACACCACATGAGTCAGATATGAGTTGAGGCGTCTTTCTACAAATGATTTGAGAGAAAGGAACTCTTTCGAACTGAAATTCACAAAATCTTGAGAGTTCAGATAAGCAGACAAACAGCAACACTGTCACAGGAAAAAAAAAAAAAAAAAAGGATCTTTGTTGCACCTTCCCATGAGTCACTGCATTCCAGTCTCAGGAGGAAACAGTGCAAAGATGCAATCGGATATCTGTTACACTTCCCAAACCTCCCCAAGATGAGCCAAGAGTATGCGGGATTAGGGAGGCTGTCTGTTGGGATGGCTGCTGTAGGCTGATGGATGAGTGGGATGGGGCTCAGTTGCTCTCGAACAGGGAGAGCAGGTCATCGTTACTGTTGTTGGGGAGGTCGGGCGGTCCCAAGTAGGACAGTAACTCATCTGGGTTTGTCAGCTCTGGGAGAAGCTGTAAAAAAAAGAATTTGGAAGTCAGAATTCAGAAGGGGCGACACCGGTGTGTACCCAAAACTATCATCACATGAAACAGTTAATAAACCATTAGCCAGGAAAAAAACGTTTAAGTTGCAAGTGGGTGTAAGCTACACAGAGCATAATACTGCATGAGCATTTTTAAACTCGCCTGATTTTTTGGTAAAAATCTGTCCTGTACAAACCTCTAATTCAACGTGTTATCATCATGACCGAAAGTCCTGACTGTTTTGATCTTGAACAGATGATTCATTGTGACTTACATCAAGGGCAGGCTCTGGAACGTCTCCGGGCCCCCCGGGGCTGCCCAGCCCAAAGCTGTCTGTGTGCAGCCGGGGATTCTGAGAGGAGTTTCGGGAGTGCATGGGTCCCCCAGGGCCACCCATGTTTGAGTTTCCATGGAGAGCTTGATGCTGCGGTTGTTGCTGTTGTTGGAGGGGATTGTGGGAAGGGTCCATGCGACTAGAGTGGGGAATCTTTTTTGAAGAGAGAAAGTGTAAAAAAAGAAATATAGATGGTCAGAAATATATTAAGCAGTGCTTGGAGTGACTCGTCTTCGACTCGTGAGACTTGGTGGGAAATTCAGCAGCTGCGACTAACAGACAGAGACACTGGGCCACTGTGTCACCTACAGAGCTTTTTGAATAACTCTTCCATGCAACAACATACAGGGCAGAGAGACGCAAAATCACATTTGGGTATCCAAGGTGCAGGCTCATTTATGCACAATAACTGCAGCCAATCTACAGAACAAATTTAAATGGCTAGTTTACAGTAAATAAGCTGTGAGTAAATTCATTAAATTTACTTTTTTTAAAGGATGTTTTTGCCCATTTTATTAATAGATATAATACAGAGAAAGAAGGACATTATGGGGATGCCACATAAGCACTATTGCGCAACATGTCGCACATGTGCTAACCACTAGGCTACAGCTATGACTGATTTGTTAATTATTAACATCTTTTAAATTTTTATTTGAAGAGTTTGGCTAATTCCACAGTTTCACCAGACATACTAGATGTCTACAGACGGACAGATAGAATAATAGAAAAAACAATAGACAGAATGGTATATAGTGACTGACGGAAGGATAGACAGATTGACAGACAGATACATTTGTTCTATCTATCTATCTATCTATCTATCTATCTATCTATCTATCTATCTATCTATCTATCAAAAAGATATTGTAATGACCAGAAAACCCACCTGTCCAGACATGGGATGTCCCACAGGTTTTTCCGGGGTGAGGAGTCCACTAGGCAGGTCAGACTGGTAAGAGAGAGGGGGCGGCCCGGAAGCAAACTCCCCCAGGGTGGGGGTGCCCGGAGCATTGGGAAAGTCCGAAAAGCCTGGCTGGTTAGAGTATCCTGAGCCACCTGAGACATGGAACAACAACAACAAAGTTCAAAACACATTTCAACCTGTCATATATAACATAACTACAAAATACAGCATTTTAAAATGAAGCATGACGCTTTTGTGGTCCCTATGAGACCTTAAAAATTAGATGTGACAACCACCTTGGCTGGGATAATCAGGTGTGCTGCTGCTGCCACCTTGCGGTAGAGACAGGTAGGGCGAGGAGGTCGGTCCCAGGGCGGCAATCATCTCCATGACGCTGGGCAAGATCATGTGACTAGGGCTCAGGGTGCGACAGCGTTTCAGGGCAGGACCATCTGGGTCCTCTTTAATGTGTAGGTCTGGTTTCACCGGGACTGGCTTCCAGCTGCACACCGGATCAATGGTGATCTCCTCATAGTCCGAACTAAGTGAGAGATGAATAGAGCAAAGATCTTGATGAACCAAATGCTACATCCCAGGACATTACTGAAATAAAGCCAGGTCCACATTATAGATTGGAATTAGGAATTTCAGGCAGCTCATGATATTTTTGCCAATTTATCGAAAAGAAACTTACTTTTGGATGTAAATAAGAATTCCCAACATGTACTGGTCCACTTCTAGCCCCTCCAAAAGAGCCGTCTTACTGCAAAAAAAACAAAGGATAAAAGACATTATACTATGGAAAGTTTGTGAATTTATCTTTCAAAATACACAACACCATGACATTTCATCATGGCAAACAGCAAAAAGAGGGTAAAGAAAATAGATAGGAGGAACTAAAGTGTCAATAGACCAGTTAAACACTAAGCGGAAGGACAAGTTCTTTTAATCGTTCAAATATGCCGATATTCTCAAAATGTCCAAATATCAGACGATAACTGTACCTGATTGGCTGATTAACAAATCTCGTCTTTTAGTGTCAGTTCCAAAATTTAGCAACAGCCCTGTCAATGGATTGTGCACGTTCTCTGTATTAAGTCTGTATTAAGACCCATTTGCGACCAAGTTTAAACTTCCTGGCTGATGTCTTGAGATGTTGCTTCAATATAGCCACATAATTTTCCTTCCTCATGATGCCATCTATTTTGTGAAGTGCACCAGTCCCTCCTGCAGCAAAGCACCCCCACAACATGATGCTGCTGCCACCCCCATGCTTCATAGTTGGGACGGTGGTTCTTTGGCATGCAAGCCTCACCCTTTTTCCTCCAAACATAACAATGGTAATTATGGCCAAACAGTTACATTTTTCTTTCATTAGACCAGAGGACATTTCTCCAGAAAGTAAGATCTTTGTCCCCATGTGCACTTGCAAACTGTAGTCTGGCTTTTTCATGGTGGTTTTGGAGCAGTGGCTCCTTCCTTGCAGAGCAGCCTTTCAGGTTATGTCATTATAGGACTCGTTTTACTGTGGATATAGATACTTGTCTACTTGTTTCCTCCAGCATCTTCACAAGGTCCTTTGCTGTTGTTCTGGGATTGATTTGCACTTTTCGCTCCAAAACATATTCATCTCTAGGAGAGATAATGCGTATTCTTCCTGAGAGGTATGATGCTGCGTGGTCCCATGGTGTTTATTCTTGCAATCTATTGTCTGCAGAGATGAACGTGGTACTTTCAGGCTTTTGGAAATTGCTGCCAAGGATGAACCAGACTTGTGGAGGTCCACAATTTTTTCTGAGGTCTTGGCTGATTTCTTTTGATTATCCCATGATGTCAAGCAAAGAGGCACTGAGTTTGAAGGTTATGCAAATGTATGAAAATATTATTTGTGTGTATTTTGGACACAACAAATTTTAACTATAAAATCAGCCTCAGCAAGTCAAAGGAGTCAGACCTTTTTTTTTCCAAAAACCTTAAAAATATAATTTCCATCACAAAATTCTATTAAACAATACAGAATATGAAATGTGCTGGAAATTACACTATGGTGGGAATTTTCTTGACTTTCAGAAAAAATGACATTTATGTATTTTGATGCATGTATATACACTGCTGGATATTTATATCAAACAAATAAAAAAATATTGAGCATTTAAAAAAGCCTTTACTTTCTAGAAGTTCACAGTAATAAAAGTGTCCACATTTGAAGAAACACCCACATATGATTATATCGGCCATTAGCCACCCTTTTCTCTAGATACCAGTATCAGCCATTAAAAAAAAAAAACTCATATTGGTCGACCAATATGGTCAAAGTAAGGTTCTTACTTGCACACAGGACACCGCCAAGTTCCTCTCTCACAGTTGAGCTGCAGGTAGGACTCCAGGTCAAAGCACTGCGCAAGGACACGAGGCATCAGAGATGATGTTAATCAAGAAAATATGGTTTATACTGTGATAGAAATCCCATTTAAGTTAACAAGCCTTCCCACCTGTATGTGTCTGCAGTCGTGGCCCCTGGCAGGGAGCTGAATGCGCCGGAAGGTGATTGGACACTTGAGCGACACCTTGATGGCCGTCTGCTCCACGCCGTCCTCGCCGTTAAGACCGGGAGTTCCGGGGATGGTGCCACTACTGAAATTCCGCTTAACTAAGGAAGGACAGGAAGAAAGGGAATAGTTGTCATGGATGACCTAACCAATGAGTACTGGTTCTTTCCAAAGAAATTGCATTCCTACTCACTCTTAGTGACACAGTGCTCAGCTGGCAGGAGTCTCTTCTTCATGAGACCTTGAAGCACGGAGCGCACAGATGGCCTGTGAACCAGCTGCAGCACGAACAGATGAGACTGTAGCGAGAAACAGAGAGAAGGGCATGAACTCTGACCTATATAAAACCTTGTTTATTAGTAGAGATAAACAGTTTAATGACTAATCTTTTAAGGTTTTCTAAAATTTTCTGAATAAGCATAAATCATTTTGTAACTGTGTTAAAACTATTTAATCTCATCTTTTACATTTTCATTAAATGGTCTGCACTTATATAGCACCTTTTTTGACCTTAGAGGTTATCAAAAGCGCTTTACACTGTGTCCCAATCACCCATTCACACTCATACACCAATGGCGGCAGAGCTGCCATGCAAGGTGCTAGCCTGACATTGGGAGCATCTTGGGGTTTAATTGACCAAGGACACTTCGGCATGTGGAGTTGTGTGGGCCGGGAATAGAACCGCCAATCCTGCGATTAGTGGACAACCCGCTCTAACACCTGAGCCACAGCTGCCCCAATGTAACACTTTGGCTCCATTTACAATTTGCATTAATATGCGTTTCATATTCGGATAGTATCTGGATATTCTTAAATTGGATTGTATTTACATCTCCACTGTGATTGGATAGAGATCCGATCAAAGTTACCTGTGCAAAATGCAAAATGCTACACACACATATTACATCAGAGGCTGTGGTAACTAAAAATGTCCGTCTTTTAGCAAATTTTAAAAACATTGATGGATAATTAAAATGCTTTCTATCACTTTTAGGGTTTTCCTTCATTGAAAATGTTTTGCTGGACACCAAAGCAATTCAAAAAAATTCTAAAAAAAGAAATCTAACGATATATTATGAATTATCTCACATTCAGCGCTGCACAAGTGAAGCCTGGTTTCACCTGTGACACACATAATTAGAAAACAGGAGAGAGAGACGCAAGGAATTGGGGATTTGAGGAGAGAGACAAGCTATTCCAAGAGTATTCTAATGGAATACTTAATCGGATTTTGTTCTTTGTTCGAGACAAGATGGCAAGACTCAGGGTCTGTTGTGTTCTTCACACTTAACACAGCGCTAACAATGGATGACTGAAGGGGAACCTCATCACACTCATTAATTACTTAGGTAGTTGTATCCGGAGAACAAAAATGCATTTGCATTTATACCGTCTCCAAATGTGGTTTCAGTGAAATCATCAAAATCTGTCATTTTTTGTGTTCAAGTGCAATCCGACAGCAATCCGATCACCAAAAATGCATGTTAATGCAAGGTGTAAATGTGGCATTTTACACTTGATGACACTTTACACTTAGGTCCTTTAGGCTAACATTATTAAATTCATTAGGTGTCATGAATTAACAAAGAACAATATTTTAATAGCATTTTTTATTCTTGGTCAATGTTAATTTATAAATGTACAATTGTTCATTGTAGATCATGTTAGTTCATAATGCAATAAATAATGTTAACACATTACATTAAATAAAACAATTTTAAATGTTAAAATATGCTAGTTTATGTCAGAATGAACATTAACCAAGATAAAGAGGTGCTGTAAGTGCTGTTAATTGTTAGTTCATTTTAACTAATGTTAACAAATACAACCTTATTATAATGTGTTAAAGATAATATTTTGTGATCGGATGAAAACTAAAACTATACTAAAACTAAATAAAAAAATTTATTGCACCATTAAATTTTGCACCATTAAAACTAAAACAGAACTGAAACCCTAAACACAAAAGGAAATAAAAACTAGTGACATTTTCAAAACTATAATAACCATGGCTTACATACTATAGTCTTATACCGATTGTGCTTCATAAGCTGTGTACGGTCATGTACATTTTTTCCTAAAGTAAGGCAAGTTCCTGAGTAAAGTGTGTGTATGTGTGTGTATATATATATATATATATATATATATATATATATATATATACACACACACACACACACACACATATACACACACACTTGGCACGCATACATTTTGCAGAGTATCCCAATTTCCAGTTATGTAAAAACATAAAATGTATGCAAGAATGGCATGTAACAACCTTTCCGCCATTCTTATTTGCTTATCTAATGTGTGCTAGTGTTGTGAGCATGACTTTGTTTTGACGTCAAAAACAGAGAATAAGAGATTTCAATTGTCATTTAAGCACGGTTTTCTTGCACTGTTTTGAGAAACCTGATTTTTGGTCATTCTGAGCATATTGTTGTGCGTGTAAACGCCCTCACTGTGAATATCACAATGACTTTAATGTGCTTTAAAACTTCAGTAACAAACATGCCGTTAAGTTGTTCAGTTTCGTGAATCAAACTGTCCATTTCTGTGAATCGATTTAAAACTCCTAATGAGCCATTCAGAGGACAGCTGTGGCTCAGGTGGTAGAGCGGGTCGGCCACTAATCGCAGGGTTGGTGGTTCGAATCTCGGCCCGCATGACTCCACATGCCGAAGTGTCCTGGGGCAAGACACTGAACCCCAAGTTGCTCCCAATGGCAGGCTAGCACCTTGTATGGCATCTCATTGGTGTATGAATGTGTGTGTGAATGGATGAATGAGTCACAGTGTAAAGTGCTTTGAATACCGTTAAGGTTAAAAAGGCGCTATATAAGTGCAGCCCATTTACCATAAATATTGAGTCAAAAGGCTGAAACATATAATATTTTATATAGCTATATCACCTAGTCCTATGTAGGGCTCCAAGTATGATTAGCAATAATAATAATGTTAGAGTTAGCGTAAAGCTCAAAGTATACTTCGGTTTGACTTGAATGCTGGGTGTCTGTGTAAAAGACACAAGACACAAATTTTGTCATCAACAGAGTACTATATCACTGAATTCGTGCGGCCCGATTTTTCTAACCTTACATATCTGAACGTGCATTATGCACATGCGCTTAGAATTATTTGCACCAAATAGTGGGTCAAAAGATGGTAATGCTTACATTGCGGTTGTGGTCATTAAAAAGTGCTAGATGTAATCGCCTTTAAACACAAGGAGATAAATGTAAAAACAACAGTGGATGTGCATGTCAAGAGTGCGTGTGTAAGAGTGCGTTCATATACAACGTGAATACAATTTTCGCCTCGCTTTGCTCACGCGATTTTGACTGCTGGAGGTGTTCACATACAATGCGAAGCTCGCACAAGATAGGAGGAGGGGCTTCTACGACAACTTCCATCAACCATGGCCGATATCACAACGACCGCTGTTCTGTATCTGTTGTGGAAGTCCCAGATACATCGGAAAACCAAACGCCGTCGATTTTCAATTTGCATGATATTATCTAATTATCCAGATTTCTTCTGCTACTACATCAGTGACATCCGGACAATCTCAATTCTGATAGGCTTTCGCGACAACGCGTCATGCGGATATTTCGCTCAAGTTGAAAAATGTAAGCTCGCGCGAACACGCGAATGAAGCGATTTCACGTTTTCACTTTACGCCATTTGCTTCATCCGCGCCGCCCACCACGGATTCGCGTCTATGCATTGACTTTGTATGTAATCACGCCGCGCGAAACGCGTTGTATGTGAACGCACCTAAGGAGGTCTGCATTTATATAACTCGAGTCTGAAGGAATATAAAGACATCTTTATGGACATCTTTCAGACATCTTAACTCCTGGAGAGAAACAGTCCAGTATCTCCTAGCAGTCGTAGTGCGCATGCGCCAACCACCTGTATACGAACACTCGTCTGTACCCAGACACAAAGCTTTTGCTTTAAAACCAAAGTATACTTTGGGCTTAATTACAATTCCTTACAGCATGCAATCATTTTAGGAGTCTCTCTGTACTTACACAGCAGCAGGCCGTGACTGTGATCTGGATGGTGTTGCGTCCCGGCTGGCACACATGCTTAAGGTACAGGGGTTTGTGGGACGTCTTGTTGTCCCCGCGCTCGATGGTGAGAGGAGTGGCGTTGACGCTCACCTGCACTGATGCAGGCCAGTTTGTGTTCATCTGCCGGTCTTCATGGTGATAGCACTTAAACTGCAGCTCCAGGTCTGGCCTGTTAAACACACAGACGACACATCAACATGTCAGCACCAGTGAGCAACATAAACAGTCAAGATGAGCTGTGGATGAGCACTTAAAGGGACAGTTCACACAAAAATATAAAATTCTGTCATTATTTACCGACCCTTCAACCCAGGGTTGATACAAACCCGTAGGATATTTCTCCTTCGTGGAACACAGAAGGAATCATTAGGCAGAATGTTAACCTCAGTCACCATTCATTTACATGGCATCTTTTTTTTTCTATTAAGTGAATGGTGACTGAGCTAAAGGCAAGCATTCTGCCGAATGTCTCCTTTTGTGTTCCACGGAAAACAGTAAGTCATACGGGTATAGATCAACATCGGTGTGAGCAAATTATGATGTCATTTAAATCTTTGGGTGAACTGTCCCAAGTTTAACCCTTGTGTTGTGTTCGTTTTGTGCCAACACATTTTGTATTAGATTGTTTATAAATCTCTCATAATGGGGGCCTGGGTTGCTCAGCGATTATTTGATGCTGACTACCACCCCTGGAGTCGCGAGTTCGAATCCAGGGCGTGCTGAGTGACTCCAGCCAGGTCTCCTATGCAACCAAATTGGCCCGGTTGCTAGGGAGGGAAGAGTCACATGTGGTAACCTCACAGTGGTCGCTATATTGTGGTTCGCTCTCATTGGGGCACGTGGTGAGTTGTGCGTGGATGCCACAGAGAATAGCGTGAAGCCTCCACATGGGCTATGCTGCCGCGGTAATGCGCTCAACAAGCCACGTGATAAGATGCGCGGATTGACAGTCTCAAACGCGGAGACAACGGAGATTCGTCCTCCGCCAACCGGATTGAGGCGAGTCACTATGCCACCACGAGGACTTAAAGCGAATTGGGAATTGGGCATTCCGAATTGGGGAGAAAATAAATAAATCTCGCATATTGCATATATAACCACAAAATATTGCTTTAGATCTTTTAATCAAATTTTTTTAGTATTTATGACAGATTTTGTACTTTTTTTTTTTTTTTTTTTATACATTAAAAAAAATACATATATTTGTATTTATAGAAGGATTAATTGAACTGAGCTCATACCGGATTAGTGGAGGGCAATCCCTGTGGAAAACACAAAAATATATAATAATTACATAAATTAGCAACCAATAGATTAATCTGAACAAAATAGGTGTCATTTTAAATCTTAGAATCGACTCAAAGCTTGGATTTTACAATGCATATAACTGATCTGACCAATTCTTAAATAATGTTTGTTAATTTGCTGACAAATAAGAACCGTTTTGTACTTTATCACAACAATTATATTCAGAGCTGGTAAAACCATAAAAAGATGATATAGCCACCTGTTATATATTGTTGGAAAGGTCTCAATTAGTAGAATACAATGTGTAAATTTGTTTCACTCCGAGGCCAAACTGCAGTGAGTATTAGTGTATGAAATTCCCACAGACACACATTAATATTATAAACAGCAGTGGCTTTCTGTAACGCTTTTCCTTATTACTTCCTGAAACATACTGTACTTATAACATAGATAATGACGTATCGTAACTTACAGCAGACTATTGCGATTCAAATGAGCCCAAGCTCTTGAAATATTCCTCAAACAGTGTAGATGGAAAAAGGATGGAACAAAAGAACTCAATCCACATCGTCTATGTGTATGAGTGTCTGTGTTTGTGTTGTGTGTGCACATGTCCGAGGACAAATATGTGCTAATCTAAAGGATCGGGATGCTCCTAAACACTTAATATTTCTGTACTTTGTGGTCTAATCCGTTCATTTCCAGTGGCTGGTCATTTTTGACCGGGAAAACAACAAAGTGTAACAAAGTGAAATAAAACCAAAAATATGAAAATTTAATTGGTGTTTTCAAATACCATATGAGAAGTCAGTCAATTAATTTGATTCCAATTGGATTAAGTAAAAAAAAAAAAAAAATAAGGAAATATTTGTCCAGGTCAAAATTATCAGAACACAACATAAGGGTTAAGGACACATGTTTATAACCTAAATGAGCACACACCATCCATTAAAACAAACATGATTAAACTTTAAACACAACATTGCTACATTGACCATTGAACAACCACACCGAAGCATGAGCTGCTTTAAGGGAAAGATGTTGTATGTGTTAAGTATAGAGTCTGACCTCATCATAAGTGTCTTGTAGACAGAGTCTCGCAGCTGGAAGACGTGGTTGCTGACGGCCAGGTTGTGCTCCAGTCTGAAGGGTTCTAACACAACACCGTCCCTTACTGGGAAGGTCAGGCGCAGGTCATCACTGGGGTTCCCTACAGACAGAAGAATTACAGTTAGAGAGTAACTGAACTGCCTTATGTTAGTTGACGGCTGTAGTTCTTTCATCAAGACAGAAATGAAGGAGACGGGAGAGATTACGCATTCAAATAGAGATTGATGTGCTGTGATTTGTTTAGTTGTGCAGATCTACAGCTTACTATTTGATCATTTAAAGTTGTAAATACTTTAAGGAATAAGGAATATTCATCCTAAAACATCTCAAACTCGTATTACTTACTTTATTCAGTGGAACACAATCAAAGATATTTCAAAGGGAAATAATGTCTGTTTGTGTACACTATGCAAGTGAATGGTGACCAAAACTTTGAAGCTCCAAAAGGCAAATAAAGGCAGCATTAAAGAAATCCAGTCGACGTCTGTTGCTAAATCTATGCCTTCTGGAGTGATCCAATCGGTTTTGTGTCTGAACAGACCAAAACATAACTTCTTTTTCACTATAAATGTTGCCATCAGTCTCCTTGGCGATCATGATTTCAAGCTCGATTACACTTCCTAGCGCCATCTAGCGCTCCGTGCATGTGTCGAGCACTTCAGAAGACATGGATTAAACCACTGAAGTCTAAAGGATTACCTTATGCTTGCATTTATGTCCTTTTTGAAGCTTGAAAATGTGGTCTTCATTTACTTACACTGTATGGACAAACACACATACTTAAAATCCATTAAAAAAAAATCATAGTTTTTGTTGCACAGAAGAAAGTCATACTTGCTGTTTGAGATGACATAAGGGTGAGTAAATGAGAGAATTGTCTTGTTTTGGGTGAACATTCATTTAAAGAAAATGTACAGAATCTCATTTTGTATATATATATATATATATATATATATATCTCATGTTACAAAAGTTCAAAACAGTTATCCAAACAGTTCTCAAACCTTTTGGAAAATGAATTTCCATGACTCAATAGCAGTTCCTGCTTTTCCTGATATTTCAAATTAGTACATGACCATGAAAACCTTGTATAATACATTAATAATGCGTTGGTCCTGCCATTATTTGAGACGTGTTAAATTCTAGATTGGTGCTTTACTGTGAATCATTTTGTCTTTAATAAATAAATAAACTGACAAACTGTAAAGAAGTGGTATATTATTAGCTCTCATATTGTTTATTGGTCACAGCATAATGTTATTATTATTATTATTATTATTGGTGCATCCCTAGAGCAAGCGATAACTTTTTACTTCCTTTTGTTTGACACAAAGATCCCAGTATGCAGAGAAGGGGTGGGGTGATGGTTTAGATTCAGTTTCATGTTTTACCTGTAGGGGGCTGCAGAGAGTTGATATTGGGCTTGACATCATGGAGGAAGGGCGATTTGACATCTTGGCCGGGGGACATATACGGGGGCATTGAACTGCCAGGGGTCATAGGAGGAGTGGGGTTTCCTGGGAGAGGAGAGCTGGGATATCCTGTCATCGCACGCCCGGGCTGCGAAAGACACATTCAGGCATTACTATCTGCACCAAGATTATCTTACAACAAAGTTTTCATAACTGAAACGCTGCAAAACAGATTCAGCTGTGTGAGTTTGGACTCTGACTGTCAAAGTCCGATCATGGCACTGGTGGAATATTAACAAGCAGCTTCCTTCAAAACACAGACTCACATTTGAGCAAACGGGTCAATGAGATGACAAACAGGTGATATTTAAAAAACAAATCTCAAGTTTAAAAGACATGTGGTAAGGCTTACAAAAGTGATCTTTGTATTCATGTTGGTTTCATACTTTTATACTATTTCCTATAAAAATTTTAATTTAATGACTTGAAAAATTAACACTTTGAATATGCCTTATTTTCACATTTTTCATCTTTTCAAAGTAAAAACTTTTTTTTAGTCATGAACAAAAGAGGTTTTCTCATGGTTACTCCACTTGACCTAAACTGACCGTCATAAAAAGTTTAAAATAGCTCCCATGTAAAAAATATGTAAATGACGAAAATATGAAATTTAATTTTTTTTTAATCAAAGTGATTTTCTGAATGAATTGCATTTTAAATATATTTTTAAATAACTTAATAGATCCAGGGAAAAATTTGAGCATCACATCATAAACCACAATGACAGTATGTGAGAAAGGACGCTAACCCCGTTGACAGAGGCCTGGTTGAAGGTGTTGTATCCAGCTCCCGTCACTCCAGAGGACAGGCTGTTGTGGCTGTTGCCTTGTCCGTTAAACTGGTCCTGGTAATCAAACAAAACAATTTCAAGATCATGCTTAAAACACAGGAAGTTGGGGGCCCTGGGTAGCTCAGCAAGCTGGAGTCGTGAGTTCAAATCGAGGGTGTGCTGAGTGACTCCAGCTAGGTCTCCTAAGCAACCAAATTGACCAAAGCTAGGGAGGGGAGAGTCACATGTGGTAACCTCCTCGTGGTAATGTGGTTCTCACTCTCGGTGGGGCATGTGGTGAGTTGTGCGTGGATGCTGCATAGAATAGCGTGAAGCCTCCACACGCACTATGTCTCCGCGGTTAAGCGCTCAACAAGCCACGTGATAAAATGCGCAGATTGACAGTCCCAGACACGGAGGCAACTGAGATTCATACTCCGCCACCTGGATTGAGGTGAGTCACTAAGCATTAAGAGTAATTATAGTGCTAGAAGGTGACTGAAGCCTAAGTATACTTCACTCAGATGTGAATATGAACATTGACCCCCCTCACCATTCTAAACATCACTGTGGCAGCAGTGGAGTCATTCAGGTTCCTGGGCACTACCATCTCACAGGACCTGAAGTGGGAGACCCACATTGACTCAGAAGAGGTTGTACTTCCATCGCCAGCTGAGGAAGTTCAACCTGCCACAGGCGCTGCTCATACAGTTCTAAACTTTACATCTATATCAGTTGAGTGACACATTCAATGTCCATACTGTAGTGTGAATATATAACCTATTATTTCTAAATAGCAGGATTTTTAAAAAATACAGTCATGTCATAATTATGCAACCACTATTGTTTCTTAAATATGTAAGGCTACGCAAGTAATTGTTTTAAAACAAAAATTAAGCACTTATTTAATTTTAAAATGTAAGTTTAGCGTTGTAAGCAAACATTTATTTCTATGCAAACAATTCAATAAAATATAAGCTGCCTCAAAAGCTAATAGAGGAGATTATTTAATTACACAAGAAAAGACCATGGCTAAAAGTACACTTCAATTTCCAATAGACAAAGTTGGCAGCACCATTCATAATTGTTTTTTTAAATATGGTACAACAGCATCCGTCTTGGGGTGTGGAAGAAAGCAAAACTTCACCAAAGGGAAATGTTGACTCCAGTTGACTGAATATTCAAGAAGTAATTAGGAAAGACCTGTGGAGTCCTGGAAGAAGGTTTTATAGACTTATGACACTAAACTGAAAATGAGTTTTACACCCGTGGGTCAGCAGTACGTCTGGACTAAGATGACAAGGTGATGACAAGAATGACACCATCCCCACAGTCAAGCATGGAGGTGGGTCAGTCCTGTTATGGGGGTGTTTAGCGCCTGCAAGTAACAGCTATCCTGACTATGTGACTGACACCATGGATTCTTTCAGGTATCAGGCCATTTTGGCAGGAAAAATGGGATGCCTTCAGTGTGTAAATTGAAGCTTGGTGATCACTGGAATTTCCAGCAAGACAATAACACCAAGGATGCATCCAAGTTATACAAAATCTGGTTCAGGGATAGGTCGTGGAATGTCCTTAAATGGCCCTTGCAGTCCATCATTAAAATCCCATCGCAAACCTTTGTTGGGATTTCAAGGAAGCAGTGGTAGCACAGAAACCAAATAAAGTCAATGAGCTAGAAGCTTTTGCTCATGAGAAATGTGTACAAATTCTAATAGAGAGTTGTCCGAAGCCTGAGAACACTTACCTGAAACATTTATTTGCTGTTATTAAGGATAAAGGATGCTCCACAAATGATTAACTTTGGTGGTTGAATGTTTTTGACATGACATTTGTGGAGAGAATTAGTTATTTTTTATTTTAAAATGTGGGTAAACTGAACTCTTTGTTCTCAAAATCACTCAAATGTGTAATAAAAACTTACTTTGACTGTTTACTGATGTTTTAGTCACATCACCAGAATGTATTGCTGGTCAGGGGGGTTGAATAATTTCGATTGCAACTGTAAGTGCCGTATAGGCGGCAACTCGACTGCTATTTATTTGATGCACAGTGAAACTCTCAACTCAATTTTATTTATAGAGCACTTTCAAAAACCACACTGGGTACCGAAGTGCTGTACACGGAGTTACAAAAAATAAATAAAATCACATACATACAGCTTAAGAATGCAACAAGCATTTAAAACCAATAAAACCAGAATAAGATAAAATTGACTTAGTACAATTTATAATGCAATTAATTAAAAGCTAGGGAAAATAAATACGTTTTTAAGGCCCCCTGGAAAGAGAATAGAGACGGAGATGATTTTATGACCAATGGAAGCTCATTCCAAAGTCTAGGGGCTGCCACCGCAAAAGCTCGATCACCTTGAGATTTTAGGCGAGATCGAGGAACTGACAGACACAGATGATCACCAGAGCGGAGAGACCTTGAAGGTTGATGCAAGCTTATTAAAGCAGAGATGTTCTCTGGTGCAAGACCATGAAGAGCCTTAAATACATACAGCAACACTTTGTACTTGATTCTGTATTGGATCGGTAACCAACCACTCTAAAGCGCACCTACCAGCGTAACCTAAAGTGTACCTGCCTACATAGGGACCTCACTAGGTACACAGTGCCTAAATGTTTTAAACACAAAATATTGGTGCACTCGTTGAGTGCATATTGCAGTGATACGACTATAATGATAATCTAATGCTGTAATTCCAAACTCCGCATGGAATTTAAAGTGCCAGGTCGAGCTCGTCTTTCAATGGTACTTCCAAAAATCTTTTCACATCTAGTTGCCTCTTGAAAGTTCACTGCAGTGTTTGCAAGTATCAAATACTAGATTGTTTCCCTTAAAACAGCATCTTGTTTTTCACTAATACTGACGAAGGAACCAGTTCTTTGGAAATATGATACCGCTCGCAGCATGTGATGTTGCAATTTGCTAGTGAAACGGTTTGAACTTTCAACATTTCAGAAAGTACCTAACTTACTCTGTCATTATAGTAATATTTGACCCACAAATAAAAATGAGTTTTCTTCCATGAAACACAAAATAAGTTAGGCAGGATGTTCAATCAGTGCCGTTTCTCATACCATGAAAATGGTCAATGGACTGCCTCGTGTGCGCCTTAAAATTGTGGTCTGTTCCACAGAAACAGCTATTGTATGGCTTCAGAAGACTTTGTGTTAAGTGTAAAAGTCATATTGACAACTTGTGCCTTTTAGAGTTTTGCAGTCCCTGGTTACTGCATGCTTTCATTCTATAGCAAATAGCAGAGTATATATTCTTCAAAAATTGTCCAATGGATCTCATTTGGGTTTGGCAAGACATCAGAGTGAGTATCATTTTTGGATCCACTATTCTATTGAAAACATTAATTTGACATCACTGAAAATTAAGAATCTTACCTTGTAGAACTGGCCGGGGTTTCCTGGTCCTGCAGGATACTGACCCATATTGGGCTGTTGGAGGGGCATTCGATGGGCTGGGTAAGATGGGGAAGGAGCAGACCGCTGGGGTCCAGGACCATGGTACTGCATGGGCTGGCCTGGGTATGGGCCCCCAGCTCCCATTCCGGGACCATACTGCTGACCCGGAAATCCCTGTAGGCAACGAATAAAATTCCAGTATGAAATCACCAAGTCGTCAACACCATGCGGAAATGAGATTTGTATGACCAATGAGCCTTAAACATGTGAAAGATGAAAAGTAGGGTTGGTCCCTACCCTACATGAAAGATCATATTGGGTCGACTCACGTCAGAGTTGTAGGGGCGTTTCAGACCCTGCTGGTGTCGCGGAGGACCCTGCTGGCCTCCAGAATAGACGGGATGCTGAGGCAACCTCTGGCCCTGCTGTGTGTACATGGGTCCCATGGAAGGGGGTCTGGAGCCGACCATTCCGGACGGGGTCATGCCGGGCGGGCCGCGGGGCCCGGAGTGCGACAGGAACTGGGTGTTGTAAGAGGAAGCGCCACCCATCTGCAGAGCAAAATAACACAGTTCCACACCCATCAGAACCAGCGTCAACAATAGCTTGAGACAAGCCTGTTGGTGTGACTTATGGCTGACAAGCTCCGGGCACGAAAGGGAAATGCAACTAGGTCACCACGGTAAACAATGAAGTCCTGACTTGCCTGTGTGGCAGTGAAGTCTGCTGTATAAAACTGGGCAGACATGCGGTATGCGAAGTCCACTGTTTGAGACAGAGCAGGAAAAATAAGGAAAAAATTGTGTGTGTGTATATATATATATATATATATATATATATATATATATATATATATATATATTTGTTTGCAAATTACTTAAAGCCATGTTTTTGGAATAAGGGCTTGTTTTTCTGTGTTGGACCAGAAGGGGGCGAAATGAGTGCAAAGAACGAGAGGTTGATCATAGTGGCAATCAGATTAACAATGTAAAAAAAGAGATATAGAATGACACCATTAATTGCTAAAAGATTTAAAACGATGGTTCACTCAAAAATAAAAATTGTCATCATTCACTCACCCAAAAGTTGTTCCAAAACTGTATAGATTCTGTGAAACAGAAAAGGAGATGTTAGATTGAATGATAGCCTCAGTAACAATTCGCTTTCATTGCATCCTTATTCCAAACAATGAAAGTGAATAGTGACTGAGACTGTCATTCTGACTAATATCTCCTTTTGAGTTGGAAACAACATGAGGGTGAGTAAATAATTACAGAAGTTTAATTTTCAGGTCATCACTCGCAGGGGTAAACAATATCTATGTCGGTGACCTTCCCTTTATTGCCATTTATCGCAGTCACTTCATCAAAAGCTCAAATGAACAAGGTCCCTTACAGGCCCGTAGTTTAGTTCTTGGTTTTGCTTCTCCTGTATCGCGGCGACTGTTGCCGTGGCGGTGGCTGTCGCCGTGGCGGCGGCGGCAGCCACAGCTGCTGCAGCGGCCGCTTGGGTGAAGTCGTTGGGCGGGCGAACACCATGGGGCGGCATCCCCATGGATCCTCCTCCATTATTGGGGTAACTGAAGAGGAAACAGAGAAGACAGATATCTTATGAATTGCGTGAAGTCATATCCCATTTGTGTCATAAAATAAGGATCAGCAGCACTGCTGAATAATGCGACCTGAGGTATTAGGCAAGGTGTTGTGTGAGTGGTCTGCTGAGCCAAGGGAGACACTGAGTGCTCCGAGTCAGTGATTCAAAAGATTTATTGCGATGCAAAGTGATCTTAAGGGACGCAAACGTGCGCGTGTGTTTGTGTGAGTCAGCGCAGGGGTGGGACAAACAGTGCACACATCCCCCCACTGTGGTGACATCTGCAGGATGCCTGACATCATGCATTTCCCACAAGGGAGAGTCTAAACACAGCCACACCATCACACACTCAAACACAGGCCGTTTGGACAATGTGATGCGTCATTTTGAGTCAGAAGTTGCAATGGGTCGTTTATCTAGAACTCTAATATTAGGCCAAAAAACAGTAGGACTCTTCACACTTAGTAGTACAATAAACAAAACTATTTGTCACATTTTTTAATAAATTATACACAGAAAGCCTATAACGGACATGTCTGTGACCGGTTGCTATGCTCTATGCTAGTGCTTTTTTTTGACATGGGAGTAGAAGAAATTTAAATTTAGTAAGTAATTTGTAATTGTAATCTCGATTATTTATTTAATTAATAATGCAGTCTATTTCAAACTATGTCAATGTTAACATGAAATTTCATGTTGTTGCGATGTGACAAATCGTAGCTAGCTGGCTTATCTCGCAAACACATTAATGAACAAAATTTAATGCAAGTATCATCCCCAAGGGGGGGGGGGGGGGGGGGGGGGGATGCTTACATCCTAGTTCCACCCCTGAGTAGAAACCTAATAATTACATCATTAGAAAGCCTAGATATCATTTTTTTACTCAAGTTCATAAAACTTAAATTGTGTTTCTATGTCAAAGTGATTCATAGTGATGAATAAAGTTTCTCACCTGCCCCCATATCCAGGCCCGGCTGGGTATCCTCCACTGGGACGCCCATACATGCCCTGTTGCATGTAGCCCTTGTTGGGCTCAGGGTAGCCCTGCTGGCCCATAAACTGAGGGGAGTTCATGCCTGGGCTGTTGCCAGGCATCATGTGACCACCGGCTGAGTTTCCACCTGGACCCATGGGAGCGCCAAAAACCTGCCGAGATTAATTTTTAAACTATGAACTGAGAGATAGGAGAAATGGAGTGGTTTTTGATAGAGGAGAAGGGCAACCAGAAAAGGCCATTTATTTATTCGACTCTGTGATTATTTTGACATTGACGCTGTTGTGAGCATAAAAAAATAAAAATGCAATTGACTAGATTTCTTTTTATGTCTGTCTGTGAGTCAGTCTATGGGAGGCTTTGGCATGTGAACAAGTCATAAACATTTCCTGAACATTTTATTTGTTACTATTTGATTGTTTTTGTATATTTGTATTTGCCTCATTAGTCAAATACGTGTTAAGTATCAGCTTGTGAACCAGTTATAGCTCTAGATACAGCTTTCTGTAATTGTGTGTGTGTGTGTGTGTGTGTGTGTGTGTGTGTGTGTGTGTATATATATCACACACATATACACACACACCAACCACTTTATTAGGTACACCGTTGTACTTATTCACTAACTGCAGCCTGAGCTTTTTGTTCCGGAATGACTGAAGAGGAACCCGACGTGGTCTTCTGCTGTAGCCCATCTGCCTAAAGTTCGATGTGTTGTGCATTCTGAGATGCTATTCTGCTCACTACAATTGTACAGAGTGGTTATCTGAGTTACCACAGCCTTTCTGACCTCTTTTATAAGGCATTTCCACCCGCAGAACTGCCACTCATTGGATGTTTTTTGGCAGTAAATTCTGAGCAAATTCTAGAGAACGTTGTGTATGAATGTCATGCCACAGTCAAAATCCCGTAGATCACATTTTCCCCCATTTTGATGGTTGATGTGAACATTAACTAAAGCTCCTGACCCATATCTGAATGATTTTATGCATTGCACTGCTGCCACATGATTGGCTGATTAGATAATCGCATGAAAATGTAGGTGTAAAGGTGTTCCTAATAAAGTGGTCAGTGAGTGTGTGTGTGTGTGTGTGTGTAAGTGTATGTAAGTGTGTGTGTATGTATATATATATATATATATACATATTTATTTATTTTATGGCTGTCGATTTAACGTGTTAATTAAGTGCGATTAATTTTATAAAAGATAATGTGTTAAAAATATGAACGCAAATATGAACCCCAGACCGTAATAATAATGAAGATTCCTGAGAAACGCAAGCTTGTAGTACCACCTGTTTACTCCAGAGGGCAGTAATTGAAATTTCAGCTGTGTGAGCAACACACAGTTTATACAGTGAAGGAAACAACCCTTCAGCAGAAATGTAAGTTCAAAGTACACAAGCACTGTTGCGCTCTAAATTATTGTATTATAATATACATTATCATTTATTTCAGCCATCAGCAACCTTGCTCTTTAAATAACAGCGTCAGAATCGGTTACTAAAAAAACTCACTCATTGTTTATTGGTTCATTACTGGGGTAATTTTAATTTGTCGTAAAATTAAACTTACCCAAAAATGAAAATCCTGTCATCATTCACTAACAGCAGCATGCTGTTCTAAACCTGTATGACTTTTTTTCCCTTCAGTGGAACACAAAAGAAAATGTCAAGCAGAATCTAAGTCCAAGTCACCATTTACTTTCAATGCATCTTTTTTCTATACAAATGAAAGTCAATTGTGACGAATTCGAACATTCTGTCAAACATCTCCTTTTGTGATCAATGAAAGAAAGTCACATGAGAGTGATTATATGATGACAGAATTTAAATTTTTAAGAGTATTAGTCGTTAACGTAAGAACCACTCCATCCGACTCAGTAAGTCAAGAGTTGCCCAACACATTCAGAATGACGTGTGAACCAGATCTGCTGATTCATTGACTCAAAAGAACAATTTGTTCACAATTAGGATGTCACTAGTTCCCAGGAAGACAGTGCCTTCTTTGCTTTTAGGTTGCCACACTAGTGATTTAATTACCTGGCTGGGTGAAGGATTGGTTACCCCCCACACTGTGGTTACCACAGAGAGGGAGCCTGCAGGCTGATTGGGGCCTTGCTGCCAGGGGACAGGATCATATAGGTAAGAGGCGTCACTGTTGGGGCGAGAGAAAACAAGGACACTGGGGTTATTACTGGTTTTTAATTCACTTGTTACTGATCTGACTTACATTATCTGGAGCCAGCTCGAGATAATATTGCATTCTATAACTTTTGTCATGGTATGATATATGCATATGGTGTGAAGTGTGAGCGACTTCAGACGTGTCATAGCCACATGCTCTGGAGGTACTCGGCACAATGTTTCCATGACGACTCCACAGTCACTTAGAGACAGGAAAGAGTAACGATGCCAAGGGAGAGGGGGTGAGAGAGTAAGTGTGTGTGTACCTACCGTTTTCTGTGTAACTGGATCAAACCAGATCGCTCTCAATAATCTGGTCCCATCTTTCCATAATTAGCCAAACTACATCACACACTGATTTAAACAGGGAAACATGGACTCTTATTGAGTAGATGCCATTTTTTATTTGACGTGAATGAAAGCGATATTGTAAGGGATTGTACAGTCTGTTCAGTAGGTTGTTGTGTACTGAAATGATGTGCACACGTACACACGCAAATACAAATACACGGGTTACATGCCTTCAACAGAACAATAGAAGAATCCTCAGGGAAAACTTGTTCACAAATATGTGAGGGAAATAGTAGTTCCTTTTTCAAAACATCAAACATATTTGAGCTGTTCTAATGCAATTATATCAATGATTTTTCCCAACAATATTGCAATGATACTTCAGATCCAACTATCAATATTTGTATGAATGCATTTAATAACATTCACTACATTTCTGTTAAAAAACTAAGACAAATCTGCAGATTTAGTTTTAATCTCAATCTTATTATATTGTGATGCATTTCAATGTTAAATATTTGCGTTGCATCACAAGGTCGATGGCGAAAAATGTAGCGTTATTTCAACTTCGGGAACTTTCACTTTCCAGGGGTTGATTTTTATTTAGACAAACTGATTTTTACATTTTTCTTTTTTGTTACATGAAAGTCTCGCTAAAACTGAATTGGAAACTTTTTCCCCAGACCTTCAAAATTAATTGTTGGTACTTTTCAAATGCATTTTATGTACACATTTAACTGTTTTGTAAAATTAAACAAA
Organism: Moxostoma hubbsi; assembly: GCA_032164185.1. NCBI lineage: Eukaryota > Metazoa > Chordata > Actinopteri > Cypriniformes > Catostomidae > Moxostoma > Moxostoma hubbsi. The sequence continues at coordinate 3,460,410 of JAVLUX010000050.1, forward strand.
GAATTTCATTATTTATTATGAGAAAATTATTTATATTAAAAAATAAATAATTACACCCATCCCACAGTTTCCAAAATCACAAAGCAATTTTGCCCCTAATATTTTTTCTTCTTCAATAATTAATGTACTTGCTAAACAAGCCGACAAAGTGTCAGTTATGAGCATGTTTGAGATGAAATATGAGACAAGTGATGTTTGATCAGAAAAAATGAATATTACCAATAATAAATGCAAAGGGTTGAAATATTATTTAAATGTTTGGATTTACGATACACAAATTGTCTCAGCAAGACAAAAGGAGTCTGCAATTTTATTCCAAAAATGTCATTTCCATCACAGAATTCTATCAAACACAATACAGGATTTTAGATGTACTGGAAATGACACTGTGGTGGGAATTTTCATTACTTTAAATAAATAATATCTCATGTGATGCATGTACATACACTGCTATACATTGCTAGAAAACGACTCAAAAATAAAAATAAGTGTGAGAAAATGACTTTCTAAAAATCCTGAGTGCCAAAAATGACCAAAGTTTATGAGAAACACCCATTTATTATTTTTATGAAATAATGCAAAGTATGTATTTTGTACCCATTTACAGGTGTGGTATAAAGCTCATTCTGAACCCTGGATTCCAGGTAAATTCTCAGCTTATCCAAGCCGCAACGACTCGAGTGTATCCAGCTTGTTAAAGGGACAGTTCATCCAATAATGAAAATTCTCTCATTATTTACTCACCCACATGATACCAGGTGTGTGACTTTCTTTGCTAAATATGTTAAAATACATTTTAAAATATCTTAAAATGAAAGTGAATTGAGATTTCTCTTTTGATGCTCCAAAAACCACAGACAGTCTGCATAAATGGCATCAATACGACACCAGTTGTTGTAAAGCAACACAATCACTTTGATGTGAAAAAGATAAATATTTAAGTACTTTTTTTAAAGTTAGGCACATGTGACGAAATTGCATTGGCACTTGAAACACTTGAGAACTGATGTATGTGCGTCACAGCCGAAAGAGCAGCACTGTTTACAAGAGAGGAAAGATTGTGAAGCTTTGTTGGTTTTGATCTCTATTTATCCATTTCTTTACTCACAATGGAGCATTTGTGTGCTCATCATGGATGTCGAGTGGAGAACGTGTGATTACATCTGAATCATGGCAACTCGAATACGTCAAACAAGAGACTGCTTGGACTCCACTCTCTCATGAAGCCAGAAGCAATGGTTTATAGTTGAAAAGTGACCATAAAGCTTTAGAAAACATTAATTTAACAGCTGGTGTCATATGGATAACGTTTATGCTGACTGTCTGCGATTTTTGGAGCTTCAAAAGAGAAATCTCCATTCACTTGCATTTTAAGGACAAACTGAGCAAAGAATTTTTAAAATATTTCTTCAAACGTGCTCTGGTGAAGAAAGAAAGTCATACACACCTGGTATCATGTGGGCGAGTAAATAATGAGAGAATTTACATTTTTGGGTGAACTATCCCTTTAAACCTGTGAGTGCTTATTGAGCGATAACTGGCTCTGAACAGCATCTCACCCCGACTGGCCTTAGACACCGCAACCCTACTCCCGCATGAATGCCTCTTCTCCACAAAGCTCTTAAAGAAAACCAAGATCCCCGTCTTGACACACTTCCACCTCGACCTGCAGCAAAGTGTCCGCTGGCTTGCGGCACACAGGATATTGAGGTTCCAACAAAGCCTCAATGCTCGGCTGGTCATTGCACTGCTGAGGCAAATAAACAAACCGAACTCTCAGCAGCTTAAGAGGCATTCCATAAGAGGCAGAGGTTTTTCTTAAGTTCCTCTGCAGAAAAAACACCAGATACCCCCTCTTTCTGAAACAGGAAACTGTGGTTCCAGAGCCAAACCCTCCAGCAGCCAATCAGCACTGAAGGGACACCGCAGCCAATCTAAATAAAAAACCAACACTCTGGCAGATTCAGGGCTCGGTAAATGATAGCAGAGGTGTGGGTGCAGGGATTGAGTTTGGGCCCCAATGCCTGCTCTGCTGCAGGCGATTTATCTTCGGCATTCTGTGATGAGTAATATGCCACCTTTCACTTTTTGTAAGTGTATAGACCCTTTAACTGCTCAAATATCAGTGAAACCTATATTCTGCCAAGTACACCTACATAAGACAGCCTGCCATACATTTGCTAAATATACAGTATAAAAAAACAAATTACACTGCATGCTCAAAATCATCTAAAATGATCCAGATAATAAACAATTAGTTCTTTGAATACTATAAAAACACCTGTAAGTCTTTACTAATGGCTTAGTGAATTATTAACACTTCCAATTACAATCAAATAGGGTTATTGAGCGTGATACCACATCTCCCTTTTTAAGTTCTGAGGTTTAAAGTTTGAGTTTGGGTCTCACCAACTACCTAGCAATGTTTATGTCACGATTCAATACATCACGATGCATCACAATATCATAGTTGGATAGCGACTGAAATGGTAACAAATGCACTGGATAGACCCACGTGTTTGTTCGAGAGAAACTTGCGATATCTGATCATATCAGCACAGTCCAAAACCTTTTATTCTCCATTTCTTAACATAAACATCTATGTGCTGGTGCTTTAAAGAACCCTGAAACTAATACACTGATCTGAAATAGTCAAGTCAAGTGGTTTTTATTGTCGTTGAACCATATATATTTAGTACAGTACACAGTGAAACGAGACAACGTTCCTCCAGGATCATGGTGCTACATAAAACAACATAGGACAAACACAGAACCACATGAGACTACACAGACTAAATAACATACCTATATAAAGTGCACGTGCAAATGTGTGCAAAAGTACGGCACAGTACAATAAATGACTAACAATGAACAGGACAATAGACAGTGAAGCGCCGACCTGTACACAGTAGTGTAAAAAGTTGACAGTTTCTAAAAATGCCAAATGTAAACATGACATACTATGAGATGGTGTTGTATGGACATAGCCGTTATGAAGGGAGCAGCCAGGTATAAATTGACAATAGGTGTGTGCCACTACCGATATCCAATTATTTTTTATCTGCTGATACTGATAGTTTTGGTGGTTCTGCTTGTTTCTGCTACCTGATGATTAACTTCGAAAGAAATGTAAAGGGGTTATGTCATGAGGAATCAAATTTTCCTTGATATTTAGACATATAAGAGGCCATTCTACTATAAAAACATACTGTAAATTCCAGAACTCAAAACTTAATCCCCAATCCAATAAAAGTATTTATTGAAACCAAGCTGCCAAAACGCCCCATTCTCTACATTTGCAACTTCCTTACATCACTTGGGATACTCATTAAATCAAGATGGCCTCTACAGCAACAATACCAACGCTTATTTTAAAATCATCGCACACATGACCCCACCCACTGGTGCTCACTTGTCTCATAAACAGAGACAAGGACAAACGCCTACTGTCTGTGGCCTAACTACTCCTGAACACGAAAGGGGACCCATCTTTGAATTATTTTTGTATACAAACATGTACTAAGCAGACGTCTTTGACTGTTGTCATCTCTCTGGCATGCTTATGAAAGATGCAGTGTCAAGTTTCAAGAGAAGAAGCGTTTCATCAGTTGCTGTGGCTCCTGTCGTTTTGTTGCTTAACCTGTTTCCGAGCACCCCCTAGTTTTGAGCACAAGCATAAAAGGACATACTCAAAATACAATGGCTCTAATTTAGTGGAAAATGGACATAACATTTTTTTCCACAATATGTTTGTCATTTTCTTGTTTTATAACATCACATCAAAGAAACATACAAAAACAATACAACAGACTGATAAGATATCTCTGACATAAGTGATCAAAAGAAAGTAAAACTCTGTCTTCATAAAGATCCATCATTTTCTGAATACCTTTTACATTCCATGACTTAAATCCTCCATCTTTCTTACCAGGTGTAGACGGTTCATTATTCTAAATATGAATACATGGAGACAGTCCAGGAATATCACCTGCATGTTTGTGTGCATCATGCCAGACCGAGATTGTGTTTAAGAAAATAATCTTTTGTGCACTTCTTAATATCAGAGGAGTATCGATACAGATTTAAATGGCAGATCTGTGACGGACTCTTGTTTGATGCCTACCCAGGCTGGGGGCCCTGGTGTACGGAAATAATATGATGCTGAGGTCAGTTGGGCAACCATTATAATACCATCTGAGATTGGGAAGTTGAAGCCCTCCCCTCTCATAAGGCAGATATAATGGTTTATGACAAAGTCAAGCTTTCCTGTCATTCCAAATAAATTGAACAAATAATTTGTCAAAAGTTTGTCATAAAACATGTTTGGTAGTGGCAGTGCTTGAAAATAATATAAATATTTGGGTAGAATATTTTTATTATATTTATTCGTCGACCATGGATATAGGCAAATTGAACCAGCTATTCAATGCTTCAGACACCCAAGTACCTGAATCCTTCAGTAGTTGTCGTAAACGGAGTATTGACTATGGGACTATGTCGTTCTTCCTTAATAAGAAACATTAATACTGATTTGGAATTATTGATTTTATATGAAACTTCCCAAAATTTTCAATTAATCTCATCAAGTTGGGAATACTACTTTTTTACATTTGTCAGGAATAATATTGTCATCTGTAAATAAAACAAATACCCCCCCCCCCCTCCTGTCCCCCCCCCTGCCATTGTTCACACTGCAATGGCTAGGGGTTCAATTGGTATCACATATAGGTTTGCTATAAACTAAAGGGTCTCGAGATTGTACTATTAGTTAGGATCTCGACTGCTGAAATTGTGTCAAATTATCGAATCCATTTGAGAAAGTTTTTGCCTAATCCGAATCTTGGGAGTACTTCAAAAAGGTAAACCTATTCTATCCTATCAAAGGCTTGAAAAGCATCTACTGATAATATTGCCGTGTCTTCTGCATTATGTCTCTAATTTCTGCATCAAGACCTTGTTGATCATTAATAATCAACGGAGGAAGATATTTATCCAATCTTCTAGAAAGCACTTTACAAAATATTTTTCTGTCACATCCCATTAAACTAATTGGTCTGTAAGACGATCATTCAGATGGGGTTTGGTTTTAATATAAAAGTTATTATAGATAATCTTAATGAATCTGGGAGCATGCCTTCAATAAACAATTCTTCATACATGTCAAGAAATGGCTTACAAGTTGTCTCTTAAATGTTTTATAAAACTCTAATGGTAACCCGTTCGGGTGCTTTACCACTATTAATGTCCCCTGTAGCCTCACAAAGTTCTTCTGTTGTCAATTGAATGTCTAGTGCTATTTTTCCATCATCTTAAATAGTCTGAAATTTTAACAGGTCAAGAAACATGTTCTGAACTTTTCTATTTTCTGTATATTCTGATTTGTATAGCAATTTCTAAAAGTTTTCACAATGATTATTATTCTCTAATGGGTCCATAGTTAAATTGCCAGATATTGATTTTATACTATTAATTGTTACCTCCCTTTTCCCCCTGATAATAGTATGCTTGCTTAGTTCACATTAGATTTTTAGCTACTTCGTCAGTTGTTAATTTATCATAATTAGCTCTCATGACAGACAGATTATGTAATTTTTCAGGGTCGTTGACAATATTAATTTCAGTCTCAGCTTTTTTAATTTGGTTTTCTAATGCTCGTAATTCTTGGTTGTACAGTTTGGTTTTAGAACTTGTATAATTAATGATTTCTCCTCTTATATAAGCTTTAAATGCTTCCCATCTGATGCTGGCTGTGGTTTCGTCCGTATTTAATTCTAAATATTTATCAATACAGCTTTCCACAAATTTAACCAACAAATAAACTTGTAATCTCCATCTTGAACAATGCTCAAATCTACCTAAATGGATCTCTATAGATATTGCTGCATGATCACTAATTACTATACTATTGTACAAGTCAATAATCACTATGAGTATGAGTTTTATGAGCTTGTGTAACAAGAGTATTCCCTTTTGTTTGGGTTCTGCATTCTCAAAACTTCAATTTATCTTAGAGCCTTAATATAGTCAATCAATGTTTTTCTAGTTTGTACATGAGTTGTATCAATTCGGGTGGATCTGTCCAATTATGGGTCGAGGACACAGTTAAAATCTCCTCTGATAATATCAAGTCCCTCCAATGTAGACAAAAAAAAAATTATGGGTTGTCATCATTGGGACCATAGATATTTATAAGATTTAATTTTTGTGACAAAATATTACCTTGAACAATTGTATATCTTCCAGATGGATCTTGGGTAGTTTTTGTAATTTGAAATGATATTGATTTGTGGCTGATATTGAGGATAACTACACCCTTTGCATGAGTATTAAAGGAGTATTAAAATACATGGCCTGGCCATCTTTTTCCCAAATAATGCATGTCTGATGCAATCAAATGTGATTCCTGTAGAAAGACTATTTTAGATTTGAGATATTCTATCCTATTTAATACGTGTTTCAGTTTAGCCAGTTTTCTCATTCCCCGGACATTCAAACTTGTGATTTTAATATCCAAACTACTTTTCTCATTAAATTATTATCTTATCATATTATAAAGTTATGAAATTGTTAAAATGCAAGTGTAAACCAAACACGGACCCTCCCTCCACCTCCCACGCATGCACGCACGCACGCACACACACACTACATCAAACAGTCCCACTTTCAGCCCTGGGTTAAATACCTCCCCTTCCCCTTAAATTGAAATCTGAGGGACGCTGATCCACAATATTTGAGGAGCAACTAGTCAGCGTAGCTCAGCCCAATGCCTCAACTTTTCCCGATTTTAAATATAAACATATAATTTGACCATATCAAAACAATATCCACTGGTCTAATAAACATTAACTGCAAAATATGTAAATTAAGTCAACTCAATTGTAACAAGCGCTGAACAAAATTATATTTCAGTAAACATATTTAAAAAAACTAATATATACATTTATACTATTTATGTACTATATGTAATTTTAACTCACATCAACAAAGGTTTCCTTCAGTTTATTTGAACTCTATCCTGTGTATCTTGATAGTCAGCTGTTGCCTATGGCTGATCAAGTGTTTCAGCAGCACGTTTTTTAAATCCACGGATAGCACATCAGTAGGAACTATGTTGACTGTGGGTTGTTTTTGAAAAACTTCAGCTTCTTGCAGCATTGAAGATAGATGTATCTTGTCGCTGTGTAGTACTCCGAGCTTGCAGGAGTTATGTTGGAATCGACAGAAAGCGTTGACATCAACAAATGGCTTCTTAACTGGATTAAATTCCCGTCGGATTCGAACAGTCTCCGCTGAGAGATCCTGCGCGAATGATATCTTGGCTCTGTTGTGCGTGATGTCTCGTCATCTTGATTCACGATAGACACGATATTTCTCCTGAAACTTTAAAAAGTGAATGAGGATCGCTCTGTTATTGTTGGGCTTTCCCGTCACTAGTGTCGATGAAGGATTCAGCCCTAGCCAATGTGTCAACACGTCATTTATAAACTCAAAGTGTGTTCTTTGGCCCTCGGCGCCCTCTCGTATACAAGAGAGCAGAAGGTTCTTTCTTCTTCCCCGGTTCTCCAGGTCATCTGTTTTTGGATTCAAGGTAGAGATTTGTTTGATGGCCGAGTATAAAAATATCACACTGTTTGGTTGTAGGAGGTTTTGACATATCAACGCAATGTTTTATTTAAAAGCTAGCAGTATATATTAGGGGGTTTTGTATTACATTGTGCAAAGTTGCTTGGAGCCTCCCGCTAAGCTGCCATCCTGATCCTTGGAAAATGGACATAATCATTCTTTATGAAATAAATATGAGAATATTTCAAAATGTCCATAAATGTGCACACAGTTTGACTGAATGTTCTATTGGATGTTCACTGAAGTCATTATAACGGTTTCATTTTCACAACTCTCGCTTTTACATTTTGATATGTTGACAAATTAAGAAATTACTAATTTCTATTGTGAAACATTGGCTGAATATCAAAGCGGAAGTATTAGACATTTCTTATGGTTTATAGTTTGTCACGATTAATCAAGCTTTTCAGAAAAATGGTCAGAGACAGGGTGGAAAATTGTCATATATTACAAAATTATGACTGCTTTGGTGACTTTATAAGTGGACCTTAGGGAAGATAATGAAAATATAAAAAAATGACCCCTTTAAATATTGTTTTTTTTCTCTAGGTCTGCCCAAATCAATTGCTGTTTTTAAACAATCGCCCTATGTCTGGTGCATCTCTAATCTAAAGAACCATATAGCTAAACTCAAGTACCCTATACACAGGAACGTAGATTACGGGGAGGATAGGGCAATCAAAACGAGCAAGTACAACCCCCCCTGTATTTATTCCATGATCAATGCCCTTGCCTATAAAGCAGCAATGTTTATTGACAACAGAGTTATTTGCTGAACTTTCATTGAACCATTGAAGTGCCTTAATTTTTAAAAGAGTGCCGAAAACAATGCCTAACTCACAAAAGGAGAAAAATAGTCAAATTAACTGCAAGCAGAGGTTAATCTCATCCATAAGAAGCCAAAAACTGTGTATATTTCTTCCCCGTGGCCATTACCAAATACTAGTAAAATATGCAAAAGTTTTGAAAATCAACAATGAAAACACGAGCAGTAGGTTTTTAGACTGTTAGGAGTGTTGCTCAGGGAAGGAGGTGTCAGTTCAAGGGGGATTGGAAAGTTCAGAATGTGATTAAAAGAGGAAAGAGTGGGTGCAAGTTGCACTTTGATGTGCAGCTACACCGAGCCGACATTCAGGAGCTACAGTGAGGTTTCTCAAACTGACCTATGTGGCGTTGGAGGCAGGGCAGGTTTCATGGAGTTGATGGGGTTCATCGGAGGAATCTAGGGGTCTATGGGGCACCCCAACTCTCCTCAACCTAGCAGGCAGTCTGGAAAATAAAGAAAGAGAAAGACATGTTACACTGACAGCACTCAATCAGAATAAGAGACGTATGGTGACAGGGGGCACTATCAGCTGTAGTGGCTTTAACCAATTTCAGGGGGTTAATCCATAACTGACTGTGCCAGCACATTTTCTCTGCTCACCACCGCACTTTGATAGGTTGGGTTTTGCAATCATTTCCTTGAGTTGGAACCCCTCCACCAATCGCAGCTTAAAAAGCAGGCAGTGCCACACACAAAGGAGCAAGATTTGACAGCATGTGGCATCTCTTGGTCTGCAGTCAGGGTACAAGGAAGCTGGGAAAGACTGCGGCACTAAAGACAAAAGCCAGTGTGAAACATGCTTTAAAATAGAGCAAAGGCTGCAACCTGAACGTTTGACGCGTTTGTGGTCGTATGTCTTACTGCAGGATTCTTGCACCCTGCATCGTCGGGAGAAGCCGGTGAGGGAGGGAGCGAGAGGGGAGGGCTATTTATAGCTCTTTGATTTCAAAAGGAAAAGAAAAATGAGATGTGGAAAAGCGGCAGTTCTCATGGCCGCAGTTTTGAGATCTGAGACCTCGGCAAAGATAACGCCTTCAAACCTGGACAATTATTTAAATGATTAGGGAGCACGTAGCGGCAAAAGAGGGTTCACCCTCCTTGCTTCTTTGTGTGTGTGTGTGTGTGTGTGTGTGTGTGTACGCTTAGGTGATCGTACACGTTAATAATGACAAAAAGACCCCAACCCACCCCCATGCCCCACCCCAATGCCTCTCCGTCTGTCTCCACTCTCAGAGGTGTAGCTTGATTAGCACACATGCTAATTTGCTGCCAACATCAGTGGATATCAGGCCCCCCACACCCCTAAACACTCACTCTGCTCACCACCCCTAAACACTTCCCTCTCTGCTTCCATTTTCTTCTCCTTCCTTACAGATTTAGGTCAGACACCCTACAGCTTGAAAAGAGGTGGATGAATGCTGTTAGGAGGGGGGCTTGAGGAAGAGTCTCTCAGAGGAGTGCAGAGTTGATCAGAAAAGGTTCACCAACAGGGATAATGAGATGATAGAGTGGAGGATGAGAGAAAGGGAGGGGGCGGTAGAGATAAAATGAGATCTTTCACTGTCATGTTTTGATAACCACTTGACTGAAGCAGGCTTAGCAATATTTACACGCTCGCGTGGTCGCTTTCGTTAGCAATTACACCAGCCTGCCCGTGTAAAGAGGCTTTTAGCAAGTGTGCGTCTGATTTCAGCCGTCTTTGCAATGCTGTACCACATCATTGGACTTTGCTTGATATATTGGTGATCTTATGCAGTTATTTTTAAATGACCAGTAACAGCATTGGGCCAATACTTGAAACTATCGCAGGTTGAGCACGCTGCAAAGACTCTGAATACTATCAAAACTTTTTTTCAATGCAAACAGTGTAGTTTTTCCTCTATGCCATGTTTTAAAAATAGTAGTGCTGCAAAAAAAAAACTCTGTAGACTGTGAGCCCATATGGACACATACACTCTATGACTGCTTTGTGATACTCTCATAGCACAGTCAACGGCAAGTACATGCGCCGACAAGGTGAAAGGACATGGACTGTCTAGTAAAGCTAGGACATGGACAGTCCGCATGTATTGTGCTGATCTCACACACTGACCAGCACATGGAAAACAGAAGTACACCTTGGCCTTAAGTCCATGGGATTTAATTGCCCATTTTACTGCTCGGTGAAAATCGGCAGATTGCTATAAAAATGAACAAACACCTATCCTCAATAAGGTGCATGATATTAGTATAATTCATGTCTGTAGTGCAAGCGGTATGGGTCGTGTTCCACCTACGTATGAGATATAGTCTTAATGATGTGTGCACATTGCTCCTTTCTGATATATTAAGCTCTCCAACTTAAGTAACAGCTGACTGACGAACATTAATTATGTTTAATAGGCCCGGTGCTGCTTAGCCCACCCCTATGATCATTAAGCTCTCATATCAGAACAATCTTTCAATGAAGGAGCATTTATTCAAACAGTGGTCGACAGTAATCCATCCGCTCTAAAAACACAATACGGCAGAAGTCTCCCGCCCCCCAGTGAGAACACACACACACACACACACACACACACACACACACACACACTTAGAAACATAATGCTGAATGCAGATCTTATCAGCCAAAGAAAGACCCCATGAAATGAATTAGAGTTTTGTAGCTTTTAGTCCTCGTCCATTAGCTTATGCTATTGTACCCCTACATGTTGACTAAAATAACTTTATTTTCAGACTTTCTCTTCCGGGAAAACGGACCAAACATTTTGATGACTCAACCTGCACTAATGGTGTATCAAAATTTCCCTCCAATCAAATGAACTCTGGAATGAGAATGTCCCTCCCCCTAACACAACCTGCAATCGAGCACACGGGTACTCAAGAAACACTAGGTCTTATTTTTGTGTGGTCAAACAACACAGTTCAGTCATCTTCATCTATTGCTTTCTCTTCGCCGTGTGACGGATAACAGCACAAACTGTTCTTGTCCTGGAATGAACAGAACACACTGTTCTTCACTGCTGGGCTCCATCTAACCCCCTCCTCTCTTTTCCTCTAGTTCCACCCCTGGCCTGCAGTGACCTGTTCCTGCTGGGCTTCCCTCCCTCTCCAGTTCCTCCAACATGAGGACAGTCCTCTCTTTCTCTCTACCCTCCACTCATTTCGTTCCTGTACTACTTGCCTAACTGTAACTTTGTCTAACCCACTTCTAAGCATCCAAACTCTCTTGCGGCATGTCAAAGACTTTTCTGTTTGTCCACGTCTCCTCCTGCACCCGCTGTACAGGACGGTTCAGTCCGGGACAGCAGGGCAGGACGGCACTGCAGGGGTGTGACCATTGAGGGTATGAAACGCCTTGGCTTTCTTGCCAAGCAGCACACAAAAGCCTGCAGTCCTTTGATTTCTGATAGGCCAGAGAAATGCCTGTATGTCAGCGCTCTTGAAATGAAGTGCACATTCAGCTCTCTATGGGGAACTGCGTTTTCAGAGGACAGAACTGTTTTCAAAGACCTGAAATGCAGCACAGGATGAGACAGTATCCTTTAGGGACAATCGAAATGTGGACAAAAGTATCACCCCCTAACCTGAATCAACTTTTCAAGATCTCAAATCAAAAGTGACTCCATTTACTTAATACACATTACTGGTCATATTGTGCGCAACACTGTGCACAAAATTACAAACAAAAAAAAGTTTGTTAAAGTCCTTGAACAAAATGTAAATCACTGGCTCCACCTATGAATCAACTTACCTCATCGGTTGATGATACGAAGCATTCCTATTATTTAGCCCCTCCCCTGCAATCACGTCACATAGAGAGCAATTTTCACCATCCAATAGAGGTCTGCTACCCGACCCGAGCCTGGCGGGACCCAACAAACCACCAGGTTTCAGGCCAGATTGGGTTAGTATACCTTTGTTTGGGTCGGGTTAGAAATTATTGAAAAATAATGTATTATTGCTACTATAGTTTTTTTGATGATATATAATAATAAAAGCTACAATTATTTAATCTATATATAGACATCTCAAGACATTAGTTGTGTCTAGAGTGTTTTAAGCACAAGTGTCACAAAGATGGGCTTTATCCCAACTGTTGGGTCTGGCCACATGGTCTCGGGTACGGGCCAGGTTCAGACATTAACTTAATGCCCATGCAGATCCCTACCGTCCATTACTTTCCTCATTAAGAAAATTAAGCCCCCTCCCTACATTTTTATCCTTTTTCACAAACATATGTCACGCAGTAGAAGCAAAATGGATTGTGAATACAACTTTAGTTGACTTTAAATGCATGCCCACTTTTCCGATTCCAAGTGTCACATGCAAAATATTGTCAAATTAAAGCACAGTTCAAGAAACATCTTTAACGATTTGCCTTTAATCGTTCTGATATGACCAACAGCCAGTCATTTCAAACGAGTCCCAAACGGCATCAGTGGTGGCTAAAGCCTCCCTGGAGTTCCGCCTGTCCAAAAATCAAGATTGGTCTGTCTGCCAAATGGGGGAGCGCCTTGGGTCACATGGTTAGGCCTCCCTTCCCCCATGTAGCTGGAGCCAGAGCTGAGAAGCTGCTGCCAAAGAAAGAGAGAGAGAGAGAGAGAGAGAGAGAGAGAGAGAGAGAAAGAGAGAAAGAGGCTGGGGGCAGGGGAAGGGGATGAAGTATTAGGAACCACAGGAAGGCTGGGCCTGATAACGCATTCCTCCACACATGTGCACACGAACACACAGAAACGCACACACACACACACACCCACGGCTCACTGTCTAAATGTGTCTCAACACCGGCTAGAGAGCTGCAGCAAAGAATGTGGGGTTGAAACTGTAAGCAATAAGAGTATAATGAAGATCATTGTGAATAAAAAAAAAAGAAAAAAAAAAGAGAGGCAACAGTGTGCCTGCAAGTAAATCTAAGAAAACGGGAAGCTGCAACGCACATACGCCTACAGATTCAGAGCTGTGAAGAACACCAGTCGTATCTCTTACCTGTAGCATCAGTAAGATAAAGGAAACAAATAACAACCTCACAATTTATTCATAGCTGAAAGATTATTAGGTGTTTAACAGAGCAAATGCAATAAATGCTATAGAGGAAGCAGATTCGTTGTTTTCAAAAGTGCCATTTCTGTGCCACTGCACCTGGCAAAATGCGTGTAAATACATACGCCACTGCTTGGTGCTGTTAAGTGTTGTGACTTGTCAATTGAATCTGGAGTGCTGGGTCAGTTTTAAGCACTGATAAATTGACAATGCATTCAATGCATTGCCCTCTGGGAAGCAAACATCCAACAAGAGATAAAAACATTTAGCCTAATGAGCACAACTGTGCTGAAAATGGAAATCTGATTCATTCAAGAGACAAAGAGCCAGACAGAAGAGCAAATTCCATTACATTCTTCCGAGCTCCCTCATTCCCTAATAATCTCGCATAGCCTTTAGGCCTTGGTGCAGATTGGGTGACGCAGGTTGAGCACGCTGCAAAGACTCTGACATGGAAAAATATGCAACCGTAACTTGAAGCCCAGTGTTGGTAGATAGATACAGATGAGTTGTTTTTAAAGAGGGAAGCTTGGTGGCTCATTATAGCCACGAGGCAATGGTTTCACGATAGTGTTTGTGTGTGCTGTGGAAGCCACCTTGTAGGTCAGCTTTATTTGTTCAGTGTCCAGGTCTGTGTTTGATGCTGTTTGAATTTCTCAAACACACACAGGCATTGAGCGCGCATGCAACAGCCGATCCGACACCTCCCTTTGAATAAATTCATCTGCAGCCAACAGAAAGTAAAGCACAACCGGTTTTTGCAGGCAGCCTTGTTCTGGTGTATACTCCTATGAGCATGTAATGTTGGTGATTCAGTAGATTTTGAACACTTAACAGCATGTAAGAGTCCAATTAATCAGAGTCGATTTCAGTTAAAGGTTAAGTACTTTAAGAGTTTACTAAAAGGCAGAGGCAGTTTATTTTCTGCCCAAACAAGTTACAAAGAAAACTAGCTTTTTTTAAATGTAACAAGCCCAAGAAAAGATTCCAAATCGCCGGCATGGAACGCGAGGAACCTTCCATGTTTCCTAAGACATCTGAGAGCAGTTTGTAGGTTTGTTTGTGTCTGGCGGAGTGGCAGGGCGCCAAGCCAGAGTAAGCCTGTAGTGCTGGAATGGAACAGCCCGTAACTTTCTTCACTTAGATTTTGTGGTGCAGTCAGGGTTCTCTCTAGGTCAAACTATGGAGTGCTCCTCTACTATCACCCTGCCTTATACACCTTCATCTCTTTGGGTCTAAAGCTGGAGGAAAATACTGGTCGCCACGTTGTCATCTTGGAGCATGGTAGAGGCTTACCCTGTAACCATAAAACTATCACACGAGCCTCTGCTTCTCTTCTGCCCTACGTGTGCATGTGTGGGAAGTGGGGGGGGGGGGGTGTTCTCCAATGCCAATCAAACCTCTTGTAAAGATTTTCCTGGTGGATGCTAACAATGAATAAGCATGTCAATGAACCAGCACTCAAACATATTGCCATTATTATTTTTCCAATGAGCATATTTATCAAAAAAACAAATTTCACTGATTATACTTAAGTAAATAATGTGGTCATGTAAATGCCTGAAATTATTTTCCTTTATTCGGGTAATGTCATTAACGATTTAAGCATAAACCAAACAGATTTTTGCTCATTGCCCCACCTTTGTAAACACCTTTAGCATTGTTCTTACTGGCTTTTTCAATATGCGCAAGTTTCGCGTGCATAAATGGTTACGTTTTGACGTCAAAAGTACAGAATAATTTAATTCATACAATTCTCATGTAAATGAGGGTTTTTAAACAAAGCATAATGTAAAGACCAATGTTCATTTTCACAGTTTCTTTATTTTAGTCATATTGTTTGTCTTTTGACAAAAATATCCTTTAAATTTTGTGAATTTCATCATGTCATATTCATTCATTTTAGTTTAAAAGTTATTCAGGCTAAAATGGCGTAACATTTTAGTCAAGAAAAAAAACATTTATGTTGACGATGAAGTGCAAAATGACAAAAACATGAATCACACTAACTACATTTCTATTAAAGGATTTTATGTGGAAAAAGTTTTAGCGCATCAAAATAAAGCTGATGGAAATGCACATTATCGCTAAAATGTCACAAATCTTGATATAATATTTTTCCGTTTAACTCAAGCGCATAAACTATGTCGACCCATCAAATGTCGTGAAAAAAATGGTTTGGAAACACTTTGTCGATAAAATTGTCATTAACGCAAAAATGTAGTGTCGCATTTCAGAGTTTGCCCCAATCGTTAGCCTGTGTTAATCATGACAACAGTATTGAAAGCCAATTTATTGTACATGATTATGGATTGATCTTTACGGCATATACATCCGATGCTGCAAACGTGACACTTCCAGCAGTGCCAACACAAATATCGGATTATGCCGGCAAAATCCCTTGTATTAAATTAAATAAATTCCCAAATTAAAAAAAAGCACTAAATTAAAAAATGAATTACCAAACAACAACAAATATATATAATATATATATATTTTTAGACCTATATATATACACACACCTTTTCTTTTCTCAAACTTAAATTAGCTTTACCCTGATCTCTAGATGAATACATGTCGCCTTAATGACTTAAGCTTAATGGCAGAATGTTCTGCACTTTTTTTAAGACTATAAACTATCAGAACTATTTGTCCAATGCCAAGCTTTTGAACATATTAAAACGTTTAAATACTTTAAATCTAACCCTCTTTACCTCGGATCGCATTTACTGCTTCTTCAGAAAATATACATTTGAAGCCAAAATAAATTTGAGATGATAATCAAGTTCAGTTGGTCGTTAAAAGTTGCGGGACATAATGCAGTTGTGATGGCGAAGCTTTTGATTAGCTTATTGTTCAAAATATTGAATATCAGGAATGTATCATATGTAAACCCTGATATAACACTGCATCATTTATTTTTCTTTAATAGCTGTGCACACATCACATACACATCGATTGATGGTCCTTATACTGAGACAGAAAGTTTCCGCCACTACTTAGTGCAGGTTGTCAGCTTGAACAGGGCCATGACGATCCGCTTTCGGGTCGGAACCGGTGCCAACCTGCGATAGACGTAACATCAGGAAAACCAATATTACAGTCCTATCAGAAGGGCAACTGTTCTCTTTTGATTGCAAATCCTCCTCTTATGATTGCTTTTATTTGTGAAATTAAAATGATAGCAAACGGGCAAATTTTATTGAATTGTCTCAGTTTTCTCCCAATTTTACCAAAAATTCGGAGGAACAAATTTAGGGACATCTGGAAGGCGAATTAGCGATAAACACACATTTCTGAATGGAAACAGCTTCAGGGCAGATTTCTTTTGCGATAACCCAAAACTTATGCGACAAAGTGTTTTTTTTTAGGCATGACGTCATCACGCACACCCTTTGTATCTATAAAAGGCCATTTGAATGGAAACAATTGCCGCAATTTTATTTTTTGCATTTACACCTTGTCGATAACAAAATAGCGCAAAAAACATATTAAAGATTATAATGTTTAAAAACCTGAGCTCCTGAAATAACATAGCCTAATGAATCTATTATTAGCTTTTAGAAGTGACTCTGTTGTGATTCTCACGTCTAGACTGGTTAGGCTATTGTTTTAGGTATAGAGTTAAAAAAAACTGAATATTCACATTCTGACGAGTTCATCAAATCAAGTTCGATATTTTTTTCATTATATTTTTGTCAACATTAGCCTGTGTGTTAATTAAAACCATATGATTATCCTGATGAGGGGTCTTTATTTTTTTTGTCAACTAAGATTTTCGAAAGTACTGATGAGATTAACAATGGTAAGCATTGAAAAATTTGAGAAATGGAAGAACGTGGCTGAAATGTATCAGCGTTTTTAGATTATTAGCCGAGCACTCAAGCTGTATTGCCAGTCTTGAAGGCAAGAAAAGGTTGAGTGGAATTGCACAATGGAGCACATTCATTTGGCTGATATCAGATTCCTTCATGGGCATCAGTGAATGGTCTATAAGAGCCCGAGCCTCACTACTCTAAACCAATTTCCCCCAGTCGAGCTTGTTTGAAATGAGCAGCGCCGAATGCAAATGGCGTCACATTGTATTGATTCTCCTTTAATGACTTTGTTACGCCTCTGACTGTCCTTTACAAAAGCAGAGCTGGCTGGTTCGTTCAAGGGCCTACGCTTGATAAACTTGTCTGACTTCAATACTCAGCTGCTCAATGTCTCTCTCTCTCTCTCGCCACTGCAACGTGACTCACTTTGCACATAGCAGTGTCTTTCTCTCCCCTTACTGGAGTAGAGGGAAAAACAGGTTGACTGACTGATGGTTTGACTGATGAACGCTGACAGAGCCACTCGATGGAGACTTACATAGAGACAGCTCTCTGCCGGCCAACAGCAGCCCCCCTCCTCTGGTATCAGAAAGGGATGCCTGCCATGCGGCTTCTGCAGGGCAGCATAAGAGCCTCTGCGATCTAGACGAGATGTTAGTCTAATGGCAGGTTTTTGACTACATGCGCTTCCAGGGCTTTCACATCTTCTCATAATATGAGACTTCCTATAGATGAGTGGGACGCCACTCGATATGAGAATCAAGCAAAGTTCATGTGTCTTCAAACATGGTCAGCATTGTTGTGAAACTGATTCTGAACACCACAAAAGCACCATCACACCATCGATTACATTATTTATTTTTTTTAATTGGAAAAGTTGACAAGCTGATTGCACAATCCACATTTAAACTAATTTAATTCTTTCATTCATTGCAAAGAGCAACATGACAAGCATGGACAAGCCAACATCTGTCTGCTGACCACTCACCCTAACGTTGTTCCAACCCCTATTTTATCTAGATAATTATGTACCCGCTCTGAAATGAATCCGAGGAGCCATCATTTCATCCAAAAAGCAATTGTAGCAAAGTTAATTCAAAATGTTTAATGCATGAAATACAAATCTAGTTAAAAGTAATGAAGACATGCTTTCCAGTTTTTCACTAGATGAATCATTTATATGCATTAATACAACGGTTCGGTAATTAAAGGCAATATTTGCCTACATGTGTTTTTGCCAAAAAATCTGAGCATCCAACAGCCATGCTTGGAATAACACAAACCTGTGACAAACAGTTAGTCAGAAAGGTCGTCTGACGACAGCACTGTACCACTGTTTTCTCAGGTTGTGGGTGTGCAGTGGTCAAGCCTTGCTTTGCTTTGATGATATCATGGGCCTTGCAAGAGGAGCCAGGGACAGTTTGTGTGTGTGGTAAGTCAACGTCAGAGGAGCAGGTCAGTTGCACTGCTGCTGGGGTTTTACACAGCATCAGTGAAGTGTGTGTCAGTGAAGTGTGTGTCAGTGAAGTGTGTGTCAGTGTGTCCCACCCCTGCACTGACTCACTGTTTCAGTCTGACAAGCACACGCACACACACACACTCCCTAAAACCATATACAAACTCTGCGGTCTGTCTACCTCTCTACTTACAGATCTTCGATGTTGCACATGCAAGATGTTCACAAACACATCATGATCAGAGATGGAAGGAAGCCACCAAAACTACTTTCCCATTACTCACCCTGACACAGCAGACACTGAGGGCATCTATGTGGGCAAAGCTGTCTGGGGTAATAAACATCAAATTGGGCTGGGCAATATATGGAATATTCATGATATAATTGCATTGAATTATTTGGCTATTACATTTGCTAAAAAACCTGATATCAGACTGGATTTCACAATCCTTCAGGGCTGCACAATTAATCAAAATAACATTGTGGCGATGTGGTCATTTGTGACTATTAAAGCACAAAAGGCTGAGATTTAATACATGGTCTGATCTTCAGAGTGAACGGGTGAAGCTGTTCTGTGTGCATGTGCGGGCTCATGATTTGATGTTTCAGTCGTCTCAGAGCAGTTCACATGCATTGTGAAAGCAAAGTGCTACAGGTAGGCAGGCACATTATAGAAATATACAAATGTGACACAGTATCACGGAAAAGATGACAGTATTTCACCAGATTTGTAAATGGGAAAATTGTAAAGTGTTAATTACACAACGCACTTTCAAGTTTTCCTACAAAATACAGGCTTCAGATGAAGGTGAAGTAAATGTGACAGAAATATATAATTATTATTAATTTGGTATTATAATATACATTCAACTGTATTCCCAAAAAATAAGTGAGTGAAGTTGTAGTTTTTGCACACACACACAAAAAAAAAAAAAAACGGATTATTTCGGGCTCAAGAGAAGTTAAGCTTAATTGACAGCATATTAATGACCCCAAAAATGAATTTAGACTTGTCCACTCTTTTCTTATGTTTTTTTTAAATAAAATAAAAAGCAAAAATCAAGGTTACAGTCAGGCACTTACAATGAACGTTTTGGAGGGTTTGAAGAAATGAGCAGATATGTGAAGATTATAATTTTATAACAGCACTTCCATTAATTCTTCTGTTAAATCTCATGTGTTATTTGAGCTGTGAACTTCAGTCGTTTTAGTGTTTAATGGTTTATGTTATGTCATCATGGCAACAAAGTTGTAAAATTGGATAGAACTACATAGAAAAGGTTAGTAAGCGAATTTATCACACTAAAATCATGTTAACACGCATATTGTTTACGTCCTGTGGCTATACGTTTGAAACAGTATTTTAACGTTTATGGATTGTCTCCATTCACATCCATTTTAAGTTTTCCTTTTTCTTTTCTTTTTTTTTCAAGACTTTTACTTCGGAGCAAATACATAATTATCGAGATATACAGTTGAAGTCAGAAGTCATACACCTTAACAAAATACATTTAAACTCAGTTATTCACAATTCCTGACATTTGGTCTTAGAAAACATTCCCTGTCCTAGGTCAGTTTGGATCACTATATTTTAAGAATGAGAAATGTCAGAATAATAGTAGAGATAATTATTTATTTCAACTTTTATTACTTTCATCACATTCCCAGTGAGTCAGAAGTTTACATACACTTTGTTAGTATTTGGTAGCATTGGTATTACATTTTTAACTTGGGTCAAACGTTTTGGGTAGTCTTCTACAAGCTTCTCACAATAAGTTACTGGAATTTTGGCCCATTTCTCCAGACAGGACTGGTGCAACTGAGTCAGGTTTGTAGACCTCCTTGCTTGCACACGCTTTTTCATTTCTGCCCACAAATGTCAAATTGAGGTCAGGCCACTCCAATACCTTGACTTTGTTGCCCTTAAAGCAGTTTTGCCACAACTTTGGAGGTATGCTTGGGGTCATTGTCCATTTGGAAGGCCCATTTGCGACTGAACTTTAACTTCCTGGCTGATGTCTGGAGATGCGGCTTCAGTATATCCAAATAATTTTCCTTCCTCATGATGCCATCTATTTTGTGAAGTGCCCCCGTCCCTCCTGCAGCAAAGCACACCCACAACATGATGCTGCCACCCCCATGCTTCATGGTTGGGATGGTGTTCTTCGGCTTGCAAGCCTCACCCTTTTTCCTTCAAATATAACGATGGTCATTATGGCCAAACAGTTCAAAATTGTTTCATCAGACCAGAGGGCATTTCTCTAACTAGTAAGATATTCCTCCCCATGTGCACTTACAAACTGTGGTCTGGATTTTTATGGTGGTTTTGGAGCAGCGGCTTCTTCCTTGCTGAGCAGCCTTTCAGGTTATGTCGATATAGGACTCGTTTTACTGTGGATATAGATACTTGTCTACCAGTTTCCTCCAGCATCTTTACAATGTCCTTTGCTGTTGTTCTGGGATTGATTTGCACATTTAACACCAAACTATATTCATCTCTAGGAGACAGAATGTGTCTCGTTCCTGAGCGGTACGATGGCTGCGTGGTCTCATGGTGTTCATACTTGCATACTCATGTTTGTACAGATGAACATGGTAACTTCAGCTGTATGAAAATTGCTTCCAAGAATGAACCAGACTTGTGGAAGTCAACAGTTTATTTCTCTGAGGTCTTGGCTGAATTATATTGATTTTCCCATGATGCCAAGCCAAGAGGCACCGAGTTTGAAGGTAGCCCTTAAAATAAATCCACAGGTACACCTCCAATTCAGTACACCTCCTATCAGAAGCTAATTGGTCAACTGCCTAAAGCTGCTTAAAGGCACAGTTAACTTAGTCTACACAAACTTCAGACCCACTGGGAATGTGATGAAATATATCATTCTCTCTACTATTATTCTGACATTTCAAACTCTTAAAATAAAGTAGTGATCCTAACTGACCTAAGACAGGGAACGTTTTCTACGATTAAATGTCATGAATTGTGAAAAAATGTAAATGTATTTGGCTAAGGTGTATGTAAACTTCTGACTTCAACTATATATCAAATCAAGATATAATTTGCCATTTTCTCAGCCTTATGTTAATCCAAACCTGTATGACTTTCTTTCCTCTGTGGTACAGATAAAGGAGATGTTCAGCAGAATGGTAGCCTCAGTTGGGATCTGCAACCCGACCCGGGCCCAACAGGACCAGAGATCCTGACGGATTTCCGGCTGGGTTCGGGTCAGTTTTTCAAGTAGGACTTCGGGTTCAGTTTTGTAATTAATGAAAAAATTAATTATTCTTCGCGTTGTGTCTAGATTGTTTTTAGCAAAGGTGTCACAAGGATTCAATGTTCAGGTTGTAAAGAAAGGACTGTTGCATTGTTTCATATTATTCCAGATTGTTCAGCACCAAGCAAAGTTTGAGCGCAAAAACGGTAAATCAATGAGTTTTATCTGCTCTGCTCTAGTGTACTGAGGGAGCTTCCGTACCTTGTTAAAACTGTATGTTTACTGTTTCGAAACGGTTATTAATGTTGCCTATATGCTAACATAAGATATAGCTTATTGCAACAGTACTTGATAGGAGAAGAAATTATAAAGATAGTGAGCAATTTCAGTTTGGGCTTATAATCTGACGGTATTTTTCAGGCCGGGTAGGGTCTGGCCACACAGTCTCATGTACAGGTCGGGTTTCATTTGAAGGCCCGTGCAGACCTCTATCCTCAGTCACCATTAATTTTCATTGTATAGAAAGTAAGATACTATGAAAGAAAATATTCGACAAGACTAGCATCCTGCCTAACACCTTTAGTGTCCCACATAAGACATGCATATGCGTTTTGAACACCATGAGGATGAGTAAATGATGACATGATTTTAATTTTTAAGTTAAACTATATATAACTATAAAGGGCCAATATAAACGTATGTATGTGTATGCATATATATATATAATATATATATATATATATATATATATATATATATATATATATATATATATATATATATATATATATATATATATATATATATATATATTTCTGTAAAAATGTACAGAATGGTTGCAGATTAGGCACCGGCTTTGGCATCAGCACATTCAAGGTGGAAAAAGGAGCATGACAGGTCAGCGAGTCTGACCTGCAGTTGGCTTGCCAGTACCTTGTCAGAGGGGTCGCCTAATTGTCACAACGTTAGATAGTCTCTACACCTATCGGATTATACAGCAGTGAATTTGTGATGAAGACAGGGGGTGAAGGGTCAGACAAACCTGACACTCTGTTGGCTCTCTTGTCCGTGATGGGCAGATGGAGAGGTGGCTTAACCTTTCTAGTCCACTGGCAAGCCTCTTTCCCTCATGACACGAGTCGCTGTCCCTGCGCTCACCCTGTCATCATGCCAGCCAGGGCTAAGGCTGACATGGGCCTGAACTGCAGCTACTTTTGCTCTCACCCATAAAATTCAAAGCACTAAAAGCATTAGCATGACAAATCTTGCTTGGTTCAGCCTGGAAGGGCTCAAATTGTTCTCAGGGATACTTAGCAAGCACTTGAGAATGCAAGGCAGGTCCTTTTCTGGGGTGGTGCTACTGTCAAAGAAATGCACTTTGCACTGGATGCACTTTCATCCAGGTGAGAAAGTAATTTCACAAAGTTTCAATAGTGCTTTCGAAGAAATGTTTGTGCTTCATTGACTTAATTTCAAAAGGAGCTTTTTATGAAAATTGTGAAACAAAACCAGCCACAACACATATGAAGCCATGTGAACTATGAAGAACCCATGAATATATAAATTATGGAAAAAACCTTCATTAACAACAAGCAAGAATAAACATGCAATTTTAACCAATGTCAATCAGTAAATTAGCTTATAAGAAAAATCCTGGGGGGCATGGGTAGCTCAGCAAGTAAAGACGCTGACTACCACACCATGAGTCGCAAGTTCAAATTCAGGGCGTGCTGAGTGACTCCAGTCAGGCTTCCTAAGCAACCAAATTGGCCCAGTTGCTAGGGTGGTAGAGTCACATCAGGTAACCTCCTTGTGGTCGCTATAATGTGGTTCTCGCTTTCGGTGGGTGGGTGGTGAGTTGTGCGTGGATGCTGCAGAGAATAGCGTGAAGCCTCCACACATGCTATGTATGAGTAGTAACGCGCTCAACAAGCCAAGTGATAAGATGCGCGGATTGACGTCTCAGACACGGAGGCAACTGAGATTCATACTCCACCAGCCGGATTGAGGCGAGTCACTATGCCACCACGAGGACTTAGAGCACATTGGGAATTGGGCATTCCAAATTGGGGAGAAAATCCAGAGGAAAAAAAAAAAAAAAAGAAATTCTGGAGAGAGAGAGACAGTCTGCGTCTGTTGCTTTTTAAGTCTGGGTGACACAACATGTTCTTATCTCAACAATCAGACTCTTTCACTTCACAATCTGCTTTGTTCACTCACACAAGGCAATCAGAGTGGTGGGATAGATATTCAAAGCTAATGAGGCATCTATCAGGGCGCACGGTGTCCCTGTCATTGAGAACATGGAATCCATTAACCCAAGTGACCTTGCTCGGTTGTGTCCACTCCACGCTAACCAGACAACACTGACACAGCCTGAAGAGAAACCAGAGGAACAGCTCATTACTGCAAAAAGTGCTTCTAGCCATCCAACAATGGCACTCCAAAATGTAGAATCTCAGCAGACCAGGATCCATTTAGCTTGATAGGGAGAGGTTATGGAAAAGGACTTAATATATGTGCGAATTTCGAGTTGTCGGAGATTGATTTGCCTGCGATTCAAATCAGACACAAAAGCTGTGGTGTACTGCTAAGCAAATTATCAACTGAACAACAAAAGAAGCCCAAGTGTCAAAATAGGGTTGGGAGCAAAGAACTCCAACAAATGACTATTATGAGTCCATTCTTTTGAATGTACAGTGTTAAAGAAAAAGTGAAATCAGTGTAGACAGATTTCCTAATAAATGACTCATATGAGCTGGTTCATTTGTATCTACAGTGGGAAAAAACAACGCATAGTGTAATTTGATCACGAATCACGAACTAAATAACTCATATGACTCGTATGACTATTACTCTTATCAGACAGTTCTTTTTAATTAATGAAAAACATACTGAACCACAACTCATTAATTTCATCACATCCAGCTTGAAATGAACAAGTAGCTGTTTATTATTTGTTCTCAAAGCTTCGAGACTTACGATTGCGTCCCTTGTCAAAAATAGCTTTTCACCCAAGGGTTTCGGTCCCAACACTTCAACATATAAAGGGAACTGCTAAGAAGATAACAGCTACACAATTATCACAATCTTGTCGAATTATGTTGTATATAGCCAAATATTGCCACCAAGCGCATTATAGAGAATTAAAATGAGGGTCATGCCTTATCCTGCCCTCTTTCTGTCCTCATAACGATAAATTGTGCCTTCCAGTCCTCGCATGGAGAGGTGCGCCATATGAAGGGTGTGAATGATGACAGAGCGTTTTTCTCTCTTGGCCGGATTAGATGGAAACAAGCCTGTTTGGGGAGTTACCTTGTGGCAGGGCAGAGCGGTGGAAGACCTGCGTCAGAGCCAGCCACTTCACTGATGGGAAGATTAGATGGCGGCTTACATGGCAGATGAGACCACACCAAAGATTCATTTTGACAACACGTCCGGTTTTCCTGTATCTACAATGACACGAGCCAACCTTGTTGTAATGCATCCAGTTCTAGTGTTTTGTCAGTGTAGCATTGCACAAGTTTTACTGTCCATATCTCATTCCATTAGATGTCATTTTTAATTATCATGAGGGTAACTTAAAGACTTTTATTGTTTGGGTAAACTAACCAATAAAGTTACCATAATTCTCTCCATAATGCTTGAAAGTCTTGTTTATAATCAAGAGTGAACAACAGATCCTTCAGAATGGCATTCCGGTTCAATTGAGAGTTCAGAAAACTCCCTTGACAACAAGACTTATCAAAAGGAAGATGGTTGGTTTGTTTACTCTCCGTACCTCTGGCAGACGCACACAAGATTAGAAACATTCAGAGCTGTCAATCCAAATATGTTTCTTTTTGTGAGGGCTGTCGGTGCCTGAAGGAAGGATTAAAGAATTTAGAGAGAGACACTTTGCAGACTGGTGTTTGAACTGCCATAGTGTCTAAGCCTTTTCTCAGGTGGCCAAATGCCATTATACAACCGTGTATTTGAAACTGTGTATTACAAGACATTGAACACAGCATCTAATCCTCCTTATCTGTACCAACTGTCATCACAGTCAACTAAAAATAAGGTATTTGGGTGTGGGGGGGGGGTTACACCTAATACCTTCTTCCACTGAGACACAGTCATGTATTTTCGGAATCGTTATTTCGTCTGATCTGATTGTCAATAAATTTTAAAATGCGGTTTGTTGGCTCTGATGCTACCGCCTCTCTCTGGAAGGTTACTGCTTATAGTCTGGCTCAAATTCCCAACCACAGTATTATCGGATTGGTTATATGTCACGAGTAAATGGCCAATCAACACTGTGCTCCAGATTTAGGGGAGAGGTGGGAAAAAGTAAAGCCAGAGAAAGATGAATAACAGAGAACAAGCCGTTTTCAAAAGGAAATAATTCAAATACTGAAGTTACAATAAACATGAGGACAATACAACGGTTGCCCCACGTCACCATTTCTACACTCTGGGTTAGCAGCGCGACAAAACAGCGGAATTGTGTATACAGCAAGCGCTCTGGGGCGTAGATAGCATTGAACTTTCAGCACAATACCTTTAAATATTTTTCTCTAACACAGAACACGCTTCATTATGCCCTTTCGCGCTCCACACGTGTTGCCTCTCTCCCCCGGCCCGTGACATGAGGTGTTTAGTTCATTATTTTAATTTATTGTTTCAGTTCAAAAGAAATGCTGCTAGGAGCTCCCTCCACTTTTATTTATGAACAAAATAAAATAATGTCGATAAGTTGCATTCTAGTATTTTTCAAAAGACAATATTGAAATTTTCTGTTTTGGAGGTTTTCATTTAACACATGATCATAGGCATTTAAAGGATGTTTTGATTGGAGTTTGTGTTGGTGTAAATTTGGACACCAAAATTTTAATTTTTACCGCAAATGTATATATCGGCCACCTTGAATACTAATAATCGTTTTCGGTATCGGTCCTGAAGAAACCATATCGGTTGACCCCAAGTTGGAAGATTTTTAACTTTTTAAGCAGTCTCGGTTCCAGAAATAAATTTCCCATTTATTATTTTCCATAGTGATTTTATAAAGTCCTTCATAAAACAGTTCTAAATCATGAACCAAACCAACCAGCTCTGAGGTGAAATGTAACATAACAAAGTTTGATTTGAAGCAAAAGTGAATTTGAAATTGAACAAAAAGAAAAAGTTGCAATACTGTGTACTTAAGGTCTTTAACGAGGGAATGAACTACAATCCCATGAAGCATTGTGAATGACTCTATTGAACTAAAAATGGTAGAAAATTCTAAAAGTATTGATTTATAGTTGTTAATTAGAAATATAAAAATCATATTATCACTGCAGAGCATGTTTAGCATGCTTTGCTGGCTGTGATTCTCTGATTGGAGGATCTTTTTCTGCTGGATCATGGGTAGTGTAGTTCTTGACCAGACATTTCGCTATTAACCACATTTTGTAAAAACAAACTTGAAATAAACGCTGACAGATGACTTCAACAGAAGCATATAACAACCTTAAAGCTCACGGTAGGTCTGTCATTAAAGGTTTAAAATGTAATGTTACAACTCAATTTGCCCATGGAGAAAATGAATACGATTTTCACTTCAGGAACCAGATTTTTGCACTCTATAGCCGAGCTACGTGACTGGACAAAAAGAAAAAAGGAGAGAAACCATTAGCTGCTCATTGTCTAGATAAGTCCCCCTTTAAATCGCATTCCCAGGATTCCTAGCAGCTGGTGGAAATGTACTCCGGGGTGACCCCTGCGACCCTTGCACATTGATATCCGAGACAAAGTTTCTTTACCTTTCTCCGTGTTACAGCCGAATAAACAGTCCTCGGGCCACATTCCCTACAGAAGCAATTTGCGCATGTGGTCAAAAAGAGCTCCGCTGTCCCAAAGAGTTCAAAGCTATTCCTGCATATCCAAACATACAGGGGGATCTCAGAACATCAATTTGCAGTGCAAACGGCAGCTGCTCTGAAAGGGATAGCTACCTGCCCCCACAGTGGAGCGCTCCTATCCACCCCCACTCTACTAGTGCAGTTGTCCATCTCCCGACGTCCATTACCTCCCCCTATACACCTCTGAAACTGGAATTTACTACTCACACAGAGTCTTTGAAATGATGGGCTGCAAAATCATCTTTCTTCCTTTAATCCTGTTTAGATGTGCATTTGCGCAACAGTCCTTTTACTAACACAGCCTTTAAAGGAGAACTGGCTTGTGAATGAGGAAGATGATGGCCGGGCTGACATCATGACTGTGCACTTAATGTCTTCAATGAGGGAATTAACTACAATCCCATGAAGCACGGGTAATGACACAACAGAATGAAAAACAATGGGAAAAAAATACAATTATTGATTTAAATCAGAATGAGCTTTATTGCCATGTATGCTTACAGATACAAGGAATTTGGCTTGGCGACAGAAGCTTCCAGTGCACAAACAATACAAGACAGAGATAAAAACAGATATTTTTAAATATAAAGTTTATATTAAAATACACAATAAGACACAAAAATATACATATATACAAATATAATCTGTTATATACAGATAGTGTATTCCCAAGTCAATTCCCCTATGGAGAAGCATTATTAGTACTTCTGGAACCAGACTGTTGCACTCTATAGAAACCAAGCGAGTGACAAAATGTCCTGTCATTCATTGCTTGTTGCAGTCACGGCTAATTAGGACAAAAAGTCAAATTAACATGGAAGAGATACCTTTAACAGTATGTCATTTTATGGCTTTGCTTTTGGTTAGGAAAGTGTAAGTAATGTATGACGCCCCTGCAATTTAGTTGACAGTCTTGTCTGGATTTCAGTGCAGCTGTAGGTTATGGAGACATTGTTAGCAGGGCTGCAGACTGTGTTTGGGAATGCTAATCATCCGAGGACAGCCACAAGGCAGCCAGAGTTAGTCTCGACACTTTGGCAAGCCCCGTCGCCTGTGGCTGCGGAGCTCAGCTAACAAAAAAAGGCAGCCTGTAATCTTGCTTCAGCAATTTCTAGAGCCGTAACGGTCGCAACAGATTCTCTGGTCATTCTCAAAGAAGTGAAACGTCTAATTTGCTGCACTGTATGACTTCGATATGAGAAAAGTCTGTCGGGCAGGAGAATGCGACTACTGGAGGGGAAAAAAGAAAGCAGATCTATCAAGGTATATGACCTCTGCCCTTCTGATTTGATCCGTCAAAAGGTGTGTGGGTAATAAAGCAGCAAGTCGTTAAAGGATGCACACAGCTAGTCAATAAGAGGATACACATTTCTCTCAGTCTGTTCTCTAATGCACTAGCTAAAGGGGCAAAACAGGAGGCAGGACACAGGCGGATTACTGCCAGGCCTATCCGATGATCTTCAGGCTGTTCCATAATGCTGTCACCGGCATGTTAGCAACGCTTCAGTAGTATCAATGTAAAATCTCCTCCCTGAAGCTCATATGTTATCTGTACTCCAATGTACTACTACTGCCCTGTGCTCTATAATAGTGCTAGACTGATATCTCGGTCAAATTTGGCCATTTTTAAATTACCAGCATTGGCCAACTAAGAGAAGAACTAGATTTCCTTTGAGCCAGTTCCAAAACCTTCCAATATCCTTGTCAATGGACAATGAATTTCATTGAAACATTCTGTAAATATTTCTTAATTTCAGTGTATATGTTTACTTCTCAATTGCTTTATTCTATCACATATTCGTCAGCTCTTTAGTTATTGGTATCGATATCAGCCAATGAAAAATCCATATTGCTCGACCACTACTCTATACGTTATACAACAAAACCATTATTCACATATAGACTATGGGATATATTTATTTCATACTTTATATAGTATAAAAGTGTGCAGAGGTAGCCTATAAAAAAGTGTGTTGTAGCGGTTAGCTATCGGCATCACCAGGGAGAAAAACAGCCATGAATCTGATTTGAAGGCGCTAGCAGATTGAGCATCGATTACATTGATGTTTAATCACAAAGCTGCCCCTTTACTCCACCTTTTAACCACATCTCTCCCTAGGTGGACCATGGGGGTGAACGAGTATTACAGACTACTCAGAAATGTAATCCACCACAACTGACTCTTGATAAAGACCACAGAACAAAAACTCGAGGAAATTGACGTAAAAGGAGTTTTTGTAGCTGTGCTTCAGCAGACCAAATATAGCCTGGGCAGATCCATATGTGCAGTAGGGACGTTGATTTCAACACTGCATACGTTTGTGGATATAAAAAGAAAACTGAAGTACTGAAACAGTGAGGCAGACAGAAAAGAAAGGGCAAGGCCATGAATCTGTCTGCGTTCGTGCTTTTAATGTTATCTGGAGCATTACTCTCACTTTGCAACCACTAAACAGCGTTTACTCTAACCAACAGCCTGAGACATATTAATTCACTCTATGTCTGGTTTAAAGTTGACCAATGCTCAATCTGAATTTCTGTAGAAAAACCAATCTAATGTTAAAGTGTTTGCGTACTGCACGTCTTATAGAACATTTGTGCATGTAGTTACTTCTGCTGATTTTAAAGAAATATGCTAATTTAATGGGAATAGATTTATGACATGTGATGGAATTGTTCTTAAGGAATGGTCTTTATTCATCAATGTGTGAGGTCTGGATTAAATTACCTGATCATACTTTTGTTTGTACAGCAGGGCTTCTGTTGACACATCCCCTACAAAACTGCTGTCTTCACACTCCCATTCTGTGCCAAGGTCAAGAACAGTGTTTGCACAAACCAAGGTTAAAAAATAAAGTGAGATAGATTTCCGGGTGCAATTGCTCTATTTTAAAACCGGGCTCCTGTCCGCAGCTAAGCCACGTGCATGGAACTAACGAATCATTAACAAGTAAATTAAAGTCAGATGAAAAGACTGATATGAGTCACTGCTGTTAACTCAAAGGGAGTTTTAAAATATTTCAAGAACGGCTGGAACCCAAGTCTGTTTAAATACAGGAAGAATGACAGACTTCGACTTTGTTCAGGAATAGAACACTAGCTTACTACTTACTGAATAATGCCGTTTATACTGTATACAGCCTATACTGCTTTTATGAATAGTATGTGAAATGCATTATGTAATGCATCATGCAATGATAAATGTTTGTTGTATTTTGTACATTGTGCATCACCACATGACCTCATCAAGTTGCATGTTCAATTCAGCAAGTGATGTCCATTTATCACCATGAAAAAAAAAACATGGTTGTTATGAATGTTTAAAGAAATGTTCTGGGTTCAATGCAAGTTATGCTCGATCGACAGCATTTGTAGCATAATGTTGCATACTAAAAACATTGTTTCAACTCGTGCCTTGTTTATTTAAAAAAGGAAGAAGCAAAAATCAATGTTACAGTAAGGCACTAACAATGGAACTGAAAAGGGCTAGTCCATAAACATTAAAATCCAAATTGCTTCAAAAGTATGGCCACAAGACGTAAACATTACACGTGTTAGCATGAGTTTATTGTAACAAAATTGCTTACTAACTGTGAGCGACCTCCTCCTTACCCCTCTTGCGAACTCGTTACATTGGTGCTGAAACAGGAGAACTCGCCACTGCCATCCACCAGGGAGGTGTAGGAGCTCGCTGCTCTTTGCCAGGAGATGGAGGAGCCGATGCCATCCACTAAGAGGAATCGCTGCCATCCGCCAGGGGACAGAGGACCCTCAGCCGCCCGCCAGGGGACAGAGGACACTCAGCCGTCCGCCAGGAGGCAGAATAGACTGCTGTCATCAGGGGGGCGGATGAGCCGAAGAAGAGTGTATTCTTTTCCTTTCTCTCTCTGTCTCTCCCGATTGCTTTTCTCTCTCGCCCCTTTCAGATTCTCGGGGGGGGGGGGGGGGGGGGGGCATCGGGTGGCAGAATGGCCCGGAAGGACAGCATCTCCCCTCCAGAGATGGGGAGGGGGGTTGGGGGCAAGCCAGTCCAGATGGTGCCCTGGCCTGAATTGGGCGGAGGAGGAGTGCAAGGATGTGGAGGGCATGGCAGGGCCGTGAGGATGCACACCCCGCACTGAGTTGCCTAATCAGCAAGAGAGATAAAGGAAAAGACAAGGACACTAGAGAGAGAGACGTACGCGACCGCTTTGTCTGTGTGTCGTTATGTTTCATTTCCTTTGTACCATTAAAGTTTACGCTGACTGCTCAGCCGGTTCCCGCCTCCTCCTTGCCCATCTAGCGAACTCGTTACACTAACCTTATCTGTGTTAAGTTATATCCAATAAACAATGTTTCGTTGCCATGACAACAAAGTTGCAACATTGGATTTAACTTTACACAGATAAGCAGGGCTGAAAAGATTAGTCTACGTTATCGAAAACGGCGACAATAAATAATTGTGGACAAAAATGGTCATTGTCGAATTGTCGTTTGATCTCAATGACAACACATTAAACGCTAACGAGGGCATGCAAGAGGAGCACCAAACGCTGCTTGCACCTGATTGAGGAGAGGAAGAAAAACAGCTCGCAGTCCAAACAGCTTCAGGTGATGTAG
The DNA here is from genome assembly GCA_032164185.1 of Moxostoma hubbsi. Lineage (NCBI taxonomy): Eukaryota > Metazoa > Chordata > Actinopteri > Cypriniformes > Catostomidae > Moxostoma > Moxostoma hubbsi. The sequence goes on from JAVLUX010000050.1 coordinate 3,492,854, forward strand.
ATCGCAAAGTATTAGGAAATTATACAAAAATACAGAGGCACTATCGTTGTGAAATAAATTGGCGCTGGCGCTGCCGTTCCACTTTTTGCAGCAATACTTTTGAAACAGTGTGTATTTTAACATTTATAGGCCCCATTCACTTTCATTGTTGGTGCCTTATTTAATTTTTTTGGAACACTTGACATGTCTAAATCATTTTTTGTGGTATTCAACATTATGCCACAAATGCTGTCAATTGATCTTAAATTCTATTAAATCCTGGAGCATTCATTTAATCCCATTTTGCACAGAAATTTCTTAATGGCGGTCCAATCAAACAATGAGAAAGTCAAGCACTCTGTTGAATACTGTACATTTAGACACAGTGTGCATGGCTAAACTGCAGCTAGTAAGAGTTGAATGAAGCATCTTATTGTGAACATGGCCCAGATTTTGAAAAACAGAAGGATGAACTCCAGGTCAAACTCTGAGAAAATGAAAACAACAAGGTGCTGTAAACTCCATATGCTCTATCCTGTATGAAAATATTCCCTTATACGGGATGAAATTCCACAGAAGAGCCAAGCAACCTCTGAGCACATTTAATAATATTAAGCTTAGGCCTCAATCCCCGGAGAGAGCCGCTACAAAGCCATCAAGCTCATCTTTAGGACTAGAGCTTTACTTGACACTGCTGAGGCTGGCCTGCCATCAATAATTTACAAAGCCCTCACTACAAGAAGGGCTTTTAGTAAACATATTTCTGACATGGGGCACATACGAGGACAATGCAACATCCTCAGTAAAATATTCAAGATGCTAAATAGCAATGTCATCATTTTGCATTTCATCTACAACTGAAAAGAGCATTGGCCGCCAAATGCCATTTTTCAAAAATAGCAGATGGCTTGGGTCCTTATCATAATTGCGTGATCTATCACTTCACTGATACTGCTTTGCTCGCTTTAGAAAGAAACAACACATGCAAATTGGTGCCTTAAAAAAAGAAAAATCAACAAGAGGGATGTCTGTGGCCATAACTTGACCCCTGCGGATGGGCATTTGTTGCCTACCTGTTCGGTGACCAACAAACACAGAGTCTGCGCTTCTTAGGTTCTGTGCACCATCCTCACCATCTGTCCATCTCACCTGCTGCGTCGTTACTGGCCTAAAACACCTCCCACTACGCCAACCTGCCTGTAGGTGTGCTGCCAACATGTAAAGCATCTGGGTGGAGCGCTCTATTATGATGCTAATGCAAAAGGTATTGTGATGCCACAAGCAAACCCCCACCTCCCGTCTGAACCTACACAACTGAAAGCCTGATATATGTGGTGCAACTCAATTTCAGCTTAGATTCAATGAAACCCAGCATTATATCGCCTCCATCCTGATACTAACATGTACACACAGCTACTCCAATAGATAAGGGAGCTATTGTGGTCTCTTAGGACAAAATTCAGAGTTTGGTACTTACAACAACTAACATTACATCCAACCAATAACAGGTAAAACTACAATACAGTGTCTCATAAGCATTCTTATGTGTCATTACCTTAACAGTATAAGGTACTAAATAGTGCCATGGTCACATTTCATTGAATAAAATCTCACCAGAACAAAACTGGGCACATTTAAAAGCCACATTGCCCAGAATTACATTGATTTACACTGAGTGTGAAGCAGCTCCAACTGAGATTCACTGTCTAGCCCTTCATTTCACAGTTAAAAAGCCAAACTGAATAGCAGTAAAAGCATGCAGTGGCACATCAGCCATAGCTCTGACCATCAGCATGTGCACATCAATTTATACAGTATCATTTTTTTGCAAATACTTAATGCCATTTACAAGCATCTGAAGACAATTCTGTTCTAGCAGGAGGCATTTACACTGCAAGCTTGAGTAAATGGCTGCAACATTATCATCCTTCCTGCATTTCATTGTAAGGCAACGTACATTTTAAGAGCACTTCTTAATGATTACATATGAACAGCTGGTATAAGCAAAGAAATGCAGGAAACGTTTACGCCGGGCCATTAAAATCAGCCAGCATGAGAACAAGCCTTCTTGGAGTCATATATACTACATGAATAACCATCACCATACACAAATGCACACACAATACGATCTAGAATGCATCGCAAAACATAATAATAATAATAATAACAACGTGTAAGAAATATACTCAGATCATACAGTCCTCACCTTCCAATCCGGCTGCCCGAGGTTGATATGTTGAGTGGACTTGATTCCGAGTTCAGCGATTTTGGTAAGGAAATCCTTTTAAAGTGTTTAAAAACAAAAGCCCTTCACGCTTTTCTATGATATCTGAGGTTACTTCACAAATCGGAAGCCGTGAAAACACACTACCACCGTTTAAAACTGGATCATATTCGCAGATACTTCGTTATAGGTAAATATTTTTATGATCCATGTGTAATTAAATAACACTTAAGCTCTCTGTCGCACAGCATTTGTGTGTTTTAAGGAAATGGTTTTTGTGTAAATCCAGAGAGTCGCTCTCGTGCTGCTGCTTCTCCTACGCGCGTGCGTGTGCCTGCGCGAGTCTGCTCGACTGCATTCCTCTCTCTATTGCACAACGAGTCGCTATAATTTATTCATGAGATCATGGGGATGGAGGTGTTCTGTCGGAAGAAAGAAAGGCCGGGTTTTTCTTGCGTGCTTTATTTCTTTCGTTCTTTCTGGCTTTTTTCTCTCACTCGCCCCCTCTTCGCTCTCCCCAGCTGACTGACTTCCCCTCGAACGCGAGACTCGATTAATGGATCTTCGAGGGATCGAACGAACGAGATCGTCGGATCGTCGCTGGGGATGGGGATTGACGATTGAATAACATACATTGTATAACGTTGACATGTCAACACTTCTTGATTTGTAATAAATTAAAAACGCTTATATCAATAATAAAAATGGTCAATACAGATTAACATTAATTTTTCTGAGAAAGGTATGCAATATTTTTTTTCCTATATATATATATGTGTGTGTGTGTGTGTGTGTGTCGAAATCTCAGTGCCAGCAAAGCCTTTTCTACTGGCATAACATGGCAAATAAATAAATATTTTTCATCCTTTCATTCTTAATCACCTTTTTGCCTATGTATTTTAATCGCTTTCCACTCTTAATTAATCTACAAACAAATAAAGAAAAACAAAAAAGTTTATCCAATCAGAATTTATTCCCCTCCTGGTGGCCGACAGCAGCTCCTCCATCCTCTGGTACAGTAGCGGTTCCTCCGTCCCCTGGCGGATGGCAGAGGGTCCTCCGTCCCCTGGCGGACAGCAGCGATTCCTCCTCTTAGCGGATGGCATCGGCTCCTCCATCTCCTGGCAAAGAGCAGCGAGCTCCTTCACCTCCCTGGTGGACAGCAGTGAGGATGGTGCACAGAACCTAAGAAGCGCAGGTAGGCAACAAACTTTCTTAATGGCATGAATCACACCGAAGGCTTAGATTTAAAATGCATGGCCCGCCACTAATGTACACTGGCAGCCAAAAGTTTGGAATAATGTACAGATTTTGCTGTTTCGGAAGGAAATTGGTACTTTAATTCACAAAAAAGTGTCACCCAACTGATCACAATGTATAGTCAGGACATTACTGATGTATAAACCAGCACCATCACTATTTGAAAAAAGTAATTTTTGATCAAATCTAGACTGACCCATTTCCAGCAGCCATCACTGCAACACATTATCCTTGAGTAATCATGCTAAATTGGTCATTTGGTACTAGAAAATTACTTGCCATTATATCAAACACAGTTGAAAGCTATTTGGTTCATTAAATGAAGCTGAACATTGTGTTTGTGTTTGAGTTGCAACAGTATGCAATAGACTGGCATGTCTGAAGGTCAATATTAGATCAAAAATGGCAAAAAAAGAAACCGCTTTCTCTAGAAACTCGTCAGTCAATCATTGTTTTGAGGAATGAAGGCTATATATTGCTTGATATTGCCAATAAACTGAAGATTTCATACAAAGGTGTAACTACAGTTTTCAAAGATAAAGGACAACTGGCTCTAACAAGGACAGAAAGAGATGTGGAAGACCAGATGTGCAACTAAACAAGAGGATAAGTACCTCAGAGTCTCTAGTTTGAGAAATAGACGCCTCACATGTCCTCCGCTGACAGCTTCATTGAATTCTACCCGCTCAACACCAGTTTCATGTACAACAGTAAAGAGAACACTCAGGAGGACTTATGGGAAGAATTGCAAAGAAAAAGCCACTTTTGAAACAGAAAAAGAAAAGGTTCGAGTGGGCAAAGAAACACAGATATTGGACAACAGATAACTGGAAAAGAGTGTTATGGATCTTAACCCCATTGAACTTTTGTGGGATCAAATAGACTGTAAGGTGCGTGAGAACTGCCCGACAAGACAGTCACATCTATGGCAAGTGCTACAGGAAGTGGGGGGTGAAAGGTCACCTGAGTATCTGGACAAACTGACCGCTAGAATAACAAGCATCTGCAAAGCTGTCATTGCTGCACATGGAGGATTGTTTGATGAGAACTCTGAAGTAGTTTAAGAAGTTCTGAATATTATTTATTAGTATATATACACACACACACACACACACACACACACACACACACACACACACACACACAATATAATCCACAGAGCAAATATCTCCTGTTGGGGTTTTAAAAAAATATGAATATATTTTTTTATCATTTAAAATATATAAATAAATGAATTCTAAACAATAACAAATAGAAATAAATTAAACATATCAATTTAAAATGAGGAAACAACCACCATAAACAAGAGTTTTCCTAGCTTTTTTATTGGAGAGAAACAAAACTGCTAAGTTTCGTTGACATGCCATAAATGTGGTTTGTGATTGGATAATTTACACGTATGTAGGCCTATGTCAAACTTTGCCAAAATGAATAAAAGATTAATAAGATAAAACTGTTTAGCGATATCTAATTCCAGTTATTTATTTATTTATTTATTTCACTTACACGGTCAGAACATTACCTGCATGTGGCGTGAGAATGGGCGCCACTGTGGCTCTCCAGAGGATCGTTTTGTTGTGTGATTTTTGTGGAGCGTGGAAGACGCCTGAGCCAAAATGGCGTATCATTACCTTGTTATATAAATGTTCTGTCAGAGAGCATTTGGCAGGCGGCCTTTGTAAATGGTATTATTTCACTGTCAGGCCACTACAGTTTAACGCTATTCAGAAAATGATGGGGTTTTCCCCAGTTTTTAAGAGGTGATTCTGTGAAATGAAACAGTTACTCCATCTACAGCATATAAAGCAAAGCCAAATGTACAAATTAAATTACAAAATTACCAGTGCAGGTATCCAAAGTGTCCTCAAATCATGAATTAAAAAGCAAAAGTGTCCTCTGTCGTCTGAAAGCAGCGGGCAGTGAAAGGATTGGTTCATACAACGGCATACCTCACAAAAGAGAGGTCAGAGAAGGTTACACTACTCCCAACCCCTCTGAGCTTAGATGTGAGAGACTCTCTCTCGTTAGATATGTAACTTACACACATTATTTCAATAATTCTTTCATCTCTGATCACTTAATTCAGGCAAATACATTTGATTACATTTTGTTTTAAGACTAATCCCAAAAACATTGCCGTTTTTTTAAGAAAACATGAAGCGGCATTGCAATGTGACCTATTTCTAAGTGAAACAGGATATTCAAAGATAAATATTTGACTTGATTTTATTAATCAGGAATTGATTGGATTGTGAAAAGAGGTCTTTATATGACAGATGGTTGAGTTGAAAAATGAGAACACTTTGCCACCTTAAAGGAAAGTTGTTTTAGAAGTGGAACAAGGCAAACATTTTTTTTTTTATTTGGAATAACATGCACTGATTAATCATTCACAATCAGACCAGGAACATTCATTAAGGAAGTAAATAGTCATTTTTTCATTTTAAATGTAAAGCGCTGCCTTTTGATGCAGAGGAAAGGACCGCAGTAGTTTCACGTAGTGAAACAGATGTATTGCAATCTGGCAACCATCAGCAGTTTTGTGTTTGGCAGAGATGGTTGTCATGTTAAGGTTCGAATTCAGCTTCGGGTGAAAATCTTCATTTTTGGGTGAACTCTCCCTTTAACCAGTACACCAGTTTTGCTTCTGTGTGAAAATGATCACAGGTAAAACATATATAACACATTCAAACGATTGTGCCGTTCATTTGGTTCATTTATCAATTCCTCGGTTTCATGCAATGACATAATTGTTATTCCTTTCTCATTCCTGTCCTGTTAAGTTCTCACAGGGCAATGAGAGAAAAAGGCAAAAAGAACTGCCCTCAAGAAACTGAGTCAATAAAACAGGCTCTTTACTACACTGTGAGGGAATGGGGTCGTGCAACGTTCGCATTACAGAGTGGTGAGAGACACATCTTATGCGTAACAGATGCCAGGCAGTCTTGATATTACTGCCACGTTTGACTGACAACTCTATGATTGTGAATACTGTATAGTTTTATGATGCAACGTCTGGTTAATATCAGAGTAGAGGTGTTAAGAACTCATGTTCTGTTTTGATTGCCCCCCTCTGTTCAAAATGGTACGTCCCACGCCAATGGCAAGAACATATCATGGGAATTATCCAGCAGAGAAATGGAGGGAGGGCGGGGGAGAGAGGAAAAAGAGCGCACTAGGGCTAGACTGAAGCTGCTAAGGGTAGAACAATAGATCTGCAGTGTTGATGAGCATGACTGAATGCTAGTCTGGAGGTTTGGGGCCAGACGAGTGCCGTAGGGAAACTGTGCAGCAAAATCTTTGTCAAAGGTAGAAAGGACAAAGAAAGTCAGCTGAGCAGGTAATGAGGAGACAAAAGGGACTATGCAAAATGACTTTTACAATTTTGATTTACAACCCTAGTGTTTGCAAGATTGCGGCTTCATAAACGAGTTTTAAAGCAATAGTTCACCCCAAAATAAAAGCATTTCAAGCGGTTGCAAACTGATTTTTTTCTGTAAAACACAAGAGAAGTTTTGAAGCATCTTCACACAGCTCTTTTCCTTATTTGTAAAGCTTCAAATGCATCATAAAAACACCATAAAAATAGTTCTTACACAACTTGTACATTATATTCAAAATCTTCTGAAGCCATGCAATAGCTTTGCTTGAGGAACAGAATGGATTTAGGGCGTTATTCACTGATAATGTTAGCTGCAGCTCTCAAATCTCATTCTCAATTCTGCATATTCAAAATGCCACGTCATGTTTGGATGTATCGTCCATGTATGCATCGTCATAGCCTGAATTGTTCACATTAATTAGTGGGTCCATAAGGTGGCAGAACTCACAGTTAGGCAAGACGACGACGTAAATGCTGGTGAACAACAGGAAACAAAGGTGGAACCAACAACAGCGCATATATGAGGAGGTCAGGAGATACCTGTATTTGTATAACTTGAGTCTATAAAGACATCTTTATGGGTCTAAACTCCTGAAGAGACAGTCCAGTATGCTGTAGTGGTCATAGTGCGCATGCGTCGACTGCCTGTATACACGCGGACAGTAAAATGGAGTTTACTTTCAAGGCTAGAGCGTTTGACTGTATGCATATGCTAGTATTTTCTGTCTGTTCTTCACACAAAGCTACCATATGGTTTCAGAAGACTTGGGATATAGAGCATAAATTGCATGGAGTACTTTTATGATGCAGCTGTGGTCACTATGGACTCTTGTTGTACGGAAAAGAGCTGCATACATATTCTTCAAAAATTCTCCTTTTGTGCAGCACAGAAAAATAACAGCAAACAGGGTTGGAATGACAACAGGGTGAGTAAACAAGGCCAGAATTTACATTTCTTGGTTTACAGTTTTTTTTAATAACAGGTTCCTTTGACAGTTCTAATGTTAAAACAAGAAGATCCTCATGAAAAGAGTCTTTATTAGTTTGTGTTTGCATGTCAGTTTGAAGTGCCTGCATCACTGCATGCGGCCAGTGCAGCAAGGAGGGGGGGATAAGTCAGACTTATGCTTATGCTCAGCAGCTCCCTGTTGCCCTGGAAACAGGTGCTGAGATTCTTTTGCCTTTTTTTCATCTTTCTCTTCGCTATCGATGTCAATGCCACCTCCCACAGCTACCCCTCCCCCACAACCTGCAGCACCCCCTCCCTCCTCTTCCCATCTACTGCAGTCATTTAACAATGTCACAGGCTAGAACAACCAACCCCCCGTTTGTGCACGCACTCACGAGCCACATTGCCCACTGTATCAGGGTCAAACAGCACAGCATTATCGACCCTTATGAACACTGTCAAAATATGCATACTCTTTTTGGCACCACGGTGGAGTTGCAACGTCAATCTGACCGCTAGCTAACCTCCACACAGCCGCCCTGGCAGATTGTGAGGTAGAATGCCACTGCCAGCTCTGCCCGTCTTTGTGTTCCTATTGGATGAGCAAAAAGGGCACAGACAAAGAGTAATGTGACTGCTGAAAAAAGATGTCCCCTCCCCACCCCAGATGCAATGTAATTGACAAATCCGAAGCAATGACCTGGTGTTTCACTCGCAATGCAGCTGTGCTGTAAAGATAAATCAACACTTATTTGTCTAGGCTATTTTCTTTCTTAAGGACGCATAAAATGAAAAGCACATCTTATGTAACGTGGATGCTTCCAGGGATCGTTTGCTTTAATTTTCTGGCCTTTTTAAGTCAACATTGTTGTTTAGCAGGGCGCTCGCTGCATTCCATTGCAGTGACTTCTGCCAGGCCTGAAGAAGAACATTCCTGGGAAGTGGCTGACCGACAATAACAGTCGGCAGCAAAAAGGGGGCAGGTTCTGTTTGAAAAAGAGCTATTCTTTCCACCCCTTGTTCTCTCTGACACCACAGTACTGAAACACCTAAAACGTGTGTAGAATGTGACGAGGAGTAGGGCGTGGTAGGGTCGAGAGGGTGCACGGCCGGCGCTGAGTCTTGTTATCCGCGGGAGAGAGAGATTAAGGAGAGCCGGAGACGCTGGTTTGAGAGAGATAGAAAGAAAGACACACATGCGGCCGCTGTGTGTGTGTGTGTGTGTTTATGTTTGTTTTAATGTTACGTCATTAAAGTGTTCTGCCAGTTCCCGCCTCCTTCTTGCCCATCCTTTACCCATTACATTGGTGCCGAAACCCAGGAGGGAGGAGGGATGCGAGGGATGCACGGTCATGGAGTCCTTGCTGCTGCTGTCCACCCGGAGAGGAGCGGCTGTCGTCCGCCAGAGTGCGGAGGAGTGGCTGAGGATCAGGTGACGGCATGTCCGGGGACCGGCGAGCAGGGCTGGACTGGTAATCTGACATACCAGGTATTTTCCCTGTGGGCCGACGCACTTTGGGGCCGATCGAGGGCGGACTGGCCATCGGGAGAACCGAAAAATTTGCAGAATGGGCCGCGATAAGCTAAAACGTTCTGCCGCGTTATGCAGAACTGACCACAAAACGGCACCATGATATGCAGAAAAGGACAGCGGCAGTCTCAGGCGCGGAGGCAACTGAGATTCGTCCTCCGCCACCCAGTTTGAGGCGAGTCACTACGTGACCACGAGGACTTAAAAGCGCATTGGGAATTGGCCATTCCAAATTGGGTGAAAAAGGGGTTCACTTTCATTGGAACGTGAGAAAAACAAAATGAGAGTGAATGGTGACTGAGGCTAACATTCTACCCAACATCTTATTAAAAATGAAAAAAAGCAATGTTTGTTGAGTAAATGCTGACATGTTATGATGTTCTTTATTTAAAAGTAACTTTGATAATAAAATTATATCAATTATAATGAGTGTAAAGGAACACACATTTGATAAGGAGTTACTTAAGCATTATTTATGGAACTGCGGAAAACACTGATTTAGAATAGTGATTCTTAACTGGTCGGTCACATCTTCTGAGTCTTGGATAGAAGAGAAAAATCAATGCAACATACTAACAATATTATCAAGGATTGGGAAAGCAAAATAAATAGGCATAATAATGTTTAAAAGAGAGACGAAAATGCTTTGCATCTCTTTTTTTGTTAACGTCAAAATGTGCCCAATCACACAAAGCGTGTCATTGTTAGTATTGCTAATTCTAATGCAATATTTGGCCAACTGTTTGTTCCAGGTCCTCACATAAAACCAGGTGTTATCCACTGATTTATAACACTTCAAATAAAATATAAGTGTCAAACCAAACTACTGATATGCTTTAAAGACTTTACACTTGTTGTCAAACCATATTGTTACATTGTTACTAGCCCATCCATCAAACAAACATTGTCACATTAGAAATGTAGAGTCACCTAAGGCATCGTGTGTTGTATACAATTGGTGTATCATAAGCAGTTCCATAACTCAGACAGACACTAACAGCCACATCAGCAACAGCGTCAGCAATTGAAGAGGACGTTCTGTCTGTCTTAATCACTCCACGGCCCTCTTAATTAGGATGAAAACAGAACTAGCTTGACGAAAGTGTGTCAACTATACATTGAAAACGACATATTTTATCTCCAAGTAATATATATTGAATTAACTATATCAACCCATAAAATTAGCAGTGCTAATGCTAGCACCATGCTCTACCAGGTGAGCTACCAAAATGACCCATTCACCTAATAATATCTATCTGATTGCAGATACATCCTTTAGTGTATCTATTCTATAAATGTATATCATTATTTTAAAATATATTATAAAACGTGGAGAAAAAGTCATACTCGGGTTGGTGAATCAACCAAAGTTTGAGGAAATAGCGCCAGTGATGTTGGAAGCAGATATGGGATCTCAGGACAACAGGCCAATCATGTGATGGTCAAACAGTGAACAGGAAAAAAAAAAGCCCTCAGGAAAGGGCCAATCATCTGACTCAAACAGAGAGAGCTTTTCACATTCAAAGAGAGCTGTAGTGCCTCATTGCCTGAGGTAAAAGTGTGTCCGTGGCCTCCTGCGGAGGGGGTCGGCACTAGTAAGCACAGGTTTGCAGAAAAGATTATGTAGGCCGAACTATGACACAAACACTGGGCAGTGGTAACAAGCTGCAGTTTTGTGAAAACATCTCTCATGGCTTTTATAAAACAACCTCAAGACATTTGTAGCGGAAATATACTAGCAGGAAGACAGTTTAATCAAATGTGTTTTATGGAGGTTTTAAGATATTTAAAATAAGATAAAGTCTATAATTTAAACATAATTACCCCTAAATGTATGGTTAATTTTTATAAAAACTTAATTTAAATGTGAATAACTTAATTTAAAGGGATAGTTCACCCAAAAATAAAAATCTCACATCATTTACTCACCCTCATGTCACCCTCTGTTGGTCCATTTAGTGCAGATGAATGCTGGCCAAAAATCTGATGCTCCAAAAAAGACATAAATGTAGCATTATTGTAATCCATCAGACTTCAGTGGTTTAATCCATGCCTTCTGAAGTGATAGGTGTGGGTGATAAACAGATAAATACTCCTTAAAAAGGTACTTTTTTACTATAAATTCTCCTCTCTGCCAGTAGGTGGTGATATGCATGAAGAATGTGAAAACAGAAGTAGAAAAATGTGAAAGTGAAAGTGGAGATTTCTAGTAATAAAAGTACTTGATCTTTTTCCTCACCTATACCAATCATATCACACATGAAGACATGGATTTAACCACTGGAGTTGTATGGGTTACTTTTATACTGCCTTTATAGGCTTTTTGGACTTTCAAAGACTTTCAAAGCCACCATTCACTTGCATCGAATAGACCTTAAGAGTGGAGACATTCTTCATAAAAACCTTCATTTGTGTTCTGCAGAGGAAAGAAAGTCATACACATCTAGGATGGCATGAGGCTGAGTGACTGAGGAGAGAGTTCTAATTATTGGGTGTACTATCTCTTTAAGAACCAAGCGTATTTTTTTGTTTAGAAACGTAAATAAATGAGAAGTGTGGAGTGTGGCGACATCTGCTGGTTAACTCAACGAACGACAACAGTCATGAAAGATGAGAGAAACCCATCTATTGACCAAATTAAGAAATATGTTTTAATGGTTTCAAGGAGTCTACATAAAATACCTAGATCATACTATTTAATATAACTTAACTATGGTAAGCCCAGAAAATATGTTGTTAAACTCTGCGCTTCAATGACAGATAAACTATCCTGTCCTCAGCCAAGAAGCTGAAAGGTGCAAACCTTTATATCCATTACTATTTTTCTGAAGCTTTGCTGATGAGAATGAGGGAGCCGTTGCCAAAATTAAGAGCTGCCCGGGACAGGGGTGATAGAGCCATCTAAAAGTATGACAAATCACTCAAACATCTATTTAGACGGACATTATGAAGTCTGGTTTAACTGTTTTTATTGCTTCTAATATCTTTTTTGTCTTTTTTTTATTTTTTATGAGCCAGGTCAACACTATATCAAGTTTATTTTGACAAATATTGCTCATTTAAATGCATGTAGTCTTAGTAATAAAATTCACGAGGTGGCAAAAATATGCACTGTAGATAATACTCATGATCAGCATCGTCAGAAACCCATCAGGACTCGACCATTCAAAATTCTAAGCTGAGTTGCTTTTTATATTCAGGAACATTTTGGGGTGCTTTTTTGGGGGGGGGAACATTTAAGGACATATTTTGACTTGGTTATTTTAATATTGATTGGTCTACTAAATACTGCTCATTAACGAAGAAGTTCAAATCTATGTCTGATGCTTGTAATCTTCCTCAAATGGTTACCCAACCAACAAGAATGTCTATGATGGTCAAAGGTGTTAATAAAACAATCCCACAAGGTAGTTGCTAGGTCCACTTTTATTTTCTATTTTCACAAATGATTTACCATGAATGCTAATATAGCTCTGTCTGCAGATGATTGCACAGATGATTGTTCTCTGCAGCATCAACATCAGCCGAGCTTCAAAGTAATCGAAGTGTTGAGTTGCAAACAAATACAGACTGGGTTAGGACTAATAAACTAATACTGAATATAGCAGTAACCGGGATATCCTCATCAGGGCTACTGATTTGAATGTATCTATTGATGGGAATCCAGTAGAACAGGTTACAAAAGTTCAATTAGGGGTGAAACTTGATGATTTGTTGTCTTGGTCTGATGCTACAGATCACATTGCATGATGGGAAAAGGCATTGCGGTCTCTAGGAAGTGCTTTCCGTTTGTTTCATCTTCTGTTTGAAAGGTAGTGGTGACATCACTAGTTTTATCACACCTTGAGTACTGCCCAATACTGTGGTCGAGCACATCTGAGAAATATCTTAAAAACTTCAGATTGTACAGAATAGAGCAGGAAGACTACTGCTTCATTGCCCCTTTAACAGCAATATTTATGACATGCACAGAAAATTAACATGGCTCTCTGTGCAAGCTAACGTCACATACCATGTTTCTTTTTTGAAAAGCTTGAAGTTGTGGGTACAAGTATGAGACTCATCAAGTGAGCCGGGCTCAACTTCCTTTACCATGTCCTCAAACAAACTGGATGAAGAGAACTGTTTTGTGTCGAGGTTCAGCTGCCTGGAATACTCTTCACATCAATATAAGACAAAGTCAAGGTACTCATTTGTTCAAAAGGGATGTAAATATATGCTTAAAACTGCATAGGTTCATTGATGTGCTTTTCAGATTTCTTTTAGTTTTAATTTAATTATTGTTGTTTTTATGTTTGGTGATTTCTTTAATTCTGATTTATATTTCATGTGCAGCCTAATATAATGTTCACCGTATGACTGTAATGTGGTGATTTGACTACAGAGATTTATTTGTATGTTTTGCATTGTATGTACACTGTAAAAAATGTCTGTAAATTTACTGCTTAGACAATACAGTAGTTTTACAATAACATTTTGTAAAAATGAAAAATTTAAAAGATGAAAAAGTCTGATTTTCTGTAGGATTAATGGTAAAACTGTACATTGTTTTACAGTAAATGATTGTTAAAATTACATTACATGTTCCCACAATTCCCTGCATGACCCATCATATTTAATTTTATGGGAATAGTTATATTCTTATTTTTAATATCAGTTATGTACATTGGGGTGTTCTGTGTTATATTTGATGTAGTTTAGTTCATGTTTAATTTCACATGTGTTACCCTGATGGTGTTTAGTGTTTGTGTGAGTGACACTGAGCATGTCTCTACATGTTTATTGATTATTGCTCCAGGAATGGTCCCTATTGATGAACTTCATGTCATCATGTGCTCTTCTATAATTACTACAGTGATTAACAATACATTATAAAGTGAAAAGCAGATTTTTACAGTTTCAGAAGGTTAATATCTCAAGTTTATGGTGTTTTTTTTTTTTTTAATTTACTGTAAATTTAATAGGATTTTATGTATCATGTAAATTACAAGCATTTTAAACTGTAAAATGTACAGGTTGTTCTGTAATGTTGTTTACATTTTTACTGTATTTTTTGTTTACATAATTATTCTGGCAATTTTTATTATTATTTTGTTATTATTATTATTTTTTAAACAACAGGATTTATTATTATTATTATTATTATTATTATTTTACAGTGTATTTTATTTTTCCCGTAAATGTTTTGCGTGGACTACAGGAAGACTAGCAACCGCTTCTGGAAGCTAATGGGGATCCGAAAAAAGAATACAGAGTAAAAACAATGTCAATATGCACCGATTATGTATTCCATAAATGCCCATAGTCATTTCGATGTGGCGACATCTGGTGGTTACAGTGACAAAAGGTGACAGTTGAACTAACATATGCCTTTGTCATGGAGTTGACCGGGGAACACTGTGATAAAACTGATATAAATATATGCGGTAGAGATGCATCTGATTTCCTGTATTTCCTCATAGTTCATAACCTGCAGTTGTTTTCGAGAACTGCCCACCAGCTGCATGTTTCATTTGTGCATTATCACTTTTGTTCTCAGATCAGGTTAGTCACAGCCAAGGAACCTCAACATCGTAAACTACTACAACTGAATAAGTGGAGCCTATCCCAGCTAACATTGGGCGAAAGGCGGGGTCACAGGTCACCAGTCCATCGCAGGGCCACACATAGACAAACAACCACTCACACTCACATCCACACCTATAGGGCAATTTTTGGAGACATCAATTAACCTAGCCTGCATGTCTTTGGATGGTGGGAGGAAGCCGGAGCACCCGGAGAGAACCCACACAGACACGGGGAGAACATACAAACTCCACACAGAAAGGCCGGGGCAACCGACCTTCTTGCTGTGAGGCGACAGTGCTAACCGCTGCACCACTGTGCCGCCCAGGGACGTAGCAATTGTTTCAAAAGTGAGGGGGACAAAAAAATCCATTCTAAATGTAACTGGAAGCCAGTGTAAAGACCTGAGGACTGGAGTAATATGCTCCGATTTTTTGGTTTGGGTGAGAATCCTGGCAGCAGCATTCTGAATGAGCTGCAAGTGTGTAATGGTCTTTTTGGGAAGGCCAGTTAGGAGTCCATTGCATTAGTCTACCCTACTGGTGATGAATGCATGAACACATTTCTCTAAGTCTTAGACTGGACACAAAACATCTAATTCTGGCTATATCTTTTAGATGATAGTAGGCTGATTTATTTATTGCTTTGATGTGACTACTGAAACTAAGATCTGACTCCAAAATGACACCAAGATACTTGATTTTTTGTCTTTAGGCCCTTGGAGACAAGGTATGTGTTCACCTTGGGAATTTCAACTTTGTTGCCAAATGCAATGACCTCTGTCTTGTCATTGTTTAACTAAAGGAAGTTTTGGCACATGCAACTGTTAATTTCATCAATGCACTTGCAGTCTATGGGGAGAGTCTAGTAGTCATTTGGCGATAGGGCTAGATAGATATGGGTATCGCCTTTTCATAAATTGGCCTAGTGAGAGCATATACATGTTGAACAGGAGTGGTGCAAAAATTGAGCCTTGTGGGACTCTGCACGTCATGGATGTCCACTCAGATTCATAGTTGCCCATGTTCACATACTAATCCCTACCTTCTAGATATGACCTGAACCAGATAGGACCGTCCCAGAGAGCCCTACCCAGTTTTCCAATCTGTCTAGGAGAATGTTGTGGTCAGTAATGTCAAAAGCAGCACTGAGACCTAATAATACCAGTGTAACTGCTCGACCCGCTCTAAACGGGATTCGAACCGACGTCTCCGGCATGGGAGGTGGGCACGCTAACGAAGAGGGCTAAAAGCTACAGCCTCTAGTGTCAGTCGCTAGTGTGCCTCTTGATGCCAGGGGAGTGAAGTTTACACACTGCACAGCTAACTAACAGCTGGCTACTGTTACACTCACCCCAATAAACATCCAATCCGGGACACAGCACCACTAATTCGGTCCTGCTCTACCTGCTCTCAATGGGATTCGAACCAGCGTCTCCAGCATGGGAGGCATGGGAGGATCAGGCTAATCAAGCCTCAGAGAGGGATAAAGACCGACTGGAGACTGCAGTGGGACAGAGAGAGAGATTTACGGGCAGCTTCCAGTCGGTCTTTATCCCTCTCCGAGTCTTGATTAGCCTGATTAGGTGCCGGGTGTTTAGCATCACGACCTGGCCCCGCCCTCCACCCTGGCACACCACAATAGTTGCAACTGACAAATTGAGCAGTGCTGCAGTACCACTCTACCTGTGTGGCATGCCCATGATGACACTCTCCATTCTCACTCAATTTATCAATTATGGTTTTTAGTGCAGGAATGAGAGACTCGCAGCCCTCCAGTCCAAAACGTTTCTCTGATGACCACTTCCTCTGGAGGAACTCCTCAAACCTGATGGAAAATATAACATTACAGGAAAATGGACAATATCTTCACTAACATTCCTATACATGCACTGTATAGGGATACACCAAACTATAACCTTTACAATACAAAAGTGTTCAGATTTTGTTTGAATGCCAAGAAGTCATCATTGTGAGTAGCTCTTAAGAAGGTATAGACCTGGTTGAGCGAACCATACGGGCCAGTATCGTCCTCTTCTCATCCAGTGTAAACTACATCACTCCAGGCTTCTCAAACTTCTGCCTGATCCACTGGCACTGCTCCGGATCATTGATGAACATGAACTCTACCCCGATGTGCCGACAGTATGCCATCTGTTTAGTGCAGCAAGTGAGACGTCATGCAAGACACACAAAAATCTTTTGAATTTAGTTCTTCTCTTTCATTACTTTCAAACATTCAAATGTAATATTTCTGTTTCAAAACTCATTTTAATCAACGTGAAAAACAAAAACAAATCTGCAGTTTATTCAAGTAGCACTCAAAGAGCTTGTGGGTAGGTACCTCTAAACGCCGGATGATTTCCCTGAGTGCAAGGGCGCTCTCGCTGTTGTCGTGGGAAGCCGGAACACTTTATCCAGATCCGCCTCTTCTAGACCATAGAAGCCTGACAGCAGACATGCAAACACATGGATGGGGAGGGAGGAGAAAGGGAAACGAGAATATAACTCCACCACGGATTCGACCGACACATGCACACACAAAAGACAGAATTACATTAGAGGAAGTATGGATGAAGTGTAGTGTGGAGAAAATGTCTTTATTATTTAAAAGGCTTATTAAGAACAAATAAATGGAAATACCTACAGATAACATAACAAGAATGGGCATAAAAACAGGTTAAAGGAGAAAAGACATTGAAGGGGGGGAAACAGATCTATTCCAGCCCAGTTCACCGTGACACATTTTATTTTGATTTGCCAATATCACAATTAAAATCTCAATCTCTAATAACAAAAAACGTGATTTTATTTTTTGTCTATATTCGTAGTGTGGGTGTAATGTCCAGCTGTTCTTAGCTGAAGCCATGAACTATGACCTCAAACAGGGTTCGTTCAGATGCTTCAAAGTTAAATTCAAGGACTTTTAAGCACTTTTTATTTGTTTTCAAGGACTCTGCTCGAGATGTCATTAAAAAAAATATTTTAAGCATTTCACGATTTGATTTCACGTATGAAGTTAATTGGGTTAATTGGGTTACAACACCAAATATTTTTTTGTAGGAAAATATTAGTTCAAATCTGAATTAATAACTTTCTAACATGCTGGGTAAAATCACTATATGCATATTTAAGCAGCCTATGAATTTGACCTTAATTATTTTCCACAACTTTTTGTATTATTGTTATTTTGTTTTTTAAACATGAAAAAAGGTTTTAAAATGGATAACACCAATGCTATGAAATCAAACACTCTTTTTTAATTATTTAAATTATTAGTAATAATTTAGTTTAGCATTTTAGCACACTTGCTCGGCCTTGCAGTAATGCTTTTTATTAAAAATAAATACAAAATGAATACACAAATAACTTTACATGTCATAGAAGTGGTGTACCAGATGAAGGGGATGAGAATTTTTTCAGGAAATTAACAATTTCAAATATATTTTCTAAACTATTTGCAAAACAGAGTCAAGCCATTTCATATCAGGTTAGGTTATAAAATTATATATATAAAAAACAACAACAAAAATTTTAAAGCATTTTCATGACTAAAAAAATTCAAGGGACATGACTTTGTCAACATATTTTGATATTGAACCAAAT
Source organism: Moxostoma hubbsi (assembly GCA_032164185.1). Lineage (NCBI taxonomy): Eukaryota > Metazoa > Chordata > Actinopteri > Cypriniformes > Catostomidae > Moxostoma > Moxostoma hubbsi. The sequence continues at coordinate 3,511,349 of JAVLUX010000050.1, forward strand.
GTTATTAGAAATAACCTATTCTGTGAGACACATCGTTCTTTACACAAGGGGGCGGTAGACGGCTCACAAAACTGAATCCTCCATTGATCTGCATTCAAAACGTTTAATTTCTCATATAATTTTTTCACTCTGGAGAGTAATTTTTAATTAAAACTGATAGTTGCAAGAATTCATACTTGATAAATCTGCAACAGCATTATGTTTAAAATATATTTTTTAAATCCTCCGGTAACAATTGATTGTGATTGGCCCATTCTGAACAGCGCTGCCAAAAGTAACAGGTGTCACGTGACATCACCGTCTATGCGATGCCCGCTTCAGCAGTGTTTTAGTGGTCTGCCGTAGTGTTTTCCCGAAAAGAAATACATTATATTTATTAAATGATTTAATCAACGTATTTTAATATTTTCTATAATTCAAGAACTTTTTAAGCACCCCTTGGTAAAAATAGCTATATTCAAGGGTTTTCCAGGACTTAAATATGAAAAGGCCAAATTCAAGGCCTTGATGTGTGCTGATAGGGTGCAAATTGATAGGCTCTGTTCCAAAACTAAACAACATTTTTAGGTGACACAGTAGTGTTCCTGCCAAACAGTAGGGAGCAAAATTATGCTGCCTTGAAAAGATCATTTTGGCCAAAACCTAAACAAAGCATCGCATGTATCCATCACAGATAAGGCAATCACAAAATGTTTTGTTACATTCTCAGCAAAAATTCCATTTACGATAGCAGATAGGCTTATCGAGTCATTACATTTACATTTATGCATTTGGCAGACGCTTTTATCCAAAGCAACTTACAGTGCACTTATTACAGGGACAATCCCTCCGGAACAACCTGGAGTTAAGTGTCTTGCTCAAGGGCACAATGGTGGTGGCTGTGGGGATCAAACCAGCAACCTTCTGATGATCTGTTATGCGCTTTAGCCCACTACACCGCCACCACCTCATTATCTTTGCAACATGCTAACATAAGACTACTTGAAACTGAGAGCTTTAGTCAAGTCTTTTGTGCACTTCACATGTGGAGCGCCATTTGTCTCACAAGTTGCTGCCCATGAAGAGCGTTTCAAATCAGTCACTTATTCAGATTATACTTCCTAGTGCTATCTAGCACTGGGTCAAGCGCTAGGCTAGCTTGAAATCAAGATCGTGCCTAGAGACTGCAATGACATATCAGTTACATTTTGGTCTGCTCTCACCCAAAACCATTTAGAGCAATTCAGAAGTCATTGCTTAAACCACTGGAGTCTTATGGATTGCTTTTATGTGCTTTTTTAAGAGCTTTAAAGCTTTGGTCACCATTCACTTCTATTGAAATGAGACCTACAGAGCGGAGATATTCTTCTAAAGATTTGTGTTTGTGTTTAGCAGAAGAAAGTCATACACATCTGGGATGGCATGAGGGTCAGTAAATGATGATACTTTTTATTTTTGGGTGAATTATTCATTTAATGCATTTTCAAACGTATTCGTGTCAATGTGGCCCTGGTCACGGGTTGGCCTTTTTGGCGTTTTCTTTGCTGATTTCTTTGGACAAAGTTCAGATGGGAACTGTTCAGGAAGCAAATTTCAATACTCTGCTGATCCAAGTAGCAAAACTCCACTTGATAAACTGGGATGCTCAATTGCATAACTGAAGAATGCAGATGTTGCGTTCGGTTCACACCAGAACAAGGGATGAAGAGCAGTTGGATCCTAGACTGTGTCTGACTGACCTTGTTCAGTGAGTTAAGTAGGTAAGCAAGTGAGCTTACTTACCTACATACTTGGTTATTCTGATTCACGTCACCTTATGCTAGACTGATAATGTCTAATAGGCTTTCCTGCTTTGAGGAGCTAAAGAGCTCAGTGTGTTAAATTGAGAGAGACAGTGCTATATCATCTCACAGTGGGGCACATGATGGTACGGCTGGGGGATAATTTGAATATTCACAATATTATCTCGATGATTGTAGTGTGCTTTTTATTCGGCCACTAAGTTTCCTAAACAGTGCGACATTAGACAATTTTAATGATTTTTCAGGGCATAAAATCTCAGCATTGTCATATGCAGGGTTGGGGAGTAACGGATTACATGTATCTGGATTACCTATTTAAAACACAAAATATGAGTAACTGTATTCCACTACAGTTACAATTTAAATCATTGGTAATCAGAATACAGTTACATTCAAAAAGTATTTTGATTACTGAAGAGATTACTTTGCATTTTATTGTCATTTGTTTCATTTAATATTTAGTCCATTCAGATGAAAAACATTTATTCATATACGAAGTACATTTGGAGTAAGTTTGGAGCAGAAGAAATAGAAATAAACCTTGTGTAAATTGTTAGCTTTACGCTAAGCTAAAATGCTATTTATAGCTATTTTACATGCACATGTTACCAGACACAATCACATTTACTGTATTTATCAAGACAATTCACGTTAGATCATAATATATTTTTTTCTAGTAAGACGTTTGATATTCTTGAAAAATTAAAATTAAAAAAAAAAATTCTGTAAAAATATCTAAAAATCCTTAAAACAAGATCAATTTGATTTATTTTGTTTTAGAAACAACACTGCATAAGTGTTTTTAACATGTGTATCCCAACTAGGGTTACGACGGTATGAGATTTTCACGGTATGATAACCGTCTCAGAAAATATCACGGTTACACGGTTACACAATTACTATTATCAGTGAAAACAGAAGGATTATTTTATTTATTTATTTATTTTTGAGCAAACACTTTATTATAATTTTAACTTGAAACCATTTATTTTATTGATGTGTAAAAAAGTCTCCCTTTTTGAAAATAAAATAAATAGAAAAATAAGAAAGCTAACAGATTTATAATAAATCGAATTTTATAACATGATAGAAATAGCATGGAAATATACGATGTTATATAACGAAAGCATGTTAGTTTACATGTTAAATTAACCCCTAAATGAAAAATAACATCAGCTGTGTGAGCTTTTAAAGTAATGTCTATGAGTATTAACAGTTAACATATACTGTGCGCGACAGCACATATCAACATTTCTAAATTGCACAAATAAAAAAAACTTAAACATATTCATTTCTGGCTTGCTTTTGCTCGCATGTCAATGGTGCCGAGATCTACTTTTATATTTAATTTAATCACTGAGAAGGTTTACCTGCAAAATGAGTAGCACCAAACATCACAAGCAGCCTCAAGAATGGACAGAGTAGCCGTATAACACTTTTCCTTGAGCAGAATATTGCACTACAGATCATTAAGTTTGTTCAAATGGGAAAGCCAGAGACAGGAAAAGTGCACTCGCGTGCATGGTTGCCAGATTGCACAAAATAAGTATAACATTGGGGTGTCGCGTCTCTTACCTGGCAAACCTGAGTATGTTAAATGCTTTCGGAGACACGTTAGGTCCCAATGCAAGTTAACTGAAATAAAAAACTGCTGCGATTGCTGATACTTACCAAATGTACAAAAGTATTAGCTAAAATAAATAAATAAATAAATAAAATACCAAAAATTCACTGACAGAAACATAAAAACATTGAAAGCTTGCAAAACAAAAATAAAAGTGATAAAAATTGATTCAAATACTTACCCTCAGGTCACATGGTTGTGTTCAGTGTAATTGAGGGCTGTCTCGTGGCGGCTCGTAATCGTATAAACGAGTCACTCGTTTCTAGGCAGCGCGAGCAGAAGGTTCGCTTAGAGCTGGGAATCGATTCCAAAAAGAATCGACTCCTCAATTCAGAGGCGTTGGGAATTGAGAATCGACTCGAAACGTTGGATTCGACACCAAAGATGGAGTCTTTCTTGGAAACCGGTAGATATTTTCGGACTGTGCTTCTGTTTATTTCCTCGACTGCTGAACTACTACACATTTCAGAAGCCTAACAGCAATATTATTACTCCGAACAATGGGAACGTGTAAATGATTCAAACTGTGGCAACCAATTATTTGGACAAAGTTTATACACCACAGGTTCTGCTGAATACTGGCGGTTAATTTTCACTGACTCGGCTGTGACGCCAACATTCAAAAGTATACAAGACTTCGGCTCTGTTGAGAAACAAAACGCGCAGACGTCAGTCTTATTCAGATGACGTCATAATACGTCTACCTGCAACAAACCAGCGTGTCAGCAAAGGATTTCACTTTGTCGTGATGTTAGATGCTCATTTGCACAGAAATAAAATGATCTATAGAATTTCATTGGTTTTGACCCAGTCATTTTATTGACAACATCTTAGTACATATCCTATAGAACACATATAGAGAAAAGAGGGATAGCACATTGGAAGAACAGATATGAATATTCATGAAGTGAAAAGAGAAACAAATTAATTATGCTAATCAAATTTTCCCATATCTGAATAAAACCCACATAATCTCATTGCAGCATCTGAGATTATATACAAAAAAAAAAAAAACCTCTACAAAGTTGGAAGGCTCATCTTTAGAGAAATTTAAAGTAGGCTAATCAAATTTAGGCAAAAGATACATTGGGAGAAAATGTGAACACAGCAAATAATAGCCATTGGCTTGATGTTGTAAGAGCATCATGTGTCACTAATAGAGAAACAACACTGATTCACTCTTTCACAATTGTGTGCACACTCAAACACACTCAGACACACACACACATAAGAATTCCATTATTGGCCTGATGTGATTTCATCACTCATTGTGACAGATTTGTCCAACAGGCCATTGCTCAGAGAATGATACAGTTGATATCAGGGAAGAACCACTGTTTTGTGGTAATTCAGAGTACAGTATAAACATAAGTATATGACTTGCTAAGGTTTAATCAATCAAACTTTGAATGCCAATTTGTTAGTGCATGTCTTTTAAGAAGCTTGCATTTCCATTTAAGCAAAACAGTGCAACACTCAATGCAAGCGCAAATATGCATCTTAACGTTTTACTTTGTTAAATTCTTAAAGAGCTTGTGATATTACGCGGAGTTGAACTGGAACAGTAACTTCTGTGTATGTTAAAGAGAGCCCTCTATTGGGACATTCCTCTGTTCAGTATTTGAGCAAAGCACAACATTGGCAATTGATCACACTGAGTAACTTCTCATATTAGCAAGAGGTATTTACATTGAAAACAGACATCGATTGAGGTCCCTTTTGTAGACTCGCAGCCAAAGCATCCATTCCGTAATAAAAAGGCATGCATAATGTGATCTAGTGTGACTGCGATAGACTCGCTAATAAACACATTTTTCATTATTTCACATTTGATATGGGCACAACAAGCACTGCTCAAACAACAACAAACGCTATTACAAAAGCATGCCAAACAATCTTAATAATTATACATTTTACCATGATAGTCTTCATCATTAATAGTCATTGTCATCATCATCATCCTTTTTAGACAAAAATAGTTATATGCACGTACAAAGCTCAGAAAATAGATAGAGTCACCAGCATTCAGTAAAAAATAAAGAGAATGAAACAAAAATGACCAAAGTGTATTATTGTAAAGTCGAAGTTCATGCAACAAAACATTTTTAAAAATCGCCACCTATAATCAGTTAACACTATGTTGCAGTAGTTTTACAAGGTATCTGTGTTGATATGCTGTACTTTTCAGATATTGATTGCAATACTCAACACACACACATAAGATATAAACAACAACACATGCGGATTGGATTGCTGTTTGCAATGCTGTTGGGGGGGTCATTAAACTCTGGGTTCATTAAAGCAAAATACAAAAATAAAAAGTCACATTTCAGAAAAACGTGAACAGCAAAACAAAACACGAACCGCTGACCAATGAATAGCCTCCACAAAGGCCAAGTGACATGCAAGGCAAAAGGTCCACGTTCAGTAGGATGCTTAATTGAGAAAAATCCTTTTTTTGTCTTGTCAGAAACTGTACCAGTTGTAAGGAAGCCCCCTAGTCAAGCCATTTACCCTTCTTCTGTTTAAACAGATAGTTCACTCCAAACATTCAAATTATGTTATCATTCACTTTCCTTAGAGGGATAGTTCACCCCAAAATAAAATATTAAAATCTCTGATCATTTACTCGCCCTCATGCCATCCCAGATGTGTATGACTTTCTTTCTTCTGCAGAACACAAAAAGATGTTTTATCTCAGCTCTGTAGGTCCATACAATGCAAGTGAATGGTGACCAACATTTTGAATCTCAAAAAGGCACATAGAACAGCATGAAAGTATCCACAAGACTCCCATGTCTTCTATTTCACTATAAATCGTCACATCAACAGTCTCCTTGGCAATCATAATTTCAAGCTTGACTATTCTTCCTAGAGCCATTTAACACTCTGTGGATGTATCAAGCACTAGGAAATGTAATCAAGCTTGAAATCATGATCGTGCCTAGATTGGATTGCTTCAGAAGACATGGATTAAACCACTGGAGTATTTTGGATTACTTTTATGCTGCCTTTAGGTGCTTTTTGAAACTTCAAAGTTTTGGTCACCATTCATTTGCATTGTATGAACCTATACAGCTGAAATATTCTTCTAAAAAATGTTGTTTTTGTTCTGTAGAAGACAGAAACTCACATCTGGGATGGCATGAGGGTGCGTGAATGATGAGAGAACTTTCATTTTTGGGTAAATTATTTCTTTAAGCTGTTGTTGTTCCAAACCCGTATGACTTTTCTTTCTTGCGTGGAACACAAAATGAGATTAAGGTAGAATGACAGCCTTAGTCACTGTTACACATCCTCAGGTGGTCAGGCTCATATAGGGGGAGGAGGAGGTGTAACTTATGCTGGTTGGTTACAAGACAGTCAAAGTAGTGGTGGAAGTTCTGATTTCCAGCCAGAAAGTGTGTGTGAATGTATGAAAAGGTCCAACTAAAATTCAGGAGTCTTTCAAAAACAAAATAGGAGACTCTTCAGTACAGGGCTTGAGAAGAGCTGAGTGCCAATCACACATTTTACTTAGCAAGAGATCAAACATCTCTCCTCCAGTCACCATCCCACTGAATTCACAACAGAAAATAAAGGAAACAAAACTTCCCAAAATAACAAAGGCAGGAGCCTTCAATTCCTCTTTTCCCACTTTGTCTAAATCTCTCTTTTTCCTTTCTCTTTTTACACAGACTTACTTATGTTCACAATCCCTTTATAATCATACGATTTCAGTCAAACTAATACAAACTATTTTATCCAACAGTCAAACTCTCCTTCTTTTTCCCTTCCATGGAAAGCCACAAACTGAGGGTTTATATAGGCATGCTGGTAACCTCCATCACCTGTGAGTACCAAATTAACCCAACCCACTCGATTCAGCCCAATATTGGGTTTTACTATACACACCAGAAGAGGGAGTGAGAGAGAGATAAAAAAACAAAAAAAAAAACAATTACACACTGCACAGGGATGTAACAGTTACCATTCCCTTCCATTGTATGGAAAAAAGTAGGCAATGAAAGTAAATGGTGACTGAGTCTAACATACTAATAAACATCTCATTTTGTGTTCCATGTAAGAAAGAACGTCATTAGGGTTTGGAAAAACACAAGGGTGAGTAAATGATGACAGAATTTTCATTTTTAGTTGAACTGCCCCTTTAAGTGTAAAGTACACAAATTAAAAAAAGACAAAAACAGCAACGACAAAAACATCTGCTGATCCTTTAAATCAGCTGTAATTCTTGCTCAAAGACGACTGTGCGTTATGGCTTTCAACACTTATATAGTGACTTCACATTCAGGATTTCAGTGCCATTGTATTGTAACACATACATGCACGCATGCATACACACGTTAAAACGACACAAAGACAACAAACCCTCTCAAACTACATAAATAACATACAAAAAAAGGTTAAAAACCCACATATACAGATAAACAAGAAAAACAATGAATGAGAGCTGTAGGCGCCTGAGTCGAGGTGAAATACAATATTCCTGACAAAATTAGAAACGTGTTCAAATTGTCCCAAACTTCTGTACGAGTCTCAATTAAGAGAATTCACAAGGTGCTGATCACCGTGGTAACCAGAAGGGCTATTTAAATCTCACTGTTGGCCAGCACACATCAGTACATTCCCTACTGCTTTTGAATAAGGGCTCTTATAAATCAACACAACTTGCCATATTCTCTTTCATAACTCTCATCTTCTCAGAACTACAATATCCTGAATAAAAATACCTATTTCACTGATTAGAGAAAGTAACCTGATAATTATATTCCTAGTATGAATATAAACGCATGGTTGAATCTCACAATAAATTTATGTCAAGGTCACATTTCACTTCAAAAATAAAACAGAAATTGATAAATCTAAAAATTATTCATATTAAATAAAAAGAAATATGAATTATGTCTAATTATAAATATTATTAATACTACTACTACTACTACTAATAATAATACATTCTTATTCTTATTATTTTGCATAAGACATTTTTTTGCATAAATAATTTAGGGCTATCACATTTTGTTCTTCATTATTCAAATGACAAAATACCCCCCACAAATTAACTCGTTTATCTCAAAGTTAAAATATTACCCAGACATATTCTTGACAGGTTTCGTGAGATTCACCCCTAAATCCCTACAATCCTTCTCACAGACCATTAATTCAGAAACTTTTGACAAAAAATCTTTGATGGACAAACAAGACCAGATCAGCAATGATTGTAAATGCAGACACATCCGCTGCTGGTCACCACAGAGACACTGAACTGGATTATTATAGCCTAATATATTAGATTATGGTCTGATTTAGAGAGAGAGAGAGAGAGAGAGAGATCGGGAAGGGGAGAGAGAGTGAGAGATTGAAAGAAAGAGAGAGAGGGAGATCGGGAAGGTGAGAGAGAGAGTGAGATAGAGGGAGATAGATCGGGAAGGGGTGGGAGAGAGAGAGAGAGTGAGGGAGAGAGACAGAAAGAAAGAGAGAGAGGGAGATCGGGAAGGTGAGAGAGTGAGAGGGAGATCGGGAAGGTGAGAGAGAGAGAGAGATAGAGAGAGAGAGAGAGAGAGAGAGAGAGTGAGATCGGGAAGGTGAGAGAGAGGAAGACAGAAAGAAAGAGAGAAAGAGAGAGAGAGAGAGTGAGATCGGGAAGGTGAGAGAGAGGAAGACAGAAAGAAAGAGAGAAAGAGAGAAAGAGAGAGAGAGAGAGAGAGAGAGAGAGAGAGAGAGAGAGAGAGAGAGAGAGAGAGAGCGCTCAGTTTCATGGAAGTTTAATTTGGCAACCTGCAGATAAAGCAGAATGAGGGAAACTTCTGTGATTTGATGATATCAGCTGCCTCACAGATCTCTCATAGAAAAACACATAATTAAAGTTAATGATGACCATGAAGTGATTTAAAGACAGCAACCTGACAATACAAACACTGATCATGGTAACAAAGTCTGGTCACCACATACAGTATGTGTTAAGTCATGTGATTAGTGAGCAATGAACTTTAACCTGTACAGTGCTGCCAAAATAAACTTCATCAACCACAAAACAAAAAAAAAAAGAAAAAAAAATGAAATCAATAATACTCAGAATTCATGCTTTAAAAAAGAGAAACCAAACCAAACCAAAAAAAAAAAGTGATACGAATGTTACCACCAACATCAGTCATTTTCACCATCAAATATACAATCTCAATAGAACAACAGCAATACTTAGAATCAGTAACAATAAGAATAAATTCAATAATTATAATAATATTTTATTACAACATGATCTACTTTGGAGGCAGAGGGCCAGTGACGGGATTGTGGGGAAAAATGGCATTCGTGCAGGTTATAGAAGTGGTTATAACATAAGGTTATAACTCTAGACGGGAACCTGAAGTCAATGAATGCTCTCGATGATTGATGCCGTCTTGGCATAAAGGTGATCGGTTGTAAAAGGAGGACGTGTGCGTAGCATGCTCGGTTGCGTCAGTCAGAATGGTAGGGGTTGTCTGGATGCGTTATCGAGAGCAGCTCAGCAGGAAGAGTAATAACTGTTGGTTTGCATGCAAGGGAGGACAGCTGTGTCCAAAGTTGGAAGGCTGGAGATTTCTGAGCGGTCTTACGCTGGACCCCCGGTGCCATACTATTAGTCCTCCCTGTCCTTTACCTCCGTAAGGTGCGCTCACATCTAAAACATACATTGCAGGGCCACTCTGAAATACAAAAAACACCTGTTTTTGACTGACACATCTCGTCGTAAATAAGTGCAACTCAGCATGTTTAATGGTTTAAAGGGATCCTTAACCGAGAAATTAAAACAAATGAAACAAATCCAGATCCACACCTTCACTGGAGAGGGGCGGCAGGCGCACCAGAGCAGTGAAAGTGAACGTTATGCCATTTGGTGTCACGGCGATGCCACACCCGGGTCTCCTCTGATTGGCTGCTGCGCGGCCGGCCCTGCGCATCCACGAACTGGGTGAGGCGTATGTATGCGATGCAGGCGGCATCTTCTCCGATAAGGTGCACGTGAGGGTTCAGGATGGTGGTGTGGATGGGCTTACTGTTCTTTGCAAGCACTGTAAAGAAGCATACAAGTACGGAGAAAGCTGGCACTGGCATTTCGAGTGATGTCAAGCCCCTTAGATTAGACAGGAATGATTCGGTGTCTATTGATTATAGCCATTGCTGCTCGAGCACACTTACAGTTTTCAAAGTAGAATCGATGGAAGTCCATTCCCTCAACCAAGTTCCCCAAAGCCTCGGGTTCAAAGGAGGTCAGTCCAGGGTCACAGATTTTCCTGTAACCATAAGCATGTTTGTTTGATGTTGGTTGCCTCTCTTGTGAATTCCTCACATTGAGCCAATTTCTGATATTGCGTTAAGTGTAGCGCATTTACTAAAACGGCGTATTCACAACGTAAGTTACGCATTCTGACTTGCGCGTAACCTGTTCATCTGATCATTCGCTTCATTGTCTGTGCAGATGAACTGTAAGTTGTTATATTCATTTTGTGATGTGAATATAGCTGATTAATCTCTTTCTCACATGTACAGAATATAGCTCTGTAGGTCCACTGAATGCAAGTGAATGATGTCCAAAACTTTAAAGCTGCAAAATTCACATAAAAGCAGCATAAAAGTAATCCACACTAAACCAGTGGTTAAATTAATGTCTTCTGAAGTGATATGATAGATGCACATTCTTTGTGCATATCGCCACCTACAAGGCAGGGAGGAGAATTTTTGTAAAAAGGACATGATCTGTTTCTTACCCACACCTATCATATCACTTGCATTGAACGGACCAACAGAGCGGAGATATTTTTCTAAAAATATTTCTGTGTGTTCCGCAGAAGAAAGAAAGTCATACACATCTGGGATGGCATGAGGGTGAGTAAATGATGAGAATTTACATTTTTGGGTGTACTGTTCCTTTAAAATAAATATATAAATAGTGTTTGTGCACTGTTAATATCTTGCAGTATTTGTTTCTTGTCATAATTTGTTTTTGCGTTTGAATTAAAACCGCTTGATTATCGTCACATCCTTTTATCGTTGACAAAATAAATAAATAAAAAAACTCCAACAATGAACATTTTTATCAGTAAGTTTGTTGTCGAGATTAACACCGAATGTAGGCCACATTTATAAGAAAGCAGACAGTGACTTACGCATAGGCCTCAAAGTCCCCATTGTTGATGGCTTCTATCAGCTGTTCCGTGATCTTGATGATTTCCTGCTTGCGTGCTGTTTGGAAAACACCAACGCACACAAATACACCGACACACACACAAACACACACACAATTCAAGATGAATAATTCCAGCTCGGTCCCACCATTTTTCTCAAACCAAAATTTAAAACCTCTTTTAAGAAATAGATAAAATCCTCTTATCATGGAACATTAAATGGAAAATTTTAAAAGGATTTTATGAACTCTTTCCAAAAGACCTTCTTCACGCTAGCGCCATCTTTGATTTTTAATAAGAATGACACTGAGTCTGTGAGGGATAGACACACCATCTCTTCAATGGTACAAACGGTATAAAGCGTGTGGAGTGGAGGAGTGTGGCACGGAGGAGGGCAGGGCCGGGTCATGATGTGGGCGGCTGTGGCTCAGGTGTTCGAGCGGGTTGGCTGTTAATCGCAGGGTTGGTGGTTCGATTACCGGCCCACATGACTCCACATGCCGAAGTGACCATGGGCAAGACACTGAACCCCAAGTTGCTCCAAATTGCAGGCTAGCGCCTTACATCGCAGCTCTGCTGCCATTTTTGTATGAGTGTGAGTGTGAATGTGTGTGTGAATTGGTGAATGGGACACAGTGTAAAGCGCTTTGGTAACCTCTATGGTTAATAAACAGCACTATATAAGTGCAGACCATTTAACATTTTACCATGAAGCTGCACACCCGGCCACTAATCAGGCTAAATAATCCCTCGAGAGGGATAAAGACGACTGGAGGTGGCAGTTCGAGACAGAGATAGAGAGAGTTACGGGCAGCTGCCCTGCATGTGTTTATATTTGTGTCATCTTGTTCTATTAAAAAAACAGCCTCATTGTCATTCCCATTAAAAATCAAAGATATAAGGTATATAAGTGAATACGGTCTCATTCAATGAAAAGAACAGTGACTGGAACTGTCAAGTTACAAAAAAAGTTACAAAAAATAAATAAAATGACAGTACTACAATATGGCGCATGCGCTATAATCCAAGTCAACAAATTTGCTATATTCTGCGATAGTTCTTACATCTCATTTGGTCATACACTAAGGTTGACAATTTAACGTGTTAATTTAGTGCAATGAATAATATAAAAAATAATGCATTTAAAACCCCATCTTGTGTCGAGATATTGTAAAATATGCGAGATATATGAAGCATAGGCAGAGGTCAGCGAGGGCACATGACCTAAGGTTTAAGACACTAGCTCAGCTGTGGACTTACCTGGTTTCTCAGTCATAGTCTTCAGTCTAGACCTTCATCCATTCTTCCTAAAATCTCTGACTAAACTGAATTTGTATCTCTCCTGATTAAATTTGTACCTTCACCTGCCTACTTGTAAATGCACATATGCTCACAAAAATTCGTTCTTTATCTAATCTCCATGCAGCTGGAGTATGTGACATTTAACAATGCCTTAAGTCTGAATGAACTGCCCGTGCAATTTCCGCAACTTTCCTCCTCCTTGTCTTCTTCCGTCTTTTCCCTGTTGGAGCTATTCCTGCCTCCTCAGATAAGGCTTACTCCCTGTTTCTTTCTCACTCTCGCTCTCCCTCCCTTCACAGCTTCCTGCTCCAATTTAGAGGAGCTTAGTGGCCTAAACACGTCCTTCAGGTTCTCCTTGTCAATGTGACACCACAGGCCTGATCAAGTAACTCTGATCGTGGTATCAGCTGCGATAAACCTGACACACTTCCTCCTGCAACTTCACTGTTAACCTACAGATATGTATAGAAGTACGAAGAAGTATCAGGGAACCACAAAACATGGTTATGCTGTGTTCTTATCTGGAAAAACACAGTTTCTGCTTTTATTTTCGACTGTCATGTTGTTGGTACAGTTGGCTGACGAGAATATACCAAGATATTGCTTTGAGGGAAGACTAAGCCTCAGACGGCACCACCCACAGACTGTTAAGGCCAACATGATATGCCGTTCACATCCCAGCTTACTTCCATTTTATATGAAGTTTCAGATTTACCCGCCCCTATACGTCAAGTAAAAAATGGAAAACGTGGTTGGTTACTTTACATGCCAGTCAAATGGCCCCTTACTATCAAAATAGGCAGTTCTTGGCAAGATTTGTAAGTTGTAATGTGGACCAGACTTTCTCTCTTACACACACACACGCACGCACACACACACACACACACACACACACACCAGGCTGTACTCACTCTGCACAGAAACAGAGGGGCTGGAGGGAGGCGGGGTTGGGGGGGAGGAGTGCTGGGGAGGGGGGGCAGAAGTTCGAAAGGTTGTCGTCTCAGCCTGATGTTGAGGGGCGGGTACGCGGCCCACGCTGCTCACCAGATCTGTGAACCGGGCTACGCGGATCAGGTAAGTGAGGATTATACCATCATGAATGAGACAAAGAAATGGAGAACATGCAAAGAGATGAACAGAAAACTGATGACAACAACATCAGACAAATGACAATGAAATAACAAGATGCAGGGGAAAGTTGTGTCTGACCGGAGGGGATTTGCATCAATAACAAGAGGACATGATAAATGCTTGGGCCAATAGACAGTGCATGAGCAGGGTCCAAAATTAGCACTCGCCAAATGTCAGTAAAAATGAGTAATTGTCTTTGGTAAGCAGTGTTGGGGAGTAACTAGCTAAAAGTAGCAACGCTAGTAACTTGATTACATTTTCAGTAGTGTGACAGTAGTTTGGCTATGATCAAAACAGTGTCGTTTTTCCAGTAACAAGCTATATTTTCAAAGGAGTAGTGATCTAGCATCACAAAACACTACATTTGTCACATTTTGTTGCAAATGTGGCAATGGAGCCAAAGTAGTAATCAAATGCGCTCACCTAATCCGTTCTCTCTCTCACTCATAATCATTTACGTGAATCGGTTCCTTCGTACCAATAATAAACGATATGTAAACAATGCTCATTTTATCTTATCGCGGCCCATTCGGCCCGTTTCGTGGAGGGCCCGCTCGTTTCTCCCAATGGCCAGTCCGCCCCTGATCGGCCCCAAAGTGCGTCGGCCCACCGGGAAAATGCCCAGTGTGCCAGATTACCAGTCCAGCCCTGATAATAACATTAACTTTATAAAACCTGTTTTATTCTAGATGGAAAGGATCCCCTAATGGGGGCTGCCATTTTAGAATTACATGATCAGCCGAATACTACATGCGTAATTTCAGTATCTGCCCTGTTATTGCATATTTTCACTCTTGGATTAATTGAATCATGGCTCACTGTGAAAATTGAATTTGTACAATGGCCTCTTTAACTGAAAACATAAATTCATACACAATTTTGAATGAAGCTGCATCAAAAAAAAAATTACTCAAATGCATGTAACCAAGTGACCCTAATTGAGTTGTTTCAATAAAAAAAAAATACTTTAATCCATTTGTATTTGGAAAACATGATATCGCCACCAAAAATACTGATAAAAAATTCTGATAAACAACAACAGTTAACTTAAGTGTACCTTTAAAGTGACTTGGCCTTCTTCTATGATTGCGCAACTTTGGACACCTTCACTCAAAAACAAAAAAATAAAAAATAAACTCATTGGCTGAAGTTGATTCAATTGTTTAGAGCGGTTCCATGTGTTTGAAATGAGTTTTCTTAACTTATAATTACCATGTAAACTTAACTCAAAAACTTTGAAGGGAACCTAATTGAATGTAAACTCAGATTCATCTCTTTTATTACTTTATGTACTAGCTAGTGGCATTGAACGTGAGCATGCTAAATGCTTCGGTAATGCACTAAGTAGTGAAGCTTTGTGACTATGCTATGGTTAGCACAGCGACTGCTCAATGAAGAGGGCAATAAATATCACGCATCTCATTTACCTGTTCTCATCCTAACTGCAGTTTCAAAATAGCTCCCCCAATACTGACGTCAACCAACGCAATTTCACCGTTGACTTCTGAATTCCAAACACCCTAAATGGTCATTTTAAATGTAGTTATTACTCACTAAATGTTGGAGAGAGATAAAAACAGTCTACTAGAGAAAAACCCAGTGAGAGTTTTCCAACAACTTTTACCTCTTTCCAACCAAAACCAAAAGTCTAGAAAGGAAGACAAACTTTTTTTTAAATCGTAATACTTTAAAATTTGAGAAATAAAATCACGAGGAGTTTTGATGTTTTTGAGAGAACGTTTACTACAAGTCCTCTGCTGTTTGTTGCAAATGTACTAGTGAAAAACAGCTAAATAATGAAAACTGTAATTTGATTGATTGAGTTTGACACTTCCATTGTCAAAATAACCCCAAAAAAGAAGAAAAAAATGATACAAAAGATTTATGGCTGTTATTTTTTCCACTAGCCACTGGTGAGCGAGGCAAAAAGTTACATTTGGACCCTGTGCACAAAAGTCTGCAGGGGGCACTGTACTCACTTTGTATGACAGGGGTGTGTGGAGGAGAGGGGGTGGAGAGGGCAGCTGCTTCTCTTTCAGGCATGGCTGAAGGTCCCGAGCCCCTGCGTGCACAGCCCAGGATGTCGCTCAGCTTGGTGGCTGGATACACATGGGGGGGAAGGGGTAATGATGACCAATGGTAAGAGGGAACATGATGGTGAAGATTCCAATGAAAATGCATTTCAAGTGGAGAGTTGATGGCTTTGCGTGCAGGTTAGGTGCTTGAATGCATGCCACTCCAATTCCTGCCATAGGGGGGCAGCACATACAACAGCAGGGAGTGTATCACCATTAGACTACTAGAGCATGAAGGAAATATTTAGATTCCAAATAGATAGTCTATGCTCTGAACAGCATGGTGATGAAATCCCCTTACTGCTACACTTAAAGGTGCAGTATGTATGATTCAGAAACCCTTGTTATTAGTGACACCTGTGGCCATTAAGTGAACTGCAGCCAGCTGCCTGTTGCTCATGCTCCTGCACACACTCCATAGAGACACGAGCATCAGCCAAAACAATGACGTAACGTACAAAGAGACTGAAAGTGATTCACTGGCATCACGCTGACCGATCTATACCAGACAGTTTACTGTTGCACTGCAATGTTGCACTATTGAATGTTTTGTATGTCATATGTTGTACTGCGATCAAGAAACCAGCGTATTTGCTTACATTTATCCTGTATACCTGACTTTTATATAAAGAGTAGATTGTTGAAATTATTTACGAAGTTACGAAGCAAGGTAGCTTGCAATTCGTCAGCGTTAGCAGGCAAGATCAAGTTAGCTAAAATGACACAGATCAATCCTTATGGCTCTATATTTCACATGTTACGTAAGCTTACCTGCCCAATAAGAAGAATGCCAATTCAGGGTCGTTTTTGATCCCCAAAACCTCCAGGAACCAAATGCACTGCCGATGTTAATTCTAGTTTTTGCACGATCACGATCACGTTCCCGCGAAGCCAGACAGGATTGAGTAGATACATTTGAGTTTAAAATTTTTTTTGGCTTACTCCGTGTTTGTGTAGGAGTCGGTGTTGTCCTAGGAGCCAGACGTTTCTTGGATTCCATCTCTAAGATAATGTTAACTAGTGTTGCAGACTGTCTGTTGACGCTGTTGAATAGCGAAAGAGAAGCTATTACTGAGGCAAGGCTCTCGGGAGCACGCATAAACGTCACATCCTTTGGATTTTCCCGGCAAAAGCAACCCGCTCCATTCGCATGAAAATCAGTCTACAGGCTTTAATAGGCAACCTAGGAAGTCCGGGAAGGGCTAATATAAATTGCGTTACAAGCCGTTCACACTTTGGCAAAAAAAGGCGAATATTACATGAAAGTTTGTACATATTGCACCTTTAATTAAACCCATATCGATTGAAATAATTGCTCTTGCAATTACCAATTGTGAGCTTTAACAACTACACCATGCCATTAAGTAAGTATAGGGAATCAAACAGCACCTGAGGGAGTTGCATTTGACCTTAAGCTGTCTTAAACATCAGCTTTGTGTTTTCATATCTATGAGCCACTAGAGGAGCAGATAAATGTTGCAGGAAGCTGCGTTCACAGGGGTTTGTTGAAGTTAATATGGGCTGATAGAAACCAGACAGGCCAAACCAAACAAGTGGAGATAATTCTAAGACTTACAGAAGATGGCGGGGGCGGAGCCCGGAGGTGATTGGTTGACTTCAGAGGGGGCTTTTATTGAACCACTATCTAGGCTTTTACCTATTGAATGGGAAGGAGAAGGTGGGGAGAAATTGAAAAGATAAAACTGAGAAACGAGGGCAGAGAACAGATATCAGAGGTGGGCATCGGGGAGAGGAAAAATAGAACGGCCATGCTATTTAATGATATGACTGCAACCTTTTATAAAGGTCAAGCAATTTACAGGAAGTGCAACAATTAGCCCCGGCCACTTTTGTTACACCACCAGTCAGAATATTACATAACTACACAATGAACAAAATCGTGCAAGGTCAACATACATTTACTCATGTGGATTAAACACACTCACGTGCATACACGCACACAACCCTAGCCCACATATCTCACATTTCTCTTTCCAAGAGATAAAAATAAATTCAAGGTGGCCTCACAGCATTCCCAAATGTGTCTCCCAGAAGAGCTGCATCTCAGAGAGTAGGATTAAGAGAACACTTCTTCTGGAACTTACGAACTCAGAGGGACTCTTGATATCTTGGAAGTCTTTTCGTTCAGTTTGAACCTCAGGGTTATGTCGTAACAATGATACAATGAGGACGAAACTCTATCAACGTTTGTTCAAATCTAAAATGAAACATGTTTGACTTTTGTTTTCCATCTGAACAATGAAATAAAATGGTATTAATAAAACTGAATAATATGGAAAATAATTAGCATCGTCTGCCTTCAATAGAGTGCAACAGTCTGGTTCCAGAAGAATCCCCCCAAAAATCCCACAGGGGAATTGATCTTATAAACCTTTAAAGACAGACCTACCGTAAGCTCCAAGGTTGTTCATCGATGGTATATGCTTCTGTTAAAGCCATCAGTCTGCATTACATCAACTTCATTTTAAAAAATCGTGTTTAGTAGGGGAATTTGTGCTGAATAACTACACTACTCATGATCCTGTTCAGAAAGATCAACCAATCAGAGTATCTGGCAAGCAAAGTGTGTCAAAAGAGCTCTGCAGCGACCACCCACTCACAAATTACCTCCTTATACTGTTTGAATGTTTTGCAATAAACATTTTAATATAATTATAATCAACTTTAAATCATTAGTTTTACATTTCCCCATCACGTCATTCACATTGCATTATGGGTGTCATATTCCCTGTTGCCTTTTGTTTTTGTGCCTTTATGTTGGAATTCTTGTTTAGTTTCCTGTGTTAGTTTTGTAGTCCTTGTAGTTTTATTCCTTGATTGATTCTCCCTGATTGTTTCCCCAGGTGTTCCTTGTTTTCCCTGTTTCCAGAACAAAGATGGCTGAAAAAGTGGGCGGGCACTGTTGCGCTCTATGGTTTGGCCGTTAAAGCAGCCTTCGAATTCCAATGCACGATTATCTACACTTTACTTTTTAACATACTGTAAAGATAGATATTAGTTAGATCCATATGTGTGGGTTTTATTGTGGGCACAAATACTAAGGAAACGTTAACAAGGATCCATTTTCAGTTTTCTAATATCATCGTTTTCGAAAGTGTGCGGTAATGGAGACCATTTTCAAAATGCTCCATTTTCGTTGGAGGAAAACGCTGTTCTAGAGTGGATGAAAGGCATAAACTTAGTGAAATTAATGCATTTTCAAATAAAAATGAGTTAGTTTGGACGTGGCCTAAGACACCTGCTTATCAGTACAGATATTTCGATATTTCCAATAATGAATTTCGCCCACTGAAAGTGTTGTGTGCCCACATTATGTGTGTTGTTTTAGCACCTGATTCAGGATCAAAGCATTATCCGGTTGTAGAGCGGAGGAGGGCGGGGCCGGGCTTGAACAACGCACGCCTGGTCCCCAATCAGCCTGATGGGGGTGCACGAGGATAAAGGGGGCCGGTGACAATGGTTTGAGAGAAAGACACAAACATAAACACAGATCAGCTCCATGTCATCCTCTCTCTCTCTCTCGAACCGTTGTCTCCGGCCGCCTTTATCCCTCGCACGCCCCCATCAGGCTGATTGGGGACCAGGTGAGCGTTGTTCCAGCCCGGCCCCGCCCTCCTCCGCTCTAGATCGGTGCTTCTGGCAGACAGACAATTTTGCAACAAATTAACCACAATTAACTTTGCAGCAAATAAACAGTTTTTCAGAATGCCACTCGCCTTTGACATCTTCATCCTCAATTGTGGTGTTGCTGCTGTCCGAAGATTCCTGTGGAACAGACAAATACAATCACTCACTGATCTCAAATCTTTGTTCACACATATACACCAAACAACAAAACAAGTGCGACAGTCACAGACTAACTGCGATAAAGCACAACCAATATCAACAATGAAATGAATGAGATAATCATCACCACTAATGAAGTACATAATTCACTTCTAGTAAAAGACAATGTCAATAGGACAATAGTAGTGTACAAAAGTGGTTCTCAACGAGGACAGCAAAGAACATACAATGCTGAATGCAAATAATAAAATGCAACTAACAATATGATTATTGCTCAGTTGGTATATCAAAATGAATAGGCTAATAAACTTTTAAGGAGGAGGAGAAAGGAGGGTTCTTTTGTTGGTGACGACAATGTCTGTGCATGCAACCAAACGCTAAACCATGGTATCATATTGACACAATGTTTGGTGCATTCAGCCTATTTTGGTTAATAATTTTCCATACCGTTGGGCCTATGCAATTCAAGGTAATATTAATATATTTAATTTTATTATTTTACGACAATTAAATAATGTTGGTACTGTGATGGGTCACCACCTGTGATCCAATGTAAAATCTGGATCCTGAAGCAAAACCAGTTGAGAACCACAGATATATAAATGGTTTGATATATTTGGATCCTTCCTAGCCATACTGTATATGTAGGTTTAATCTCAGGCTGGTTCACCCATCAGCCAACCAGCTACATGTAATATTGCTCCTCTCTGCGCTGTTGTGCATCTCCACTTGAGTTTCTCAGATAGCAGCATTGAGTACACAGCTGCAGCCACTTTGAACCCTCCCGTCTGCATATGCATGTAACCACCCACACACAGTAAACACATTTAATAGCTTGCATTTAACTTCTGACATCTAATAAATGAAGAAGCTTTAGGAGTGAACACCCTCTGGTGTTATGGGTCCCAAAGGAGGGGGAAGCCATTGAATCCGGTCTGTGTAGTGTCCCAAACCAACTCCTTTTGCAAAATACTACAGTATCTCTTATTGATAAAAAGTGGCAAAAATAAATAAATAAATTATAAATAAGCAAATGAAGTCAACTGCATCCTTAACCCTTTAACGCTGTGTGTATCAAATATGATACACAACGTTTGACAGCTCCTTTCACTCTCTGTTCAAGCTGAAAAGCTAATAAACATATGGTATGTTTCACTTGTTTATGGCACCATCTAGTGGTTATTTGTGAAAAAAATGATTTTCAATATTTATTTCGATCTATTGAAAATAGACTTATGCGAAAAGTTTCTTATGTAGGGATAAATGACAGCTTATTTTAATAAATTAAAAGTAATAGTAATGATTATATTGTTATTGATATTTTAAATTAATATTTGCTGAATATAAGCAACTTGTGCTTGTTTAAAAATCTGTATATTATTTTATTGTAAAAGCCAGTTGAAATGATCAAATATGATACAACAGGCTTTTGAGGTATTTCTCAGTCACCATTACATTACAGTCATGGCCACCACAAAATAAAATACATAAATAAAAATACAGAGCTGTGAAAATTCAGACATTTACTTTTTACAAGGTATATTTAAAGCGTGAACTAATATTTCTGTGTATTTTTATATATGCACCCTGCTTTGTCATTATAAAGGTCTCATTATTTTACATTACAAGCTATGATGATGTCATCCCACCATAAGTTATAGTATGTTTTGTGCATAAAATACATTGTAAAAAAAAATATTTTATCCATATTGTATTTGATGTGCTGAAATGAACTGTGATACAATTCAATCCATATTAATAGACCAAGAAAGGATGTTGTTATGGCCAAACTCTCAAACATTTGGTATCTCTGAAAAGCCCAGGGAGTTTTCTGATAATACCCCAAAATGTACCACTGTAGCATGTATGGGCTAAGAAAAACTTAAATAACAAATGTCCTTGCTGGGCCTCGGGAGGATAATTACCTTTAAATCCTAATGTATAAAATATAATACATTACAATGTATTTTTATAGTTTGTCTAGTGGTACTAAAAACAATGTAATGTTAAATAATTTGTATTTTCTGGCGATTCTTTCATATGCCAGGCTTTAAAGGGTTAAAGTCAACATGAAATCAAAATGCACTCTAATCTTTCATGAAGATGTTGTTTGCTCCGCCCCTGAAACGACTTTCCTTTTTAGATGATGTCACTAAGTAATCTTATTTTTTTATGCCCTCCCCTTTAACCATCTGGCTCGATTTTCAACCTGGTCTTGTAGAATCATGTTAATATACTTACATTTTTGCCAAATTATTTTTACGTGGCTCATTGAATGCATTGGGGCAGTTTCCCGGTGAAATAAACACTAAAGGCACTACAACAACAGACTCACCAATCATGAGTAAAACGGTAGATTATCGGTTTATAAACATATACTTTTCGCTCTGCTCCTCACGCAATGCTTTCTTCTGACATATAAACACATTTACTAAAGCGCATGACTTTTAAGGTGGCACGTTTTAACAATTGGATTACATAATAAACTCCATTTACAAGCTTAAGTCATCATGGAGTGGTGGTGGCGTAATGGGCTTAAGCACATAACTGTTAATCAGAAGGTTGCTGGTTCCATCCCCACAGTCACCACCATTGTGTCCTTGAGCAAGGCACTTAACTCCAGGTTGCTCCGGGGGGGATTGTCCCTGTAATAAGTGCACTGTAAGTCGCTTTAGATAAAAAGCATCTGCCAAATGCATAAATGTAAATGTAAATGTATCAAAACTGACTTGCGATGCATTTACGATGTAAAGCACCGGTGTACGAGTCCTAAAGAGATCACGAGTTGACACATGAGCCGAAAGTGCCATAGAAGCACCACAAAATGACATGCATGCTTATATATATCCAGTAAATCAATTTTATGACACTGTCGCAGTGGCGTAACTTGGATCTCATGGACCCCAGTGAAAAGAAACTGTCGGGCCCCTTCCTTGTGGGGCCTCGGTCGTTTTCATCACCCCTCGGGCCCATGGTCATTTTTATGGTTTCTTTTGGTTGACTGTTGCGGGCCCCCTCTCATCCTGGTCTCTAGGGTGGATGCCCAAATTGCCCTCCCTGTACTTACACCCCTGCACTAATGGTTAGGTTTAGGTTTAAGGTTCAGGGGAGGGGGTAGGTTTTGTTTACTTAAAACTCAGAGTGAAAATTAAACTTAATTTTAGCACCACACAGTGGACATTTAACCATTGTACTGCCGTGATACGTGTAATGAACTGGGTAATATTATTTAGCAAAAACGTTGACACAAGTAACATCATTTTTATGAGATCAGGCTGTCGATTTTGGAACGGAACACCGTCTTTTCATGATTCAATCAATTACGATGGATAAAATCCAGTGCCACACCACCGATTCACTCAAAAACACGTCAAATTACAGAAATAAAATGGGTTGCGAATGCCATTTCATGTTGACTTCACTTTCTGCACTAAACTTGTGCATGTTTACTTTATGCTAAGATGTAATTTACTTCCTTGCGCCAACTCATTAATTGGAACGATCCTGACAATGTTTCATTGCTTTGATTGGAACAATTAACATTGAACATTAAACTAGATGCTACACTCTTCAACACACTGCAAGTACGACTTGGGTAACAAGCACTTTTCTCATACACAAGCAGTCACAAAACCAAAACAATCTCGCCTACACAACACAACACAGGATCTGGCAACAGAAGCAGAGAACAGGAGAGAGGTGGAGGATGAAAGAAAGGATGGGGAGGTGGGAAGAGGGGGTGGGGAAGGATGTACCTTGATCCCATCCACTGGATTATGGATAACAGTGGTCTGAGGCTCCTAAAGTGAGAGAGAGAGAGAGAGAGAGAAAGCGAGAGAAAAGAGGAGCAAAATGACATGGAGTTGAGATATGGCAAGAATAAAACAAGATTGTGTTAGCAGAACAAGAAAAGAGAGAGAGATGGAGTTAAAGAGGATGTTGATGGAGGTTATTAGTTGGAAGTGGCTCTCTGGTTAAAGGCAGAGGACAGCCGAAGCTCAAAAGCCAAAGATCTGAAGCCAGTCCAGAGATGTGATTGCATCTAATTCCAGCGCAAAACACTGTAGAACTGATGAGAAGTTCATGAAATGTACAACTTTGAACATTTTGGAATATTCACTTCAGCAAAAAAAAAAAAAAAAAAAAAAAAAAGATGTCATCATTTATTCACCCTCTTGTTGTTCCAAACCCATTCTTTTATTTCCTGGAACACAACACGACAATGTCAGTTTCAGTCACCATTCACTTTCATTATATGGAAAAAAAGATGCAATTTGAAAGTGAATGGTGACTGAGACTAACATTCTGTTTAACAACTGCTTTTGAGTTCCACAGAGGAAAGAAAGACAAACAGGTTTGGACATGACGGTGAGCAAATTATGACAGAATTTCATTTTTGACAGAACTAACACTTAAATACTAAGTGTATAAATCGCAATAGAAAGTAAAACACTGTTTTCTGTTGTAATTCAGGGTAAAACAAACTTGAGAATCTGCTAAATTTGTCTCTAAAAAGAAGTATAAACTATATCTCATGAGAAGGGCTGGTATTTCTTGAATTTAAAGTGATAGTTCACCCAAAAATGAAAACTCTCTGATCATTTACTCACCCTCACGCCTTCCTAGATGTGTAAGACTTTCTTTCTTCTGCTGAATACAAACAAAGATTTTTAAAAGAGTATATCAGCTCTGTAGGTCCATACAATGCAAGTGAATGTTGACCAGAACACAGAATTTCCAGAAAGGACATAAAGGTAGCATAAAAGTAATCCATATGACTCCAGTGGATAAATCCATGTCTTTGGAAGCCATATGATAGATGTGGGTGAGAAAAAGATCTATATTTAAGTCCTTTTTTACTATAAATCTCCACCTTTGACCAGCCCTAACCAGTAGATGGCTGAATGTGAAAGTAAATGTGTAGATTTATAGTTAAAATAAATATTGATCTGTTTCTCACCCACACCTATCATATATCTTCTGAAGCCATGGATTTATCCACTGGAGTCATATGGATTACTTTAATGCTACCTTTATGTCCTTTCTGGAAATTCTGTGTTCTGGTCACCATTCACTTCCATTGTATGGACCAACAGAGCTGAGATATTCTTCTTAAAATCTTCATTTGTGTTCTGTAGAAGAAAGGAAGTCATACACATCTGGCATGGCATGAGGGTGAGTTAATAATGAAAGAATTGTCATTTTGGGGTGAACTATCCCTTTAAAGCCTATGCATGTCAAGATCTTACCTTTAACAGTCAAACATATTATGCATATATTTTTAGATTGATGTTTAGATTAATGGACTTATACAACACTTTCAATCTAAAGAGTTTTGCTTTTTAAACACAATAAACTATTCAATGTTGAAAGCCTAACGTTACAGCAATTTATTTGGTTTAAAAAATAATGCAATTGTAACAACAGAGGCTACAATATATCAAACAAAAACAGAATTTTAACAAACAATGTGTGTAAATTTGTCTAGGTAATGTAATTTTTCTATATATTACATATGATTCAATACTGTCTAACTAAAACAGAATAAACAATCAACAGAAGCACATCATTACTTCAGACTTCAAGGCTTTAGGTTAATTGAAAAGAGTGTCTGTTAACAAGCAAAAATGAACAAACACATAGAGACAAATATATTTAACGAACAGTCAAATGATTGCGACATAAAGAGAGTTGTTGTAAACAAACCCTTAAAGTTTGTTTAATCTGCTGTCGATCAAAAGACAACCATGAAAAACGCAAACATCGTTCATGCACAAATGCACAAAATTGTTAACCTTTATGTAAACATGAATCTTACAACTAGCGACTACAATGAATGCTAACTGAATAATACGATCATTCTTTTTTTGGATATGTTAAAATGACAATGATGGAGATAGCTTGCGCGAGCGTCGTTCACAAACACACGGTCGACAGCAGGTGGTCTTAGATGGGCCAGACGCTTACACAGACAGACATATGTGAGACAGCTGATGGAAGCCAAAGCGACAGACAGGTCAAATGAGATGGATCGAGAGAGGACAGAGAGGAATAAGGAGGTAAATACCAATGCAGGAGAAGGGACGGTGCCTTTGGGACTGGTGACAATGCTGTTTTTCATGCTGTTTGACTGTGGCTGTGCAGAACACAAAACAGGGTGTTAAATGGAATCAGTGGGTGTTTTAGGGGCGAGAAGACAACAAAAAGAGAGAAATAAATGGGGGTAATAATGTGTCCGCAGTGAGAGAAAAAGTATTTTATCTTTAGGCAAATGTGTACCTCACTGTATGGGGAACGTTTGATGTTTACAAGGGTTACAATGAGCTGTTTGCCTTCGTAATAATACATCAAATTTCAAACAATTTGAAAATTTTGCTCTGGGTTCAATTCCAGTTAAGCTCAAGTTAATGGTTTGTCTGCATGAAGTTGCAATATTGGATATAACTTTACACAAATAAGTTTAGTAAGTAATTTATCACACTAAAATCATATTAGCATGTATAACATTTAAGTCAAGTGGCAATACTTTTGAAACAATGTATTTGAATATTTATCGATTGGTCCAGTAGTTCACCCAAAAAGTTTAATTCAGTAATTGTTTACTAACCCTTGTGTTGTTATAACCCAATATAACTTTCTTAATTTTTCTTAACACAAAGGGAGAAATTGTGAAAATAATGTTGTGCTCAGTGATGTCATACAATGGCAGTATATGGCGACCACCTCATCAAGTTTCAAAAAGACTCAAAGGTATAATTCAGAAGTCTAATAAAGTATTCTATGAGACTCATGATTGTAATGAACGCGTCCGATAAGGTTTAGAGAGAAACCATCCGAAATATAATGTATTCTTAACTGTTGACGGACTGTTGCTCTCCTCTGTGCGTTCATGAGACTGCAGGAGATCAGTAGTTCAAGCTAAAGTACGTTTTGTTTATCTTAAAACAGGTCCGCCACAGTGATACTAAAGAACAGAACACAGCTGCAAACAAACCAGAGAACTGAACTAACAAAACATGTCTAAAAGCGTTTGAAGTTCAGGGATATATGCATTTCTATGCCCAGCCTTATTTATTTTATAGAAATAGATGTAGGTAGGAATGTTTGTCACCTGTTCTCCATTCTGTACCTCCGCCTAGAGAACGATACCTCAGCGAAACATTAGTTAGGTGTGACATTCTTGGCCAAAATCAAGTTGTTTTTAACCGGCTCATGAGATGCTGGCAATATACAGTTATGAGAACGTTTTTGGACCGGTGCAATCACAGCGGGAGGGGTTACCCAGCGCGATAATGGTGAAAATACAAACCAAGCGAATGACTGAATGTACCGTAGCTTGTCAAGGACAGTTAGGGTTAAAACATACATTTCATCAAGTGTCGTTTACCATCAGGTTAAGAAATGGTGTGACTGTGGCTGTCTTCTGCCTCCTCTGTCTATGGCTGCGTCCGAAAACTGGAAAACGATGCCTTCGAAGGCTGTATACAGAGGTAGGATGAAAATAAAGTGCTCTTCAAACTGTCCTGAGACCAGTTGTCTTAAGACTTCCATCCATTCATAAAAGCTGTCAGATAAGCCGTTAACTGATTAAGTTTTCAGATGCAGCCTATCTCTCTCAGTTTGTGTACTCTGGCTAAAATAAATATATAATAAGGCTGGGCATAGAAATGCATCAATTCTTGGACTACAAACTCTTCAGACTTGATTTCTAAGTTCAGTTCTCTGGAGTATGTGCTGCTGTGTTCTGTTCTGTTCTTTAGGTTCGCTGTCGCAGACTGTTTTTAGATAAATGAAACGTGTTTTCGTCTGAATGCCCCTACTGGTCACGTGCAGTCTCATGAACATGCAGAGGAGAGCAACTGTCTGTCAACAGTTTCACTAATACATTCGATTATGGTTTGTTTCTCACCAAACCTTAGCGTATGCTTTAATTACAATCACGAGTCTCATGGAGTAATTTATCTTCTGAATTATACTTTTGTGTCCTTTTGAAGCTTGAAAAGGTGGTCACCATAAACTGCCATTGTATGACATCACTGAGCACAAATTGTTTCACAATGTCTCCCTTTGTGTTAAGAAACAGAAAGAAAGTCAAATGGGTGACTTTCAACACCCAGGTGAGTAAGCAAAGACTTTTATTGTAATTTTCAGGTGAACTTTAACCCTTTACCTTGTATTGAATGGAACATTCCTACAGTACAGGACATTTTAAAATAAAAATAAAATCATCATCACATATCAACCTTGCTGTAACATTACCATGATCGAAAAGCCAGCAAAATCTGATCCTAGCAGCTGGTTTTGCATGGCTTTAGCTGGTCCAAGATGGTCATATGTGATCATTATTACACAACTGGCCCTTGAATACTTGATTCTGATTGGTCAATCATTGCATTACAGTTAAAGAATTTTGTATCATGACCTCTAAACCGTATAATTGACTGACGTCCCGAGCAACATTTTCTAGTTTTATGTCTTTCGTAGCACCCCACAGTCTCGTTCTAACATAATCAAATAATTTCAACTCAAATCAGTATTTCATGTACATTCACTGTATTTATTTGGCAAGCAGTTGTGTAATACACAGTATAATGTACAAGCAGAAGATCATTATCACAAAATAAACCATACATAAAAATAAGTCAAATCATCCTGTCTGGGTTGATTTTGCAATAATGACCAGCTGAATATTCGTTATTGCTTACTTATCTTGTCCAAGCTGGTCTAGACGATTGATCAGTTGGATTTCTATTTGGTGGTGGAGAGGTCAACCTAACAGACCATCGATGTCACGCCAATTAGAACAATTAGACCACCGTGGACCAACAAAAAAACACCTTATGCTACTATAATGATTTTTTCCAGCATGGTGAAAGAATGAATTGGCAATTAAAAAAGCAAACACAGAAAACAGTCAAGAAAAAGTATGCTTGGTCCATTGTTTTCTAAAAGAAAAATGTCAAAGAAAGCAAAACTGGAATATATTTCCATAGTATCCACTAAATCCTTTTGAAGCTACAGGAAACACAATTACAGACAACAGCAGACAAACACACGGACGCAAAAGAAGCAACAGTAAATGCCAAGGACAAGAAGCATAAAAGACATTTAACTTTGGATTTCATCTGCCGCAATCTTTGCTGAAACTAACAATCAAACAAACCAACCCAGCAATGGTCCAAATTTACAACAACCCTACACAATATCAATAACTTCAACCCAAACGGCAGTCCCAAAAGCCCAGAAAGTTCCTGCATGTGCACCCTTTAATGACCCTTTAAATCAAACGCTTGACATATGGGCATGAGAAGAATCAATATAGATCATTAAAAAGTAAGAGTAGATTTTTTTGGCATTGTGCTTTCAATGACATAAAAGACCAACAGGATGAGCAAATGAATGAATGGATAAACAAGACTGAAATGAGAATGGGATGGAGGGATAAAGAGATTAAGATTAAATATCATTCTCACCATGTATTGAACGGTGGAGCTCGATTTCCGTTTCTGGGTGTGTGGGCGTGATGGAAGGATGCAAGATGAAATGAAAGCGTTAAAACATGTTATGGATGAATCTGGATATGAGATGAGCATTTATCCCACAGAAACTGACAGACATATGAAAGGTGGAAAAAGCAAGGACGTTTGAGAAAACGTGGGAATGGGTTTTGGCATGAGAGTGATTCGCTTGGAGTAAAAACCGCCATGTGCAGGATTTAAAGAAAGTTACAAATGATAGCATACAGCTGAAAAGGAAGTGTAAATAAAAAAAGGATATAAATTCAGTTTTTTTTGGTACTTATTTGCTGTTATTAAATTACACTACATATATGGGGATTATTTTAGGGATAACATTTTAAAAATAACTTAAACAATATATATGATAATAAGAGCCCAATTTGCATTGCTTTAAGTTATATGCGGAAAGTCAGTGGGCATGGCCATGATATTTTTGGGATCAGCTTTTGATACAGTTTTGATATTTTTGTGCAAGTATGCTGCGCTTAGTCTAGTCGCAATTGGGTTTGGTGAAATTGCACCTGCAAAGCACTAATGGGCTGGGTCTAGTGCAATTTAAGGTTTGAGGTTTTTCTCCAGTTAGTGAACGTCTGCATCCTATATAGTCCATTCCCTCAAACTGCAGTGATATTAACAAAGACAGGACATTCATAAAAAACTGGTAGAGTGAATATGAAATATGGACTTATGTTCTTTTGTGCATTTACTGCATCCTTGTTAAATGTCACGCATATTTGCATGACATTGACATGCTCCATTTATACATATGGAAAATGTGGTTCAGGATTTGGATGTAGGCTCCATTAAAATTAGAGAGAATGTAACAATTATTAATCATAATGATCAAGTGACACACAAATCATGGCTAGTATTAAAAGTGATTGAATTGGAGTTCCATGTTAGGCTTTGGATCGAGGGATTGTTTTTTTTACGGCTCCAACATTGATTGTCTGGGACATTATTTGATGTTCCACTATATTTTCCGAATTTGGACATTGTCTTTATTACCACCTGCTGGTGGAATCTCTAAACTGCAAATGTAGGAATTTAATTTAGACTTTGCGCTGAAACAGACATGCATAGTGGTGTGGTGGTGGTGTAGTGGGCTAAAGCACTAAACTGGTAATCAGAAGGTTGCTGGTTCGATCCCCACAGCCACCACCATTGTGTCCTTGAGCAAGGCACTTAACTCCAGGTTGCTCCGGGGGGATTGTCCCTGTAATAAGGGCACTGTAAGTCGCTTTGGATAAAAGCGTCTGCCAAAATGCATAAATGTAAATGCTTCTCAAACGTTTTAGCGCAATGAACAATTTCTCATAAAAATAGCAAATTGCGCAAATTCTTTGACATACAATACACCCACAGTTTGCGTGCATACACCCACAGATAGTGCAGACACTCCAACCCACTTGTGCTTTGTGCTGGCACGAAAATTACACTTAGAATTAGCACTCTCACGAAAATTGGATAAGACGTGGCGCATATCATAGCGTATATCATGGTCTCAAAATTAGAGCCCAATGCCTTGTTTTCAGAGAAACTTAATTTAGTGGGATTTATGCTTAAAGCAATAAATAAATAAATAATTATTAACGACCCCTAACCACATCTTTGATAGCATTGTTAAAAAATAAACCTTCAAATTGCATTTCTTCAAAGGCGAAGGGAAGTTTACTCGGAATTGGTGTCCGGCGACAGAACACGAGGACATTTGCGTTTCAGAGTTAAGCGTTTTCATACGTTTCAGTGTGAATGAGCAACTTTTGGAAAACGCTTGAAAACGTCAAGCATTTTGAAAGGAAAACGCCGTTTTCAAATGTATCTGGATTAATGTAGAGGTAGCCTAAGACCCTGGCAACACAATTTATATTAATCACCTATTTTCATTTATTAATTTTCCTTTTCTCTTTACTGTCCCTTTATTTCACCCACTATTTGTTTTCAACCGAGAAGTTGACCGTTACCTACGTTTCTTATGTTTGTGAGTGTCTCTCAGGCTTAAACCATGGTTGTTTGTTCGTTTTCTCTAATTGTTCCATGAAAACTGCTTGATACTGCACTATGAAAGGCAAGACTGTGAGAAAAAGAGAGCATGGAAAAAAGAGAGAAATGTCAGAATGAAGGAGTGTGAGAGCCAGTTGCTAAGCAATGAGTGAGGTGCTGTGGAAGTGTCTATTTTGGTCTCGTCGTTCCCCGGGCTCCGACCGTCAGCTATTCCTGGATCGAGAGCTTCATTCCCCACTGAGGTGGCCCACCCTCCTCTGGATCGGGATGGAGAGATACCATGGAGGGAGATCGAGGGGTAGGAGGAGAGAATGTGGAATGATTGGCCATGAGAGCGGGAACAGTGGCTCATTACTGCAGCTGACAATCACAGGGCCGATTAAAGCTCACACCTGCCTGAGCAGCTGATGAGCTCCAGAAACAGAATGTTCCTTTTGCAGGTGCCCTGGGGGCAGCTTTTAAGCAAATCTGTGCAGGAGACGCACTCTGTAGTAGGAAGACACAGCTGAATACTGTATGAGTAAACATGGCGTTTTCCAAACAGCATTTTTTCCCCCTTGAAAGGGAACTTTGAGAAGGGGACGCCACTCGAATGGTTGTTCCAAACAAAAGTAAGAAATGTAATTTTTTCGCAAAGGGCCCTGTCACAAGACTTTTAGTAATGGCTATATTCCAAATGTAATGTTATGCTCCCTTCAGAGTGCCCACATCAAGAGCTCTGTCCTTCGTAGTGAGTACGGCATAGGGATGATCACTTTCAATTGGAATTCGCTCACAGTCTGACCAAAGTGCTGATGGTGGACAGCACGCAATGTTGATTCAGACACAAGATTATCAGTAACAGAGCTGGACTGGTATTCTGGCATACCAGGCATTTTCCCAGTGGGCCGACGCACTTTGGGGCCGATCGGGGCGGACTGGCCATCGGGAGAACAGAGGGGGCAAGTGGGTCGGCCACAATAAGCAGAAAAGGAAATTTTGGCCCAGTTGCTATGTAAAATCCCGGGCTGATTTCTCTTCCCAGTACATTATAAGTGTTTTGATGACCAAATTTAAGCATGTCAAATTTTAGCTTGGAGCTTTAGTTAGCAGCCATAATAATAATAACAGTTGGTTATTAGTATCGGCCAAGATTACTATTCTTGTACATCCTTAATGAAGATAAGCAATATGGAATATTAATTGCCCATCGTAATGGGTAATGGCCATAGCATAAAAATGTATTATCATATTGGCCAAAATTCCTATATTGGTGCATCCTTTATAAAAAATTTGAAAGCAAGAAAGAAGTTTTAAGAGTGACTGGGTAGCTCAAATTTAAGTAAGATTACCAAACTATGACCCATAACGCATTGCTAAAAATGAAACGTAATCTTTGAGATACTACGCTGAAATTTCCTAATTTATTCAGGGCTAAACGTTATGGAAACACAGCAGTGGTAGAGACAGCACTGGCAGGAATTTCCTCAGAATGCTTTTTCACATCAGCCTCATAAAAACTGCACGCTATAACATTATATAAGGTATGATTAATGCTCCGAGCCATCAGGAGAACCGAGCGGGCCAGTGGGTCAGCCGCGAAATGGGCCGAATGGGCCTCGATAAGCTAAAATTAGCCACCGCGTTATGCAGAATGGACCACAAAATGGCGCCGCGATATGCAGAAAAGGACAGCACTGGCAGGAATTTCCTCTGATTGCTTTTTCACATCAGTCTCATAAAAACTGCATGCTATAAGACTACATAAGGTTTGATTAATGCTCCGAACGAGGGAGGGCTGACTGGAGAGGATTATTCTCTAGATTATACTCATCCAATCCCTTACAGAGGGAAGTCTGTGTATCATTTCTAATTCAGCGGTGTGATGGAGGTGAAAGACGATCATTCTACTCTGTCTGAGAGGATTATACGTTATCAGTACAAACGAACCTTCAAATGCACTCCCTCTAACAGCTCATACAGGTCGGAGGTCAACATCTGTTCGCATTCTCTCCATTAAAGACCTGCCGATCTGTGGTCAACCATCTTGTGACTTATAGGACAAGTATAGGAATGCTTGGAATTGAAATGGAAATGGAGACACCACCCTAGCATGGGTACTACGATTGGGGCATGTCAGACGGTGACTGAAGCATAATGGTTAGATGAAAAATGTTTAATGACATTTAGAAAGATCAGGGTCGAATGCACAAGCTCACACTGGTTTTAGCTGCCACCCCAAAAGCCCTAATATATTACCATAAAGATACACAACCAAGCCCTAACTCGAAAATAACGTTTTGCATTTTTAGATACTGTATATGAATTACGAATCATTTGTCCAATTGAGGATAACCCATAAATACCAAAAGGGAGGTTTTGTCACATTTAGTTCACTCCACTGTGCCCCCAAAGTATAGCTCAGTAAACCAAAACACACAGAGACTGCCAAATGGACAGGACATAGAGACAGAGGCTGCAAACACAAACAAGATGCTCCAAGACTTTTTCTTTGCAATTCTTCCCATAAGTCCTCCTGAGTCTTCTCTTTACTGTTGTACATGAAACTGGTGTTGAGCGGGTAGAATTCAATGAAGCTGTCAGCGGAGGACATGTGAGACGTCTATTTCTCAAACTAGAGACTCTGATGTACTTATCCTCTTGTTTAGTTGTACATCTGGTCCTTCCACATCTCTTTCTGTCCTTGTTAAGAGTCAGTTGTCCTTTATCTTAGAAGACTGTAGTTACACCTTTGGATGAAATCTTGGCAATTTCAAGCATTGTATAGCCTTAATTCCTCAAAACAATGATTGACTGATGAGTTTCTAGAGAAAGCTGTCTCTTTTTTGCCATTTCTGACCTAATATTGACCTTAAGACATCCCAGTCTATTACAGACAGGCAAGTGATTTTCTAGTACCAAATTAGCAATTTAGCATGATTACGCAAGGATAAGATGTTGGAGTGATGCTGCTGGTAATGGGGTCTGTCTAGATTTGATCAAAAATGACTGTTTTCTACATCAGTAATGTCCTGACTATACTTTGTGATCAGCTGAATGCCACTTTGGTGAATAAAAGTACCAATTTTCAGCAAAATCTGTACATTATTCCAAACTTTTGGCCACCAGTGTACATAAAACAAGATAAATGTACTTAGAAGCAAAACTGCTTTAGATATTAAGACTTCAGTGAACGTATCTTGAATTAAGTGTATTTTTCTAACCCCATTGGCAAACAGTTCTTGTTAAAGCATAAATCTTGCTAAATCTACAGAGGAACGCATTTAAAATGATATGACAGTGGGGATAAGAAAAATAAACTTAATTCAAGATCAATTCTCTGTAATTTTGCTTCTCAAGTAAGTTTATCTCGTTTTCAGGATGTTTAGATATTTTTACTGGAAAACCAGACAAACAATACTGTTTACAAAAGTCGAACAAGGATAGGAGGAGGAATAAAAAAGGAGGAAGGAGAGGTGTGGAGGAGGACGTCTTACCTTGACATCGGCCTTCTTGTTGAGCAGACTCTTGGCTGCTGTAGACAAGGAGAGAGGAAGGGTAAACATCAGCACACTCGGACCAGAGCACCAGTCAACATTACCGAGTGCTTATGGTGCTCTCCAAACATGTTCCATAACTGCACCAGCCAGCTGGCCAGGTAAATCCCCACGTTTAGAGGATTAATGTGGAATGCACACACTGTACACACACGCACACACACATAAGTGTGTTGTGTGTTAGGATGCATACAATGCGGCTGAGCAGAATTCTTAGAATTAATCTGAAATTATAATCGAAGCCTCCCATACAGGAGCGAGGGGTTAGGGACGGCCTTATTGCATGCAGATGTGTCTAAGCACATAGATGCACATACATTTTTGTTTTTTAATCACAGTGGGGACTTTCCATTGACTTCTCGTGTTTTATACAAAGCTAATGATATTTTCTATTGCCAAAATAAACCTAACCCTCACGTAAATCTTTTTGCATTCTTTGATTTTCATAAAAACATTCTTTGGGATGTTTATTATGCCATTTTCCACCAAATAAAGAACCATTGGCTGGCGCTCACCATCACTGCAAAAAATACAATTTCTAAGTATATTTGTCTTATTTTTTGGTAAAAATGTGAACTTTCTTTAAACAATATAATTGTACTTTGAGAAGCAAAATGACAAGATATTTCATCTTGTTTTCAAATCTAACAAAATTTAATAAAGTTTATGCTTATACATTAAAAAAAATATTTTGCAGTTGGGGTAAGAACATTTTATTAAATTAAAGGGTTTAATTTTTTTCCCCCTTCAAATTAGGTTTCTTTTTTTACCCCATTTTACCCCATACACCTCACCAAAATGTTGTACGATTTCTATGTAAAGAAGATTTAAAATGTTAAATGTTAATTTTCTTCTTTCATTCAGTTTGTCTTGTTTGATGGACGTTTAGATATTTTTACTGAAAAGCATGACAAAAATACTAAGGAAAATTATTATTATTTTATTTTTTGCAGTGTGGGGATATTTGCTCCCCATAATGTAGGCAAAACATGACCTACACTTATGCAAATACACTTGTACAGTTCCAAAAGGGTGTTATCACAGCGATGCCATTGAAGAACCATTTTTGGTGTCCCAAAGAACCTTCAAGTGAAAGATTGACCATGGAAGTCTTGCTGGTTAAAGGGATAGTTCACCCAAAAATCATTTATTTGCCCTAATGTCATTCCAAACCTGCATCTTTTTCCCATATGATAAAATGTAATGGTGACTGAGGCTCACATTCTGCCTAACATCCGTTTTTGTGTTCTACGGAAGGAAGCCATATGAAAGGGTTAAGAACGACATGAGGGTGAGTAAATGATGACAGAATTGTCTTTTTTTTTTTTTTGGGTGAACTGAGGATAGGTGGAGACACCAGCATCCAAAACATAACATTTATGCTGGTGACCAGCAATGGTCTTTTTCAGCATGAACTTCTTTTTATCTTTGAGGACATCCCCAGATGTCCCCAAAGTACAGCAAAGTAAATCCGTGATATGCTGAGATGCTCAGTTCATGAGGAAGCAAGCACCTGTTACTGTGAAACGCTACACTGTCCTCACAAGTGAGCATGTTACAGCTTTGTCAAAGTGAATAAAGAGCTTTAAAGATGCCAGCTGCAGATTCCTACTATACTTAAATCAAATGAAACTGAGCCATCTCCAAATCCGATTTGAACTTTAAATTGTTCACATCTGCACTGCCATGACAACACAAGAGATATTCTACATTTCTACAGCACTTAAGTCTATTGACTTATAATCCGTGCAGATATAGAGAAGGTGTGGCGTGAAGGGGGCTAGAAAGAGAGGAGAAGAGAGAGAATCTTACCTTGACACACATTTTAGAGGCAGGGAGGAATGGAGAGAGGGAGAGATCAAGAAAGAACAGATTAAGAGAGAGAGAGAGAGAGATAACCGGCGGTTCGACTGGAGGACAAGGGTAGGGGGTTCAAATGTGTGCAAGTTTTGTGATTTCAAACTTAACTGGCATATAAGACAATTTGGTTTTATTTTATAAATTTTGTCTATGGCATGTCACATTAACGTTTCAATTCCTTTTCTTCATGGCAGTAGAGACACCTAGGGGGAGTAACCAACTTAATTTACCAAAAAATGCCATTTGACCAAAAAACAAACAAACAAACACAAAGACAAAAGGAAAAAAAAGGTTTTCGCTGAGGTGGGTATCTGTGGGAGAAGAGATTAAAATATATAAATAAATAAATAAAACCATTTATTACGTACACTGGGATGTACTTTAAAATTGTGAAGAGTTGCACTATTGACCATTTCAAGGACTGTATGTTGGTGACGCCAAGTGACGTCCTGCTTGTCAAAACAGAGACTATTTAGCAGAGACGGGCCACTTCTATAAAAAAGAATGGGAGAATGGTCAATGTAAAAAATACAGCCTCATCACCGCTGCCTTTAAACACAGAGCGG
The DNA here is from genome assembly GCA_032164185.1 of Moxostoma hubbsi. Lineage (NCBI taxonomy): Eukaryota > Metazoa > Chordata > Actinopteri > Cypriniformes > Catostomidae > Moxostoma > Moxostoma hubbsi. The sequence goes on from JAVLUX010000050.1 coordinate 3,548,718, forward strand.
TCCTCTCTTCGGGAGACCGATCTATACCTGCTGGCATCTTCGCGGGTACAGGAACAGAGCGGAGAGTGTCCAGTGTGAGTTAGATGTGTCGCCGGACCCGTACCCCAGAACCCCTGCGTGATTTAGAGGCGAAACCGGGGATAGGAGCATGTGTCGTGGACGGGCCGCTTGAGTGAATCCAATATCCCACATGTCTCGGATCAATAACCATTTACAGCTTATTTGAAATATGTTCTTTTATCGTAATCTTGACCAACCGTTTTGGAGATTTCGGTCTTTCTCCATTCAAGTAGATAGGAGCTGAACTGTCATGACGCTTGCTTACATAGAACAATAGCTGCCCACACTGCCCAAGAGCATTTCAAAAATGGCCACCGAGAGGACTGACTTGAGACTTTGTTGAAAGGATCCGGAAATACGTTTGGACCGTTCTAATTCGATTGTTTTTTTTGCGTTCTTGAAATGGTCTATAGGTAAAAACCATGCTGTTCACCCAAACTAAATTCAAAACATGCAACTGTGTTAAAATCATAACCACCAAACAAATCGTTTTAAATTACACACACATAAATGAACACAATTCTTCTGTACAAAGTACAACATTTTGCTTCTAACAGACAAATAAGCACAATTAATCGTTAATGGCATGTTCACACTAGATTAAAGACCCTAGAATTAGGTGCTTAATTATTAAAGGACATTGAACCCCCTTTCCAGAACACTTTAAGACACATGCAGTCAGGTCAGATCAGGCCACGTTCTCCTGCATCACATGACATTTGTGTGCTCTCGTGCAACATTCAGTCACCAGTAAGCAGGCAAGAGAGCAAGAGAGAGAGAGAGAGAGAGACCTAAAATCAAAAAGCCAAGGGAAGAAAGACAAGAGAAGGAGAGACAGAACACAACCGATGAATGATATACTGTTTCTGTGGATGGATGGAGCAAACAGACGAGTAGAGGAGAGAGAGAGAGAGAGAGAGAGAGAGAGAGAGAGAGAGAGAGTGGGTGATGTGTGATGAACGCAGAAATGACTATAAGGAGAATATGAAGAAGGAAAGAGAGGGAGAGGTAGAGATCGGGGGGACGCTGCTGGAAAATCCAGCTTAAACTAGTGTATGACGGTAGCTGGTTTTACATCCTCAGCCTCTGGAATGTCTTTAAAATGGTGCTTATTCCAAAAGCATATTAGCTAATTAGCTATTTCAATCTGATTGGCTTCCTTTATGCAATTTTCGGGAATCAGGGTGCCTTGGTTTTTAGTAGTCCACCAGAAAAGTTAGAAAAATAAATAGTGACTGGATTTGCCAAGGTTTACAGGGTTAGTGGCATCAAATCTTTGACAGATACTCAGAGTTTTCTTTGAGGCAAAGCAAAATTGGGCATGGGTGGGAGTGCATTTGCGTTATCTGTGGGAGTATTTTATGTCAATGAAGTGGTGCAAAGTGCTACTTGCTCATTTCCTGATCAATAGGTAATTGCGGCAAGACATTTCAGAAGCACGTCTGTTTTCAGTGCAAAGTCTACTTAAACTCAGGTCCTGCATTTCATCTGGGAGATTCCACCAGAAGCTTTAAAATGCTATTGCTAGCTGAATCTACAAGAAATTAAAGTGAGCCACATTTATATAAGCCCTTTAAAGTCAGATGAAGCCAAGTAGTTTTCTTGGTGCTCTTCTGAAACTGATTTTGGGAGGGCCAGGAAAAACTTCCCTAAGAATGGGATCGTTCTGGATCAAATTCCAATTGGACATGACAACTTGCTTTATATGATTGGACAAATGACCATATTCGGTAACAAAACAGAATTGATTTTCTGTTCTTTATTCTATTCTCTGTGCAGTTTGAAAACATTCTGTTCTAGAGGTTAGAAGTGCTCTATCACGTGCACTGTGGACCACCTTAACTTTTCTTGATTCAGGCTTAGTTTAAAGAATCATGAAATTAACCGAACTGTGAGTTCAGTATCGTGAACCGAACCTAATCTTGAGATAAGTGAACTGTTACACCCCTAGAATGGACTAATAGGATGCAGACGGTCCAATAACCAGATTAGAACCTCAGAAGCACTTTGTCCGCACAATTTTGCCAAATACACTTGTGCATAGACTTAGGACATGCTTGCACGAAAATACCAAATCACTTAGCGTTAGCGCTCTTAAGATACGACCCATAGAGTGGACCAGGCTTCATGCTGACAGTCGAAGGCCCCGTTTGCATCTGGTATTAAGATGCGTATGGGCAATCCGTTTGAAATGGGATGATGCTAAAGACAGGTGTAAATGGGTTCAGAAATGTTCAGAGGTGGCCGAAATTGGTTGAAAACACCACATTGGGCTTGTTGTACCGCCTACTCATCTGTCAATCAACCACTGCGCTTAAACATTAATGTTCAGTTTTGAATTACTGAAATTACTCAGTTTTGAAATTACTGTCCGATTGGAAAATTCAAAATTAATAAGTGAATACATATACATGCACAGAACTTAACAGACCTTCAGTGTGCCTGATATCAACATGCATCAACACTGATGAGAAGTACGCACATCTGAAGCTTAGTTAATACAGGTACTATTCTAAAATAACAGAATTCTGTAAAGAATAACAGATAATAGAAAAAAGTCCAGCAAATTTATTCTGCACTTTCTTTTTCTTCTTTTACACTTTATTATCATGTATTTGTGTGAAGTAATACACTGATGTAGTGACTGCTGTATGTCGCCATGAAATCAGAGACCCTCCCCTCGAACACAAGTGAGATTAATTTAAGCGACCAGGTGTAAACAGCGATGTGTCTCACCTGACCACTTGTGATCGGATTGTCCATAACGCATCTTAATCCCAGGTGTAATCTGGGCCAAAGCTTTTCATTTAGGGTCTAATGGCCAAGCTAATGGCCGCTGGTCCAAGCTAATGGCCGGTTAGGGCAAGACTGACCTGGTAGACCCTCTTGGTCAAACTGGTTAGAACAGGTAGACCACCTAGGACCAGCAAGCAACCAGCTACCGTGTTCCAAATATCAGCTTGACCACCTTAAACAGTTGTGATCCATTTTTTTCCAGCAGGGGAGAGAAAGGCTGCTTTTACGCCTGGTATTAAGATGCGTTTTGATGATTCGATCACAAGTGGTCACAGGAGATGCATTTAAGCCACCAGGTGTAAACAGCGATGTGTCTCGCTTGACCACATGTGATGGGATCACCCGAGATGCAACTTAACACCAGGTGTATATGGGGTCAAAAGGAGAGAAATTTTGTGACTTAAGGTGACTGCAAAAGAGGTCTAGATGGGAAGGAAGAGATATGGAAAATTAAGAATTAAAAGAGACAGTGTGAGATCTGACGGTCATTCCTTAAAATTAGCCAATGCAGTCCACAATGCAGAGTTTGAGAGCACTGTAACCGTGGCATGCTCCAAGCTCCATGCTAAACATGAATCATGATGTATGGGAGAGAGAGAGAGAGAGAGTTAAATGGAGAAGATGTACGGATGATGGGATGCGAGCTCCAATGTTAAGTGAGGGGGCGGGGCTACCTTGTTCCACCAGACTGGTGGTGGTACCGGCCGCGGCAGCTGCGGCGACGGCTGCGGAGACGGTGGCGGGTGCTGTTGTCTGCCTGCCCACTGTCATACACACACAGACACACACATATGCCAATAATGTCATAGATATTGAGGGGCGAATTCACTAAGAATGAAATGTGAGTATTTCCATTTTTGGCTGAATTTTCCCTAATAGTTACTGGTTAAGATGTAGGTTTTGTGCTGAAATGAAGTGCGCTAAAGTGCTGCAAACATTTAGTGGATTCGCCCCAGAGAGAGAGAAATGAGAAGGCAGAGAGGAGGAAGAGAAGTGTGTTAGCAAGGAGAGAGTTTGCCGGAACAAACACTTTTGTCTGCAACCAGAGACGGGTTTTGAGGGCGCCCTGTGAGAAAGTCCATTACAGTAGTTGGCGTAATCATATAATGTAAAAAGGCTTCCCCTGTCACGCTGGAATAAAGGAAGAGCTCATTTTATTGTCAAGCTCTCCTCTGGGAGACACTTCTCTATCAGCAGGGAACACACCAGCACAGTGAAACCATATTTAGGGATAGAATTGAGAAACAATCAGAGATAGACAGAAGGGGGTTGAACTTGTATAGAATAGAAAACAAATCTAAAAGAATCTGACTTGATGTTAAAGGGATAGTTCACCTAAAAGTGAAAATTCGGTCATAATTAACTCACCCTCATGTGGTTCCAAACCTTATTAAAAATGACTCACATTTCGGATTGTTTTTCACCAAAACATCAAAGCGTAGGCCTTCTGAAGACTTCGAATATGACGCATGAGTCTTAATGAACTATTTTTATGATACTTTAGGGTCCCTTAAGTGAATCACTATCCACTAACATTGTATTGAAAAGACATTAAGTCGATATTGAGTCTTTTTGTGTTCCAAACTATATGAGGTTGAGTAAATGATGACAGAATTGTAATTTTTGGGTGAACCATTGTTCAACTATGGTATTATTTGTAGTAAAACTGTAAACAGAAAATGTACCATTGTGTCACTACAGTAACCATATTTTAGCCATATTTGTAGTAAACCCTTAGTAATAAAAAGGAGAACCAAAAGTATTGGAAATTAAAATAATAATCATTCTGCCAAAAATCATGGTTACTACAGTTGTACTACAGTACCACCATGGCTAATTTGTGGTACAAGTACCATGACTACCATAAAATAAATAAATAAATAAATAAAAAGTATGCCCTTACAAAAATTAACCATGTTTTCACTATAGTACACTTTCAGTAACCATGACTGTAGTAACATTGTTTTTTGGCAGAATTATCCACATTTCTATTACCATAGTTTTACATTTTTATGGTTTTAGTACAAATAGCATGATTAAAATATGGTTACTATAATAAAACCATGGTAAATGTTGTGGTTAGTGTGGTTTAACTACAAATACCATAGTTAAACAAAGTTTACTGTAGTAAAACCATGGTTAACATTCATAATAAAGCTACTGTGATGGAGCTCAAAATAATTGTGAGGGAACACAAAACTACTTTCTGAAAATAAATGTCCTCCCTGTCTCTTAAGGGGCTCGATGCCACTCTCAGTGGATTACAACAGTTTAATGTTAGCATGTCGCTAAGCTAACAACAAGATACATCACACAAATCCACAGTAAAATACTCCACTTTTAATTAGATTGAACTGTTTTTGAAACAGAAAACAAAGCTCCCTCCACAGTCCACTCACGCCATTTATAAAAACTAAGCTGCAAAAAAATGAAAAGGAAAAAAAAAAGTGTTATTCTGAAAACCTCTCATGGTTTTAGCATGCTTCCCATTAATATATAACAGCTCATGTTTCCATACCAGCAGCTATTCATTATTGAGCAACCAAGCTAGGGCATGACTTATAAGTGCAAAGAGGTTAGCCAGTCCTAAAAGAGGATGTTTTTACTGGTAAAAGTTTTAAAGGTAAAGTAGCAAAAACAGCCTGTTTAATGCTAAGAGTCAGAGAGAGGGTGAAATACAAAATTATGACCTAAAATCTTGACTAACATTAAAAGCGGAATTCAATGGGTTATGCTAAAAATGGATAGAATATACAGAATCTCCTTTAAAGGAATAGTTTAGCCAAACAGGAAAATTCTGTAATAATTTAGTTACCCTCATGTCGTTCCAAACTCGTAGGACTTTATTTCTTATTCTTCTTAATTTCTTATGTTCTAATGAATATCATGGTGCATGGTTTTCAATACAATAGCAGTTGATAGCACTTTAAGGCTGATAAAAGGTAGTTCATGCGATTTTTGCGTCATATTCCAAGACTTCTGAAGGATTGTCTTGGTTTTAGTGAAGGTTTTAGTGAAGTAATATTTCAGTGAAAATCTAAGACATCTGTTGCGTGTTCATGAGAGAAGCTCGTTCACGGTGGCACGAGTGTTGAAGAGAGAACTGGCATTGTTTGGTGCTAAAAAACAATGCAAGTTTTTGCATGAACACACAAGCCACTGTGAGCGAGAGTAAATTATGACAGAATTTACATCTTGGGTGAGCAATTTCTTAAAAAAAAAAAAAGACTGAATAAAGAATACAGGAATGACACACGAGGGCAAACGCGTGGTGTGAGGTTCGGACACTCCCATGCCTCCTTTACCACTGAGGTACCCTGCAGGATGAGGTAATTACAGTAATGAGGGCAGACAGAGATGACGGCTAATGAGAGAGAGAGCATCTAAAATGCTCCTTCACAAGAACACTGTTGCATCTGCCCACCAGTCTGCTGTTGAAGTGCGAGTGTGTGAATGTGTGTGTGAGTGCGCTAGGGTATGAGAGAGCAGATGCTTCAGTACAGCAGAAATAAATAACATGTTATTATAAACGGCAGTTATCACACGCTGTTTGCCGCAGCCGCACACATCTATACATCTCCATCCCTCCAAGAACAGATCTGCTCATCTTTGAATCAATCTGTCGTGATACGACCTCATCTTATGTGTCCAGATGATCTCAAATTCTACAGTCAACCAGGAACCAATGTATTGTTTGCGTGCCTTTGAAATTACCTGGAAGTGTCCATAGCTTCACAGCTCAAATCAGGAGATTGAGATTAACATTTAAAGGAGCAATTCACCCAAAAATGAAAATTCTCTGATCATTTACTCACCCTTGTGACATCCCAAATGTGTATGACTTTCTCTCTTCTGCTGATCACAAATGAAGATTTTTAGAAGAATATTTCAGCTCTGCAGGTCCATACAATGCAAGTGAATGGTGACCAATACTTTGAAGCTCCAAAATGCTCCAATGGTTTAATCCATGTCTTCAGAAGCGATACAATTGGTTTTGGGTGAGAACTGACCAAAATATAAATCCTTTTTGGCTGAACATTTAGCCATCGCAGTCCCTAGGCACGATCATGATTTTAAGCTCGAATACACTTCCTGGTGCTTGACGCGTGTGCAGAGTGCTAGATGGTGATGGGAAGTGTAATCAAGCTTGAAATCATGATGGACAAGGAGACTGCTGATGTCAAGATTTAGGTTTTATTTTGGTCTGTTCTCACCCAAAACCATTACATTGCTTCTGAAGACATGGTTTAAACCACTGGACTTGTATGTTTACGTTTATGCTGCCTTTATACCACCATTCACTTGCATTGTATGGACCAACAGAGCGGAGATATTTTTTTAAAAATCTTTGTTTGTGTTCAGCAGAAGAACGAAAGTCAAACACATATGGGATGGCATGAGTGTGAGTAAATTCTGAGAGAATTTTCATTTTTGGGTGAACTGTCCCTTTAAGGGTTTGTGTTTTTGATTCATTTAGAATGGGAGTCAGGTCACTATTAAAGGAATAGTTCACCCCAAAATGAAAATTATCTAATTGTTTACTCACCCTTGTATTCATAGTGTCCTTGTCTGTCAAGCTACAAAGTGGACAAAAATATGCATAATAAAAGCACCATAAAAGTAGTGCGTCCGACTTGTGCACTATAGTCTTAGTCTAGTATAAGTCTTCTGAAGTATTTAAGTCAAGTGCATGAGTCCTATGGACTACTTTAATGGTGCTTTTTGTCCTTTTTGGAGCTTGATAGATGTGGTAACCATGAGCTGTTGTAGTATGGAAAAGAACATACTCCTAAAAATCTCTTTTTGTGTTCCACAGGACAAAATAGCAGTATACAGGTTTGGAATGACATGAAGGTCCCTTTTGGGTGAACTATTCTTTCAATATTTCAGTAATGAAGTGTACTCTATTTGTTGTATGTATAAGAGCAATGGGTGTGTGGAACAGGCTCAAAATAAACTTACTAGAGAAATTTCGCGACACCAGCATGGTGGTCAAAATTGCACCCTAAATATGAAAAAGGGACAAAGAGATAAAGAGAAACAAAGCGGATGGGTTTCAGACACATAACAAGGAAATGCATTGTAAAGAGATATTATATAACTAATAAAACCTTGAGTTTCCTTCTCGCGTTAAACTTCTTCAGGCACTCGACTGTTTCCTGTCTGTGCATCATGGAGGCCACAGTGGATCGTTGCTGCGGGAAAAAGAGACATCAAAATATTAAAAGTCAGAGTATTTTCTGCATGCATGTACCATATAAACATACCAGCAGACCTGTTGAGTTGTTATGCATGTAGTTTAGGGTCTTTAAGTCAACACAAAATCAAATTTAACTATAGAAATTGCTTGTCTTTGTAATCTTTCATCAAAAACAGCAACTTGTTCCATCTCTGAAATTACTTTCCATGTAAAAAATCACCTTAAAAGTCATGGAGCCTCCGAAAAATTAGAAAAGTTCTAGCAGCATTTGTTTGCAAATGCCACTCGCTTTGATATTTTGTTATCTTATGCAATGACATTCAGACTTTGTTAAATGCATCTTAAGAGTCCAAATATGTTTTAAGCTCACTGTATGTATATATGTTCTGTATAGTAGGTATTGTGCAGTGTTTAGGGATACTCACGCAGACCCACGGGTGTTTCAGGGCCTCTTGGGCCGCGATTCTCTTGGCTGGATTGATGGTGAGCATCTGATTAATGAGGTTTTTGGCTTCAGGTGTCACCGTGTCCCATTCTGGGGAGGGAAACTACAGGAAACGTGAATAAATCGGTTCTTTTTAGAATATTTTGACACATTACAAGGCCTAGACGAGATCCAGAGAACAAGTCCGAAAACTAGTGAGGACTCACGTCGTAAGCCCCGGCTTTGATCTGTTGGTAGAGTTTGTGCTGGTCTTCATCCCAAAATGGAGGATACCCCACCAGA
>JAVLUX010000050.1:3562500-3785000 GCA_032164185.1 Moxostoma hubbsi
AGATATGTGTGTGTACAGTAATATATATATATATATGTGTGTGTGTGTGTACAATAATATATAGATATGTGTGTGTACAGTAATATATATATATATATATATATGTGTGTGTGTGTGTGTGTGTACAATAATATATAGATATGTGTGTGTACAGTAATATATATATATATATATATATGTGTGTGTGTGTGTGTGAACAGTAATATATATGTGTGTGTGTGTGTATGTATATCATACATATACTACATGTATATAATTTTATTGAAAAAAAATAATCTAATACATTCTACAATTAATAGAATTAATAATTATATATATAAATAATTATATATATTCCTTAAAAACAAGATACATTTATTTGAGCAAAATTGCATCAAATCTTAAGACTTGTTTTCAAAGAATATATCTTGTTTTTTCATGTTTTAAGCATTTTAAGCATGTTTTAACATTGTTACAAATAAAAATAAACACGCCTTAAAACATAAATCCAACCAAATTTAATGAGGTTTATGCCTAAATAAATAAATAATAATTTGCCCATAATTTGAGATATATTCTCTGAAAACAAGTCTGACTCTTTCACAATTTTGCTTCTAAGTTAAATGTTTCTTGTTCTAAGTATGTTCAGATGTTTTTAATGAACAACAAGAAAAAAGACGAGTTTAAGAAATGATTATTTTTATATTAAACATTGAGTTTTTTGATAGAGAGCTTAAAGTCACCACGTACCAAACCAGGCCTGCTGGTCTCCTTGCACTTCAATGGCCAGTCCAAAGTCGGCCAGCTTGACGGCAGCGTTCTTACATTTACTGGCCAGGAGCAGGTTCTCCGGCTGGGGGGGAGATCACTCGTATTACCAAAATCTGATACATGTCACCTTTTAACACTTAACACATAACATACATCCACAGCTGCTCGCAAGATCCAGCATACAAACAGAATCATCTCCCAAAATATATGCAGTGCCGTCCCCTGTAGTTTGCAAAAAAGCCCAACGTTATAGCAATTTCAGATCTGAGAGCGTGACATATTGTATATTGGAAATATGTATTTGACCCGACATTAAATGAGAGCTTTATATCCTGTTCATGTCTACTCAACAGTATGTTTACCGCTACTCTGTCAATCTACCCCATAATGTTCTTTACAACACCTTCCTCAGAGGCCCGACTGGATTATCTTAATTGACAGGATGGGTCTCAGCAATCCCACCGGTGTTAAGCGATTTCAGGGAAATTAGCTTAGTTTTAATTTAAATACAAGATTTCTGTGTGCAGAACACACATTCAGATTTTTAGAAGAATATTTCAGCTCTGTAGGTCCATACAATTCAATTGAATGGGTGCCAATAATTTGACGCACCAAACATTACATAAAGGCAACATAAAAGTAATCCAAATGACTCCAGTGGTTAAATCCAAGTCTTCTAAAGTGATATGATTGGTGTGGGTGGGAAACAATCAATATTTAAGTCCTTTTTTGCTAGACATTATTCTTCTTGAAGAATGTGAATCACCAAAAACACAAGAAGAACGTGAAAGTTTAAATAGAGCCTGACTGAGCAGGGAGGGGAATGTATAGTAAAAAAGAACTTAAATATGAACCTGTTTCTCATCCACACCTATCATATCACTTCTGAAGACATGGATTAAACCACTGGAGTCTTATGGATTACTTATATGCTGCTTTGTGTGATTTTTGGAGCTTCAAATGTTGGTACCCATTCACTTGTATTGTATAGACCAAAAGAGCTCAGAAATTCTTCTAAAATCTTCATTTGTGATCAGCAGAAGAAAGAAAGTCATACACATTTGGGATGGAATAAGGGTGAGTATATGATGAGAGAATTTTCCTTTTTGGGTGAACTGTCCCTTTAAAGGAAAAGCTTTTATGGCAGCATTTGTTTGCAGATGCCACTTGGCTTCATATGCTGTAAGGTAATGCAATGACATTTAAAAAAATGTAAGTGCTCACTTTGTTTTTAAGAAAACCGTTAATGTCTCAGTAAAGCTGCTGTCATTTAAGAGTAACAATTAATAACAACGTTCAGAAAGTGTAAGTGGCACTTTGCGCTGTTCTTAAGTAGGTTATGTTCCCGCTTCTCTGGTGGATGCCAGGTGGGAGATTGAGTCCAGGGGAGCAAAGCATCATGGGTATTTGAGACTAAATCAATCTCGGACCTACAGCTGCCGAACTCCAAAGAGACGAAAACTCCCGGTCTTCTTTGGTTCAATCACCGTTGCCATCTGCTCGAACTATTTGTGGAGCTCAGATGGCGTCTCGGCGTTCCTGGCCCATGATTTGGGCTGTGTTCTGATTGAGAATTCGCAGGATGGTGCAAAATGCTCAACGGCCTGAATGAACCTGATTCTTGGAAATATCACAAACGACTCATGAACGAAACATGGAATCATAATTGATCCTAAGTGCTTTCGCAAAACACGTTCATGGTGCAATTGAGCACAATTCATCAGTTGCTCAGTCTCTGAAACGACTTTCCTTTTCGGAAGATGTCACATATAAGGCAGATTTTATAAAACAGCATATTAAAGACGCTCTTCTTGTAGCTTTGCATCTAGTTCCAAACCTACTTGTGTGTAATCTTGATTGTGTGCATTATAAACATAAAATTCACATATAATAAACAACAAAACAGAGTAATCTGAAGTGATTTCACGGCAGACATAAAAATCCATGCACACAAGCCAAACAAGGTCAACTACAAAAATAAACTCCATCCCATTCTGAATAATTAGCCACGCCCCTTTTGAATATCAATCTTAATAAAGTATTGTGCGACATGTTTGGGCATCAACACATACACACAAACAGGAATATGCATGCAGGCAGAATACACACCAACAAAAAAAATGGACGAATCAGAACAACACCTGTCACTCACCTTGAGATCTCGGTGCACCACGCCCATTTGATGGCAATGAAGCACCGCCTCCAGGATCTGCTGGATGCAATGACTGCATGCAAACACCAGGGGGCGATTGTTAGTCTGAGAAATGCATCATTCTCTCATGCACAGGCAGGAAATGCAGGGCAATTACAAAGAGCTACTAGTTTACTAGCAATTATTTTTCTCAGGGATTAATCTCAGAACGTGACACCAAACATTATTGAAATAGATTCCTCTTGTAAATTGTCATAAATAGTGTGAAAAGGGGAATTATCCATAGTTTTTTTTATGTAACTCATAAAAACATGTCCAGCTGAACATCCACCCCCCCCACCCCCCAAAAAAAAAACTAATTAAATAAATAAATACAAAAAAAAAAAATACAAATTATATATATTGTATTATGAAAAAGAGGACCTGTTTAAATAACTATTATGACTATATTATTTGTATTATGATATTGTTTTCATGACAATGAACAAACAAACACACACACACACACACACACACACACACACACAAACACACACACACACACACAAACTACACACTGTTGCATTACCATATTGTATCCATAATGAATATGATTATGATGGATCTTATTAGATTCTCATTACTGTAATTTTTACTGTTTTACAGTACAAAACATACTGTAATGCAACAATTTGATGTCATTCATATTAGCAGTAATTAAAGGCAGTACAACATATACCTCAACACCAATTCCGAAAAAGTTGCAACAGCATGAATAATACTAATAAAAACAAAAAGGAGTGATTTGTAAATGATATTCACCCTTTGATATATTGAAAGCACCACAACTACACATTATATGATGTTTTACCTTGTGAATTTCATCGTGTTTATTTTAAATGTACAGTCATTTCAAATCAGATGATTGCAACACGCTCCAAAAAAGCTGAGACGGGCAATTTAAGACTAATAACAATTTGACGAGTTGAAATAAACAGGCGAGACAATCATAGTATATAAGGAGCTTTCAAAAACAGCCTAGTCCTTCAAGAGCAATGATCGTTCGAGATTTGTCAATTTGCCAACAGCAAATAATCCAGCAATTTGAGAACAATGTTCCCCAAAGACAAACAGGAAGGATTTTGGGCATTTCACTCTCTACAGTGCACAATATAGTTAAAAGATTCAAGGAATATGTTCAAATCTCTGTGTGTAAAGGGCAAGATGAAAACCATTTCAGAATGCACGTGACCTTAATCCAAAAAAACAAAACAACTTAATTGTCCTAAAAACAGGCTTAATTTCTTAAACGTCTAATTGTTGGGTGCTATTCTTCAGAGGCACTCCAAATGGTACTGTAGACCCGATATGAAAGAACCAATAACTGATAAGTAGAAAAGTGTAAAAATCAGTAAAAACATATCGGTCAAACTGATTGTCCACCTTTTGAAACATCAGACATGAAGCTTTCCTGTGTAACGATACCTTGTTCACTGCCACAGGAAGCTGTTTCTAACACTACAACACTTAAAAACAGCTCTCGCGGGTGAGATGATCTCACCACCCACTATGAGAGCGACAGGGGCCTTCAGGACAGAGGGAGAGAGAGGTGAAAGAGACAGACTTGAGCTTAAGACAGGAAAAAGATTTGCAAAAGGGAAGTAAGACTGGCAGATCGCACTGGAGCTGCTCAGACGCGGCAGTGGAGTCGTGTGTAGGGCGCTGTGTGGTGTGTTTTTGGCAGCGGTAATGTGTTTGGTAAGATAGAGCTTTGAGGGAAATTAACGGTGTGTGTTCGGAGAGGGAGGTGGACGTGTGAATCAGCCTGTGTAGGCGTTTGCTGCTGATTTAGCGAGAGTGAATGTGTGTGTGTGTGTACATGTTGCAAAACTGGAACATAAAGAGCCATATTCCTGTTCTCAGAGAAGCAGAGGCTGTTTTACTTGGCCAACACTGTTTGATTCACTCTATAACAACATTAAAGATCCCATAGGAAAGGAAGATCACACATGAGATCTCTTTAAATGGGGCAGATCACGAGGAACCAAATTTCCACTGATCTTTCGAGATAAGAGGGATCACTATAATATAAAAGCATACTGTAAGCTTCAGAGCTCCAAACTTTCTGGGCCAAAATTATTCATTTGAGCTGAGCTGCTGAACCAACTCGTTCTGAAACCTGAATTATTAACACATGACAAACCACATTTACATACTAATATAAAACCGATTAAACCACAAAAATAACATGCATTTTTACTAATATGTGGACCTTAGAGTGAAAAAATAAATGATATAAATAAACGAAGAGACCCCCTTTAAGGAATATTCTTGGTTCAGCATGAGTTAAGCTCAGTCAACATTTGTTTGACAGATGATTTCCACAAACTAGATTTTCACATCGACCCTTTATAATTAAAAAACAAAGAAAAGGCAAGAATTGAGGTTACAGTAAGGCACTCACAATGGAAGTGAATGGGGCCAAATCCAAAATCATAAAAATACACACTGTTTCAAAAGTATAGCCACAAGACGTCAACATTATAACATTATTTTAGCATTATAAAATCACTTATTAACCTAATCTGTGTAAAGTTACATTTAACACCAGGATAACAGGGTTTCATTGGCATGACAACAAAGTTGTAAAGTTAGATATAGCTTTACACAGGAAAGGTTCATAAGTGATTTTTCACACAAAAATGATGTTAGCATGTATAATGTTGACGTCTTGTGATTGTACTTTTGAAATTGTGTGTATTTTAGTGTTTATGGACTGGCCCCATTCACTTCCACTGTAAGTGCTTTACTATAACAACAGTTGATGCTTTTTTTAAATTAAGGACGTTTAAGTTAAATATATATATATATATATATATATATATATATATATTAGGGCTGTCAATCGATTAAAATTTTTAATCAAATTAATTACATAGTGTCTCAATTAATTAATCGTGATTAATCGCATATACAAATATTTGCTGAGAAAGCCCCTCATATAACAATAATTAAATATATAAAGATTATACATATTTATATCAACTTATAATGATATGTAGTTATCTTTAAATATTCAAAAATTATATATACATAATAAAAAATATTCAGATAATTCAAATGCATTACATTCTTGTGGCAGACGAGTTAATCACTGATAAGGCCATACAAACGCGTAATTTTTTGTCAAATTAATCGCACTGAATTAACGCGATAAATCGACAGCCCGAATATATATATATAATTATTTTAATTTTTTTGGGAAATCAACATTTTGCCTCAAATCCAGTTAACTGAGCTGAACTTAGATTGAATTAGGAACACTGCTTTAATATCTCAATAATTTCTTCTAGACAGCAATAAGAACAAATTGAGACTCTTGCTTACGTCTCCTGCCACTCAGATTTCTCCTGAGTAAAAGACCCCAAAAGGTGTCTTCTCTAGAGTTTCAAAACAGTACTCAACAACTCGAACTGTGCTCAGATTTGCCAAGATACTTTTTATTTTGCAAAAAAGTCACAGATGTCAATACGAATGCAAATGCTGCTAATCAAATTCTTCCAAGACCGAATCATCTGAGCTATGCTATCCATATTCATTTCACAGCTGTTAACGATTGTCTCTTTTGTGTCTATTTTTATTTATCCAACGGAATTTAAGGAGAAACATCTCCTTATTTTGACAAAGGAGTGATAATGTTGATACTTAAATGAAACATAAATGAGAACTCAAATAAAGGCATAGTTCAACCAAAAAGGAAAATTCTCTCATCATTTACTCACCCTCATGCCATCCCAGATGTGTATGACTTTCCTTCTACAGAACACAAACAAAGATTTTCAGAAGAATATTTCAGGTCTGTAGATCCATACAATGCAAGTGAATGGTGACCAGGACTTTGAAGCTCCAAAAAGCACATAAAGGCAGCATAAAAGTAAACTCCAGTGGTTTAATCCATGTCTTTTTTACTATAAATCTCCACTTTCAAACAGTCCTCCTAAGCACTCTCTTCTCTCCTAAGAGTTCTTCTTCTTTTGTTTTTGATGATTTGCATTCTTTGTGCATATCGTGACCTACTGGGGAAGGGGAATTTATGGTAAAAAAGGACTTAAATATTCAGTTTTTCACCAACGCCTATCATATTCCTTCTGAAAACATGTATTTAACCACTGGAGTCAAGCAGATGACTTTTATGCTGCCTTTATGTGCTTTTTTGAGCTTCAAAGCTCTGGACCTTATTTGACGTGCATTGTATTGACCTACAAAGCTGACTTATTCTTCTAAAAATCTTCGTTTGTGTTCAGCAGAAGAAAGAAATTCATCCACATCTGGGATGGCATGAGGGTGAGAAAATGTGGGATTTTTCATTTTTGAGTGAACTATCCCTTTAAGTGTCCTAAACTAAGAAAGAGTATCCGCTGAGCAATAATTCCAGGACAGTTAGTCAAAAACACTATTCAACGCTATCAGCAAAGTGTCCGAACAAATGCAGAGAAAGGGGGTTGTACTGTGTGAGTAACCCTTGGTTTTACCATGTTTTCTCTCTCAGGGGTGGTGGATGTGCAGCCAAACAGAGCAGATACAGTCAGCAGTTTTCTCTGAGCGTCTGAACAATGTCTGCAACATGCTGCGAGCCTCAGAAAGAGCCCTTCACTCAAGTGACTATTAAACAAAACAACGCATCTGTTCTCCACCAGCACACAGTCATTGTAAATGTGAGGGATGACTGAAACAACATATTACACGCAGCAGAGAATTACCAATGACAAAGAGACTGTAAATTACACTGTTTAAAACAAAACAACAGAGAGGAAGAAAGTGACAAATAGAGATTAAAAGAGAGAGAGAGAGAGAGAGAGAGAGAGAGAGAGAGAGAGCACAAAACAGAAAAGTTGCGGATTTGAGAAGACGTTTTCAGTGCATCGTGAGCAGTTAGGCCATTTTCACGAACATTTGGTGCAAACCCAAGTTGCTTTGGCGTAAGCATTCACTTTGTTCGGTGAGAAAACTCTGGTGCATCCCAAGGAAGTCCCCATGAAAACGGGGGTCTGATGTGCAGTAGGTTTCGCAATTGGTATGAAAGCCTTCCAGCCTAATTTGTGAAAGTGAATTTGCCATTGAACGTAACGTTTGTTTGTTCAGGTTTCATGAATTTCTCATTGCAGCCTGTCTCCACATAAACCGCCATTGGTATAAAGCTCGCATTTTTCAGTAGCAAAAGGGTTTAGAGTTAAATATTACAATGTGAAAAGAAACGTGTAGGGGAGACAGGTGGAATCGAACTTGGGTTCGGACAGCGCAATGTGAAAACAGCATTAGGGGCGTTCACACTGACAGCGATATATCCTTCGGATGTCGTTGTACTGTTGGTTTATAGTTGGCTTTCCTCCTCAACTACTAATACCATGGTAAAACAATGTTCATAAGGGAATGTCACCCTAATTAAATATATAACTCTCAGGTGATAACGTTTCCATCCAAGTCGTGAATTTAACAAATGCTAAAATTGGAATATCACGAAAACAAATGAAGAATAAAACAGTGTTTCCATCCCATGTGTTTAAGAGAACAAAATCGTCATTTTGAGGGAAAATGGCACAAAACAGAAATGGAAATGGAAGTTGTAGCCGCTGGGAAAACCAATGTGGCACTTTTATTAAATGTAATAAATTACTTGAGTCCAAATCGCATTGAAGAACTTCTTGTTTGCAAGCGATCAGCTGCAGGGGGCAAAAAAGCGTGGGAGAAAAAGCGTGTCAGACAGTTCTGGGAGGTAGTAATAGCAAATCATTTTGATGTAAGTTTGGGTTTAGGGATTTCAGAATAACCAGAGCAACATTTCCGATGCTTTGTGGAGATATTGTTCTGTTTTTAGTGTAGTTTTGAGCAAGTTATTCAGTCACATGACTTGCTGAGGCAAAGTCGCATTACTTTTTTTATATACATCTAAGCATATATCCATTAAAAATGTGTTTCTATCGTAGTTGATGCAAATGTCTTCTTCTCGAATAAAAAAAAAAAGATCCAGCTGAAAAAACATGCATGTAAGGGTATTTCTTATTATTACTTGTCTACTAACAATATCCAACAAATATCCTACATGCATCACAGGAGATTCATGTGATATTTGGCCTTTTTTTGGTGAAAATTCCCACTTCAGTGTCATTTCCAGCACATCTCAGATTCTCAAATGCTTTTGAAATAAAATGTCAGATGCTTTTGTCTTGCTAAGGCTAATTTCATAGCTAACATTTTATGCAGGGCTGGCCTGAAAAGAGAAATTGACCCAGGATTTTACATCGCAACTGGCCCAAAACTTGTGGGGCAAAAGTTGTTGAGAGTGGTGCGGGGGGGTCATATCGCGGCGCTGTTTTGTGGTCCTTTCTGCATGTCGCAGGGGCTCATTTTAGCTCATCTCGGCCCATTTGGCACATTTTGCGGTCGACCCACTGGACCGCTCGGTTCTACCGATGGCCAGTTTGCCCCTGATCAACACCAGAGCGTCGGCCCACCGGGAAAATGCCCGGTATGCCTGATTACCTGTCCAGCCCTGATTTAATGTACTCTAAATCCACACAATCAAATAATATTTTCACACTTTATGCATAATTTGGAAAAATTACAGCTTGATTGGAAATGACGGGCAATAAAAATATTCTGCTCACAAATGATCATTACCGTGATTTATTCTCTGTTTTCTTCAAACATCACGCTTGCCATATTTTATTTCAAGCATGCTCTTCACTGATACTTTAGTTTAATTGGTTAATAAGAAAACAAATTAAAAATAAATACATAAAAAACATAATCAGGTGCAGCGTTTTTTACTGTGGTGGAAATGACGCCACAACTGTAGGACGGTCGTAATTGTTTGGGGTAAAAAATTATTTTCACAAAATACATTTTGAAATGATTTATGTTTATATTATCGTGGTTTTTAAAATTTGTAATAATTTGTCTTAGTTTAATATTGAAAGAAGAATTAATATGGAAAAAAAAAAAAAAAAGAGTCGTTTTTTCGCATAAAACTGCATGGATGGAAACCCAGCAACTGAAAATAAATGCCTTCCGGTCGCTATGTCGCTACCAACCACTTTCAATGTGAACGCCCCTTTAGAGTGCAGTAAACAGGCCCAAATGTCCAGCATAAACACAGGTCAGTCAGACAGTCGGTCACACGGTCAAACAGATGGGCGGCTTGGAACAGGCAGGAGTCACATGACACATGCAGTGGCCCGGTGCACCTCCCATACTGACCTTCAGGTCCCTGTGAACTATATCATGATGGTGTATGTGACTGACACTCTCTAGAATCTGATGGATACAATGACTGCAAAGACAAGAGGAGAGGGGAGGACAGAGAAAACAAAGGATGAGGGACGAGTGCAGAGACAGAGGTGGTGAATTAGTCGCAGGAATATGAGTGTGTGAAAGGACCGTCAATCGAGGGTGTATCAGATAAGGGGGATTATGGTGAAATGAGACGAGTGATAACAGTGCATGTGGAAATGAAATTGCTGAAATACCCTAAAGTTAAAATGACACAGAAGAATAGTAACGCAGTCAGGCAGGGACGCATCACTCCCTCTGTGGGCTATGACACAGGGAAGATGGGCAGATGGATGCTTTAAACTGATGGATGGGTGGATAAATAAAGTCCATTCTGTTTTTCCTCAATGGTATTTCTCTGGAAACTCAAATAAAGCGAATGTAGTTCTGCAGAGGTTAGGTGAGTGGGTATGTGTGCAGTGCTGCTCTGAATATGAGCTGACAATAGAGCCCTAATTTGGGTGTGTGTGTGTGTGTGTGTGTGTGTGTATAGGCGGGTGGAGAGGCTACGGCCCTCAGGGACGGCTACATTTCACCTTCCTGACAGAAGAATGGGGGGCTTCGCAACAAGTTTCTACCCACAAATATTGCAGATGAGCTCATGGATCCCGACTGCACTATCTCTCATCACTCACGAGCTCTTGTATTTCCTCCCTTGGTAACTGTCTCTCTTTCTACTTCTCGTTGTGTGTCTCACTCCCCCATGCATACCCACACAGTCAAATTGATTAAAGCTTTTCTCCTGAGGGCGTCTGCATTGTCGTGTTTGCGTGTCATCGTGTGGATCTGTGAGAAGATCTGATGCAAAGAGGGAAAAGATGGAATAAAAATGAAGTCAATGGAAAAAAGGAGGGAAGAGACACCTGCAAAAGTAAATGGCAACTGTAGATAGAGAGAATGAGAAAGAGCACTGCCGCCCACGCTTAACTGCCTCAGTGAGACACTGCCTCCCTCAGTTTAAAAAATCACTCACATAATGAGGATAAAAACATCATACTGCACAGAATTGTTTTATTAAAGGGATAGTTCACCCACAAATTTAAATTCTCTCATGATTTACTCACCCTCCTGGCATCCCATATGTGTATGACTTACTTTCTTCTGCAGAAAAGAAATTAAGATTTTTGAAAGAATATTTCAGCTCTGTAATGGAAGTGAATGGGTGCCAACATTTTTAAGCTCCAAAATCCACATAAAGGGAGCATAATGGTAATCCATAAGACTTGAGTGTTTAAAAACATATCATGATATGATAGATGTGGGGGAGAAAGACATGTTTAGCATAAATTCTCCTCTCTGCCCAGTAGGGGGCGATATGCATTAAGACTGTGAATCACCAAAAACAGAAAGAAGAAGAAGGAGAAAGTGAAACTAAAGTGGAGATTGACTGAGCAGGGAGAAGACTTAAATATTAATCTGTTTCTCACCCACACCTATCATATCACTTCAGAAAACATTGGTTTAACCATTGAAGTCATCTGGAGTACTTTTATGTTCCCCTTATGTGGATATTTTGGAGCTTAAAATTCTTGGCACCCATTCACTTGCATTGTATGAACCTAAAGAGCTGACAAATTCTTCTAAAAATCTTCAATTGTGTTCAGCAGAAGAAAGAAAGTCATACATATCTGGGAAGGCATGAGGGTGAATATATAATGAGAGAATTTTCCTTTTTTGGGTGAGCTATTCCTTTAATAATTTTTTCCCCAACAAAAATGTCTAAGCTTTCTTAAAACAAGAGGAAAAACATATATTTTAAGATGTTTAAGTAATTCCACACAATAAAGTTGTACTGAATATAATGGCTGTTACCTTACTAAGATTAAGTTAGATTTATGCATTCAAAATAAAAAACTATTTGCAATTGGGTAAGGAAAATAAATTAAATGTATAATATATTTAGCCTCTTAATTAAATATTTATATTGTTTTAAGTGTTTAAGTGGAATCCTAGATAGAAATACTAACCAAGAAAAACATTTAATGTAGTGCACGTATAATTTTATGACATACATAGATCTAACCGGTTAGGATGGGAATGAAAAGGAAGGGGATGAAGAAATGGAATGAAGCTGGGAGGATTGGAGAGGAAATGGCCACAGTGAACATCTGACGAGACAACGGGAGGCTGAATGGAGTAAACAGAGACAATGTTTTACCTGGCGTCAGCTTCACTGTAATATTCTCTGGCTACAATATCCTCAAACAGCTCTCCACCCGTCACACTGCAGGACACAGAAAGGCGATCACAGTACCAGAGTCAATATATGCAAATTATCAATTTAATCTGCAATATTTACATGTAAATTTGATGTACTTTATTGGTATAGTAAAAATATGCATTCATATTGACATAACAATACCAAAGTTAAATGGTGCAAAATAAGTAGCATAAAAATAATGAGAAAATCAAAATGTTATATTTTGTATTTTAATTATTTTTCATTAATTCTAAATAAAAATATACGTAAAAGTAAAAATACAAATAAATCATAAATAAATCAATATAAGATTTTTATTAAATAATTAAAATAAAGATAATGAAAAAGATTTTAACTGAATTTTTCATTGTATTTCATTTCATAATTAAATTATAAATTAAATAAGAAAACATTAGAAAAAATAAATAGAATCATTGAAATAGAATATTTGAGATCATTGTATATTTTTATCAAAACAATCTATATTAATATATTTTACATAATATTAATGTATCAATTTAAATTAAGACAAATTAAATAACAACACGACTTTTGAAGAAGCAGCAAACTATGAATGTTATAAATGAAGGAAGTAGCATTAATTAAACACATGTCATTAATAGTTACCTACAGACATGCATGCATATGCGTGTGCTTGTGGATGACAGAAAAAGCATTGCAAGGCATGCGAGAGAGCAGCAGAGAGAGCGAGCGGCAATGGAAGGGGGAATCCTCTAGAAGAGAGATCACCGGGGCTTCGGGGGGGAAACCCCTGCTGCAGGATTTCTCTTTGGCTGGGCAGCCCAGCTCTGTTGCCATGGAAACTGGCTCTTGAGCGAGCGGGAGAACGAGAGGGAGAGAGAAAGAAAGATGCTCGGGGAAGGTAGAGCGGGTGGGCGTCTATTGAAGCGCATAGAGGAAAAACACAGCAGAATGAGATATTATGCGCCATATTATATAGAAGCACTTACAGGTCAAATAAGAGGTAATGGAAACCCTCCTCTGATATACTGTCATGGAGCCGAACTGCATAAAAGACAAAGAAAGTAATAATATTATCACACACTTTCAATTCCCATTCATTTAAATGTTGCCTCAATGGAAAGGAAATTGCTTTATGGACTAAAATGAAATTAAATGGAAGCATTTTCTACATCAGTGTCCCTTGAGACCTCTTTAGCTCATTTGCATCTGAGTTTTCCGCACCTACGTCCTAAATGAGAGATCTCATACCAATTTTTGACATGAATGGAAAAGTTCTGGGAGATTTGAGATGTTGACTTTAATACTCATATAATAGTATGCCCAAAAGGATGTGAGTTCAATGTCTAAGTGAGGACAGAGACTCACCGATATTGGGATGCTTGAGCAGACGGCAGATACGGGCTTCTCGCTCGAGCTTCTGGTGATCTGGAAAAGGCAGGATTTATTCCATGTTAAGTTACTGTACATATAATGATGAAACTGAAGATTCAAGGCGATTATATATATAGAAATATATATACCACACCACCACCATTCAATAGACCCCGGACCACCTGACAACCCATTACAGCACACTCCGACTGTGAGTCTGTCTGAGATGGAAAGATGGGTGGATAGATGGATTTAAAACTAACTTCAAATCAAAGTCAGATGTTATAATAGCTGAAAAGTGTTTTAGTGTTCAAGTAAAATCCTTTATACTTATTTAACATTCTCCATTCAAAACCTACTAGGTTTTTTGAATAGAGATTTGTCTGGGTGTGACAGTTCACTTCCTGCTCAGCTGCACTCATTGTCCTGCTCCATGAACACTAAGATCAGCTCATCCTCGTTAAACTCTCTTTCAGTCCTTTTAAGTTGCACATTTAAAGCAGTCTCAGATCTGTTCATAGATGTTACTTCAAACGGCAAAGTAAAGGTCACACTCAGCATCACCCTGACCGCAGTCACTACTTTTAACTACACGGTACGTGTGCAATGGCCAACCCGTGGCTAAAGACTTTACAACCGCTATAGCTGACTTCAGCCCAAACCTAGTCTGACAGTAGCACAAGTTTGACAGTAGCGCACGACAAAACCCCAAAATAAAAATAAATAAATACATTTTAAGTCAAAATAATTAGCATGAAGAAAATTCAAAAGTGTAGTGTGAAATTTCTGTGGTTCTAGCATCATCAAACAGAATTGCACAAATAATCACTGTTTTCAAACAGCTTTCAAGAATCCTGTCTTCTGTTGGTTGGACTAACTCTAACCCTATTCCTTAAAAATAAAGAAATATTCGTATTTAAATATAAGTTAAACTCAATCGACAGCATTTTTTGGCCTATTGATTACCACAAAATACATTTTTCTTTCTTTTGAATACAATTTCCTTTTCTTTGAAAAAAGCCAAAATCTGGGTTATAGTGATGCACTTACAATGGAAGTGAACAGGGGCCAATTTTCGAACATTAAAATATTCACTGTTTCAAAAGCATAGTCACAAGACATAAACAATATGAGTGTTAAAATTATTTTAATGTGATAAAGCGCTTAATAAATGTATCTGTGTAGGTGTATCTGATTTTAGAACTTTATTACCATGACAACGCAACCACGTAAATCCTGTAATCCCGTTAAATTATGATTTAAACAACTTCACAGCTCAAATAATACACAAGGTTTTAATAGAGGAATTAATGTAGGTGCTTTTATAAAATTACAAGCCTCCCATTTCTGCCTTTAAACCCTCACAAAATTGGCCCCATTCACTTCCATTGTAAGTGACTTAAAGGGATAGTTCACACAAAAATGAAAATTATCTCATGATTTATTCACCCTTCTGGCATTTCAGATGTGTTTGACTTTCTTTCTTCAGCAGAACACAAATGGATATTTTTAGAAGAATATCTCCACTCTGTAGGTCCTCACAATGCAAGTGAATGGGTGCCAAACTGTTGAAGCTCCAAAATCCACATAAAGGGAGCATAAAAGTAAACCATAAGACTCCAGTGGTTAAATCCATGTGTTGAGACATGATATGATAGGTGTGGGTGAGAAACAGATCAATATATATATTTAAAAAAAATGTCAACAGCAAATTGACGATATTCTATCTATCTCGATAATGATGTTTTTGCTCTGAAATAGCATAAAAGTGTTTGTTTTTTTTAATCAGAGGAGCCATCATTTAATCTAAAAGCCATTTTAGCCATGTAGAATTCATATTTCAAAGGCATCAAATACAAATCTGTTTATAAATGATGAAGGCATGTTTCCCACAGTTTTCCACTAAATTAACAAGGAGAGTAAAATGTAATCATTTTCATTGATTTGCATGTTTATGCTTATATTTAACATACAATCATATATGGAAGCTGAATAACATTTTTATTTACATTCATATATTTTTAATTAAAAAATGTTTTTTGTGAATGTACAAGGTGTGCAAAAACTACTTCACTTTTTTTTGGAAACCAGATGAAATTTGCATTATACTAAATTATTACCGTGGAACCCAGTCAAGTGTATTATTATAATATAATACTCATTATTATTATTTTTAGGATAAGATTTGTTAAAGATAAATGTATATATTTCTGTCCTATTTACTTCACCCATACCTGGGTTTTTTATTTTGACACTACGTGTGCAGTCTTGTGTATTTCACCTTCATTAGGAGCTTTTATTATGCAGCAGATAGTGCAACGTTTGTTTAACAGTTATGAGTTTCATATCTTGTGAACCACTGTCAAACTCTCCTTTACTGTGCTGTGTTTGTAGAGTTGTATAACAACTTTATAGCGGTTACTAATGGTTGGAATTGCACTAGACCATCAGATCAGCGTGTCGCCGGTTCATTCTGAAGCGCACACAGACCATGTTTGTCTGTCTTTAATCGCAGCCTTTGGCAGTTAAATAATCACATATGATCATATCACTGGAGTGACTTCATCACTAACACTGAAGTCCTCAAAGAAGCAGGGATCATCAGTGTTGAGGCCATGCTCATGAAAATACAGCTACGCTAGGCAGGGCCAGGATGGAGGATCATCATCGCACTATATGGTCTAATGCCACTGTGATAAAGGGGCAACTCAAAAGAGATATAAAGACAAGCTGCTGACCGTGAAGGCTGGCGACATACAGTCCACCGGGCCACTGATACTTTTGAATAAAACCGATGGGCCTGCTTGGAGGAAAAAAGATGGCGAAGAAAACAAGACATTGTTTGGCGAAGACATTCCCCTACAGTTTCTGTGGACGGACGTGCCTGTCATATATTGGGCTTGTCAGCCACCAGGGTGTGTGTGCAGTAGACATGGACATCCCCCTTCCTAAATCTTCACAAGCGAAGTCAAGCCAAGAAGAGACAGCCCTGAAGGATCATGAAATTAGTCTACTGATGCACTCTATCGTCCTCAAACTTTCTGAGATTATTTCGTGGATATTCAAAGTATAGCCCAGCCCAACTAACCCTTTTAGGCATCTGCACACTTCCAACAAAATTGAAGACCAAACGGGTGTGACATAATTTAGAACAAAATCTGTTTTTTGAGTTTGTTTCGGTGGTCCGTAACAGCTCGCCAGGGTAAACATTCAGGAAAACTTTTAACCGGCTGCTAAACACCTTCTTAATGTCATTGGTCCATGTCATCGGTAGATGTGACCTGGAGCTCTCCCTACTTTGAGGCCGACACCTAATTCCCATTCAGTCAGTTAAGATCAGACACATGAACACACCGGCGTGCAGGGTTATTACCGGTGCAAATGTACCAACATCTGCACAATCGTCTGCGTAGAGACATTTTCCAAGAACAAGTCATGTGATTTAATTTTTTGCTTAATTAGTCTACAAAAATAATCAAATCTACTCAAATAGTCTTAAGCGAAATATGAGCCTGACATGTTCTTGGCAGCTTTTGTGGGATTCACTTGGACATACGTGCACAGCCGAGAGGCCTGGACCACCCCAGCACACCCAACAGCGGAAGACCGCTGTCTGCCATGCATGATTTATCTGGGAAGGAGAACAGCTGGGACACCAGGTGCAGATCATCTCCACAGTTCCAGAAGACTTCTGAGCTGTTCTCTCATACGCTGATGGACAAACAAGGCTGTTTATCATCTGAGCATCATTTTATCATCTAAAACATCTAAAAAATGTAATGCAGCCATCGGGAAGACTAGCAGCTGTACAGCATCGCACCATTAGCTGGATAGCTGCTCACAATATATCACATTGCTGTTTCAGTGTGCTAACACGGCAACCTCCACCACCCCACCACCACCTGTTGAGTCCCGTCCTGCACGGGGATAGACTCCTCGCCCCTGCCTCCAATCTCCGGCAGGATGTGATGGTTCCAAGTACAATTTCTTTGGACCGCCAGACGGGGCCTACGCCAAAGAGAGACATTACTTTTATGTTTTATATTCATCAAAGAAATGTCATCTTAAATCTCACTCAAGTCTGCGAGTCTTCCTGATAGAAATAATTGTTTTCTTTAGCTACTGTGACCACAGCCAGTTTACAAAACATTACTGTGGCCTCATTATAACCCATTCACAAGATACACACACACACACACAACAGCTTGTGAAGTTGACACATCGAGCAGTGGGACTGCTGTAAAACTGTGAGAATGTTGACACCAAAACAGCACAAGGGAAATTTGCAGCAAAGAGCATCAGACCCTCTGGAGTCTGATCCAACATTAAAGAGGCCATATTGTACATTTATGCATTCAATCATTGCAAAGATTAATAATATGTGATTATTTCCCTGAAATCCACCTATAGCGTTTCTCATAGTTAGGTTTTCTTGCACAAAAACATACTGCTTTTAAATACTGTAATTGTTTTTTTAAATAAATGAGGGACTAGTCAAAATAATTTTTGGTGGGAATCAACATTATGCCACAAATAGTATCGACTGAATTTAACTTGTATTGAACCCGGAACATTACTTTAAGACATAAAGAACTTTCAAAAGTCTGTAGTCTGTATTAGAATGTAATACAATGGAATCCCAGAAACCACTAAAAACTGACAAATTCCTATGCATGTTGATGCAAACAGTAAGCAATTAAATGTAACTGTGCTCATAGTTGCATCCACAGTAGAATAGTGAGATAATAAGTCAGAAACAGTTACGGTTAGAATCATCGATTTTATCAGTATTTATCCCAGCAGTAAGCCTTTATAATTGGAAACGATCATGGAGCAAATTGCTCTGAGCAACCTAGTGGCTTCACAGAGTGGAGTGTGTGTGTGCGGCACTTCGGGTAAATCCAGGTCATCTACAAGCTGCATTGCAGGTGCTGCGATTATGCACATAAACTATTCACACCAATCACAACTTCCCAGCCCCTCTCATTGTGTAATGATAGAATCCTTCTTGAAAGATTGTGCTTCTCAGTATCACCCCGTCGGAGGGGCTATGCAATGATTGGCTGGATCTTGTGTCAATCACCCCACCCGGGTCCCGCCCCTAACATTTGCTCCACTTTCCACTCGCTACATTCTGCATTAACTCTTTCAGCAATGGCACAGCTTTCACATTAAATCTTAAAGATTGAAATCAAAATTGGAGTTTTGTGGTTTTTAGTTCATGTCTTTTAGCCTTGATGTCAACTATATGCAGCCTGGGGCTGTACCTACAAAGCCGCTTAGAGTCAAATTTTAGTCTTAAGTGTGTCAAAATTCTAAGAATGATGTAATTTTACTCTTATTCCTAGACTTAAGAATACGTGTGATTCATAAAGGTTCATAAGTGTTAAGACATGGCCTCAGCTCCTATATTGTTTAAGAGAGCTGGAGAGGTCTCCTAACCTAGTTAGGAGTACCACGATGACTGTGTGCCGCAGAGACAACACACTCTACAACAAAGAAAGAATGCGTTGGACTTATGATAGTGGAATTTGGGCAAATGTGTTTCATAGTTAAGTGAAATGAAATCCATCAATATTTTTTTTTTTCAATTGCAGCACTTTTTATTTCATTTAATGAATATATTGAAACTCATTGTTGTGAATTAAGCATTTGAAAAATTTGATGGGTTACATGCCTTAGCTTTCAGAGGGCTGCAACTAATTAATACAACCTAAATATCACTAAAATTATAAAAATCAATGAAAATAATCAACAAATAATTTAATTATGAAAACTTGAATGTCTTTGCACTAGCACTGCAACCTCCATCAGTGACACCACTTTACAGTAGTAAAAATTTGATGTTTCGATGGGAATTAAAAGACATTTGAAAAATGGTACAGAGCTGCATCTGAAAAGAGCCCAACCCAAGCACTATGTATAACGTTTAATAAGCTTTACTATATACTATATTTATAACTATGTATAAAGTTTAATAGTTTTATGTGGGGTGTCCGGTGCTTTAACAGATTCCTTTTGCAGTTTTTGCAAAACAATTTGTCCAAAACAGCGAGCAAGTCATTATTACTTCAAATAAATTGGGGTGGCTGTGGCTCAGGTGGTAGAGCGGGTTGTCCACTAATCGCAGGGTTGGCGGTTCGAATCCTGGCCCACACGACTTCACATGCCGAAGTGTCCGAAGCAAGACACTGAACACCAAGTTGCTCCCAATGGCAGGTTAGCGCCTTGCATGGCAACTCTGCCACCATTGGTGTATGAATGTGATTGGGATGGGGTGATTGGGACACAGTGTAAAGCACTTTGGTAACCTCTATGGTTAAAAAAAAGGCACTATATAAGTGCAAGACCATTTACCAAATAAATAAAATGTAAATATTCATAGAGTAACCAAACGGAGCTGTCACACTCACTCCCATCTGGGTCACGGCACCATTGTAACCAGTCCTGTTATATGTTGAACGTCAAAATTATCACTAAATTTAACTTAAATCTTACTGTAATTTATGATTTAAATTGTTCTATTTATATTTCTTCTATTTATATTTATATTGCAAGATTTTGCATTTTTATTTTTTGTAGCCTTCAATTTTCACATTGTTCGGCAAGATGTGGAATAATATTTTAAGGTGTGTTCACACTTGTAGTTCGGTTATCTTGGTCCGGACCAAAAAATAAAATTATACATTTAGTCCTGGTTCGCTTAGCGTTCACACTGACATTTTTAACACTGAACCTAACGATACAAAACCAAAGGCATCAGGGATAATTCTTGACCTGACTGGACAGCTTTTATAACGTATATTTTCCAACGGAACTTGCCGAACATCCAAAACTATGCTGGCTGCTGGGCGAAATACTCTTGTTATATTTAGATATGTTTATATGGAGGTATTTTTACCAGCTGAGAACAAACAAAGAGCTAATAAAATGTGTAAAGGAGTCAAAACAGTGCCAGGAATTCCTCCGTTGCACTCACAAATGAAGATATGCTGAAAGGACGGCTGTTCCGACGCCTGTACCGAATGGGCAACATAGCTCCTATGATGAGAAATACCAGGTATGCTTGAGGTCAGTATTACTTCCTGTTATTGGTCCATTTAGATGCCTTTAGTCCATGCTGTGTTCATATATCAGTGGAACCGCACAAGAGTTTGTTTGGAAGCGGACCAAGACCCACTATTCAGGGAGTCTCGGTCCGCTTGTTTGGTGCGCAGCAAGGTTCGGATGGCAGCGTTCACACTTGTTCAAATGAACCGCACTATCAGAGCAATCGCACCAGAGTTCGTTTTAATCTAACCAAACCTGCTAAGTGTGAACACACCTTAACATTCAGGACATTCAATTTGTCTTTCTCATTTGATTAATCAAAGAATTAATCAACAGAAAATAACCTATTATCAAAATATTGCTATAGAATATGTTGTATTAAATCATGAGTGATACCAGCTGAGACAAATTACCCTTGCAGGCTCACTATTGGCTGATTCAGTGGTTGAGGGCGGCCATTTTGAGTAGACATTACTGTATTCCTTGTCTACTACCTTCACCTCAGTCAGCACTTAAGAATCAGTCTTAGACTTTGTTAAAAGTTGCTTTTAGCATTTTTATGAAAAACTCCTACTCTTACACAAGTCCTACTCTTTGCTAAGAATTTTTTGACACTTAAGACAAAGCTTAAGACTATTAGGAGCATTTCTGAGACATTTTCTAACTGATTTTTATGTGGCTCATTGTACGCACCATGGCAGTTTTGTGGTGTAATGAACACTAGAGGTGGGACAACAATGACTTTTTCTCCCTTTCACACAAATCACGAGTAAAACGCCAGATTATCAGTTCATAAACACATACTTTTAGCCCTGTTCCTCATGCAATGCTAACTTATGACATCTAAACACTTTTACTATGGCTCATCACTTGTAAAGTGATATATTTTAATATTTGCATTGCATAACCAAATACATTTACAAGCTTGTTCAACTATGATCAAATTGCGCTGTAGCTCAACTGATAGCGTGTTGCACTTGCGATACGAAAGACCAGGATACGAGTCCTGAAGAGCACGCAAGACGATACGTGTAATTAAAGCACCACAGAATAACGTGGTTGCTTCAGCAATAGCATTTTCATCTCACATTTGCTTTTAATGACATTATCAATAGGTTTAGGTTTCAGGTTTGGTGTAAGGAGGTTGGTTTTGTTGATTTAAAACTCGATAGAGCTTTAATTGTAAAGCCTCATCTGTTAGGGAGCACAATTAACTCGCTTTTAGCGCCTCACAGTGGACATTGCACCTCGGAACTGCTGAGATGCGTGTATGGGAACCATGTAAGGCAGGGTTTTTCCTGCATAGAGAATTACTAGGCGGCCGTCTCCATCAAATTTCATGCCGCCTCCGGCTGTTTACAAAACTGGTGGGTGCCTTCATGGAAAACACTAACAAGCGTTGCACTCGGTGGTTTGTCATTTGTAACTGCAAATCTCGGCAATAATAATAAAAACAAATTCCATGTCGAATAGTCGCTTGATGTCATTTAACGTAACTTGAGATCATATAAAACTATAATGATGACACGCAAGACGAGAGGAGCGCTGCAGCTCAGCACAGATCACAGCTTGGCGATATGTCTTTATTTCATCCTTAATTAAAGTTCATATAATACGGGAGCGTGACATGTAAATAAGCTCAAACTCTCTGTCATTCTCTGTGTGGTCAGAGCCGCTTCATCCAGTCGCGGAAGAGACCCAATCGGAGCGGGAGTCGAGACCGGGAGAGATTTAAAGTTCCATCGGCTGATGCACACTCAAACATGGAGACGCTCGTCTCTCACCCCCACTGTCTGCAGCTTGCAACGTCATCATCATGAGATCATCATGATAAGATCAAGCTTATGTGAAAAATAACCCTAAAATGACAACAACAATTAAATGTTTGTATATATAAATATATATATATATATATATATTGGTTTTGGATAGACTAGATTGAAAAAAATGCTTATCAATAATACTCTTATGGCTAAAAATGTTTACAGTGTCCAGTGAATAAAACGTCAATATGACTAAATTATACTAAAATATGACTAAAATGTCAACAGTTTTCATTGACTAAAACTACATTAAAAAGCCCAGACTTTGTCAACTAAATCTTGACAAAAAAAAAAGGGATAAGGTTGACTAAATATGATAAAAACTAAAAAAGGACATTTGACACAGGACTAAGACTAATTTAAAAAACAGATGACAAAATTAACACTATTATTCAGTTGCAAGGTCATTAGGAGTGTATTAATGCCAAGTCAACGTTTACGTGTTCTTAACGTCACTTTTTTGACGAGTATGGTACCACCTCTGCCTCATTTTGAGCCAGGAAAACCCCTGTATAAGGTGAGATACTTTTGAAAATTTTTGCCACAGTCATGCAATTTTCATGAGATCTTGCTGTCAATACGCTAGTTTACTGCTAAAAACGGATAAAATTATATTTTAGAACATACAGAACGTTTGAAACGTCAAAACGTTTCTCTTCCTAGAAAAAGACCCAGAATTATTGATTTCTCATCTTGTACTCAGGGGCGTATACAAATTTTTGTCCAATCAAATGTTCTCTTAAATGATGATTTAAGGTCCTTCCTTCTAATACCACCTGCATCTGACTAGCAATTACTAGTAGTAAATCATAGCTGTACATCTTACATAGCTGTGATATAAACTACAAAGTATTGTCTATTTTTTTTTATGGGATGAGCCCCGTGATATGTAATACGTCAACACAGACTGATTTCACAGTAATATTTTAAACAGTAGGTTGACAAGTTTAGCTAAAATTGACATGTGCTTACCGAAATGCAAAACACTGCCCCCAGTGGCCAAAGAGGAAAGTGTTGTTGGCTGTATAGGAACGTGTGAGCTCCATTTTCCTGGGCAAAATGTCCACAGAGGTGTGCCAAAATTGAGTAGTGAAGTGAGATGTTTTCAGCTGCAAAGGCTTTAATAAAATGAAGAGGAATGCTTATTTTATAAACTGTATCCCCCAAACCTAAATAGAAGAAAAATGCAACCTCCGGATCGCACACATCACTGATTATCCGATTTCTTCCTGGTTTCAACACAGAATCTTAAAACAGGTTTTCGCACTCACGCCACAGGAGAAGGTAAACACGCAGGGGCCGATGCAAAAATCTCTGATAGGAGATGCTGCTTGTCGGTTAGTCTGCATAATGTGGCCGATCCTAGGGTACTTTAAATCTCTGAAACAACATACCGACTCCCCATGTGATCATAAAAGCTCTTGCCAAGCGATTTCATGGGGTCTTTAAACCTGCCTTAGTTGCAACATTCAGAACAAACCACAAGATCTGAATCCACTCTGATGTTTGATTGAAAACGAATCCACAAATGGGCGTTTGAGGCCAGCGAAGTGCCAGATATGGTTACAAGATGAGTCACAACAATAGCAGCAATGACGAAGTGTCAATCTAAACTTTTTCCACTTGAAATGTTGGCTTTGTTTGAGGATGACAGTAGAAGCA
The DNA here is from genome assembly GCA_032164185.1 of Moxostoma hubbsi. Classification (NCBI taxonomy): domain Eukaryota; kingdom Metazoa; phylum Chordata; class Actinopteri; order Cypriniformes; family Catostomidae; genus Moxostoma; species Moxostoma hubbsi. The sequence continues at coordinate 3,586,802 of JAVLUX010000050.1, forward strand.
CAGCTCTCAAACATCAAATACAACCTTGTGTTGGTGTACTTAATGGGATAGTTCACCCAAAAATTAAGATTCTGGCATCATTTACTCACCCTCATGTTGTTTCAAACCTGTAAGACTTTCTTTCTTCCTTCCATGCAACAGTGAATTGTGACTGAGACTAGTATTCTCCCTAACATCTCCTTTAGTGCATGCATTCAGATGCTATAGCCCCTCTGCACCAGCGTGGGTGTGTGTTTCAGCATGTTTACGTGCATGTCTGTGTCTGCATGTACACGTGGCCCTCTGCCCCTCTCTGTGGGTGAGATCAGTCTTGTGATGTTGACATGTTGGGCTCACAGACGCGCTGTCTGCAGAATGCCAAATAGTCAAGCTGACTGTGATGACCTGCAGACCCCCCACCCCAATAGGATACACAGGCCCTTTCACCCAGAATTATCACACGACACCACAACAAACATGTCAACAACAAGCACTGACATCTTTATATTATCCTAGTCGCTTAAGCTCAACCATTCAACAATCCCATCCTTTTACCATGGTAACATACAATAAAACTGTGTAACCTTGGTATAAGCCACCACTGATGACAAAAATTAAACTAAACCTAACGATGAAAGGCTCTGAAAACATCTAAGGGGCCATTCAGATGGAAGGTAAAAAAAGCTAGACTAGTGTAACTGGTCCTGCTCGACCTGCTCTGAGTGGTATTTGAACCGGCGTCAGCTGGCACGGGAGGCTGGCACACTAATGAGGAGGTTAAAGGCTACAGCCTCTAGCGTCAGTCGCTAGTGCACCTCTTGAGGCCAGGGCAGTGAGGCTTACACATAACACACAGCTATCATGAATCAGCTGGCTCCTGTTACACTCACCCCCCTAAACCTCACTCCCATCCATGTCACAGCACCACTGTAAGCAGTCCTGCTCGACCCGCTTTAGCGTGATTCAAACCGGCATGGGAAGTGGGCATGCTAATTACGAGACTAAAGGCTACAGCCTCTAGTGTCAGTCGCTAGTGAGCCTCTTGAGGCCAGGGGAGTGAGGTTTACACATACCAAACAGCTATAATGTACCAGCTGGCTCCCGTTACACTAGCATGAGCAGGTGTTGCGAGACACATTTTTTAAAGTTTAAGTTCTTGGGGGCCTAGGTAGCTCAGCGAGTAAAGACGCAAGTAAAGATTCACAAGTTCAAATCCAGGGTGTACTGAGTGACTCCAGCCAGGTCCCCTAAGCAACCAAATTGGCCCGGTTGCTAGGGAGGATAAAGTCACATGGGGTAACCTCCTTGTGGTAACTATAATGTGGTGAGTTCTCGGCAGGGCACGTGGTGAGTTATGCGTGGATGCCGCAGAGAATAGCGTGAAGCCTCTACACTCGCTATGTCTCCGTGGTAACGCGCTCAACAACCCACGTGATAAGAAGCGCGGATTGACGCTCTCAGATGTGGAGGCAACTGAGATTCGTTCTCCGCCTCCCAGATTGAGGCGAGTCACTACGCCACCACAAGGACTTAGAGCACATTGGGAATTGGGCATTCCAAATTGGGGAGAAAAAAGGAAAAATGTTTAAGTTCTTGATGCAGCGTCTTAAAAACGTGGTGCTCCTGTGCGAGACACTGAAAAGACTGTGAGATGTGCTGCAATGGTCAAAGATGTCTAGCATACATTTACACAGAAAACTACTGAAAAACAGCATGGATGGACACAAAAACACAATCTGTGTGAACGGCCCCTCACACTTTTTGAAGGAGTTTCCTTTTTAATTAATTATGGCTTTACAGAAGTAACAATACATGTAGCGACTATGGTATTTTAGACGAAATTATGGTTACTAGGGTAAATTTTTGTAAGGGCTATTCAGAACACTTGACACATTGTCGCAACCAATCCCCTTTCACCCACCCCAAAAATTGGCCTACCTCTTGCTGAGAGCTTTTTGGTGTTGATGATTTTGGCAGCATACTCTTGGCCTGTGCACAGCTTGACACAACGGCGCACAACTGAGAAAGCCCCCCTGAAGAAAGAGATGAGAGAACAACATAGCAGCTTAAAATCTCTGCAGATACACTGTTGAACTTCACATAAAATCCAAAATGCTTCATCTGCATAAAGGGATAGTTCACAAAAAACTACAAATTCTGTCATCATTTACTATTTACTATTCCACGGAATACACAAAGTGAAATTTAAAGAAAGTCTAGTTTGATTTCAGTGACACAAAATGTCATTGGATCTTTTGTGTCTTGTAAGCGAACATAAGGCAAAAATCGGAATATGCGGAAACCTAATTTGAATATGCTGCCAATCTCATTCAAACCTGCACATTTAACTTAATTTAACTTAATGCCTGTCTATTGACTTAGGGCAGACATCTCCTGAAGGTTGGTTACTTTTTGAACAATGTAAGGATTTGTAATTTTTTATGTTCCTATACTTTGTAGATAAATAAAAAGTTCATTAAAAAAGAAATATATAAATAAACGAATGCCTGTCAAGATGCATCACACCAGGTGTGACGTCAATGAAATGGGAAACCATAAACCTTAAGTCGATGTGCAAGTTGAATATGTGGAATTGTAAATGAGATTTGAGAACGATAAAAGATCATCCCTGAACATTTACCCAGATTTCTGCCTGTTCTTAACACAAAGCTGTTGTACTACTTCAGAAGACTTAGAATATAGTGCATGAACTGTATGGGCTGTTTTAATGGTGCATTTATTGTGCTTTTTGTCCTTTTGACAGCCCCAGTATGCATTTGCTTTAATTGTATGGAAAGAACTGCTAGGACATTCTGCGAAAAGATCTCCTTTTGTGTTTCACTCAAGAAAATAAATCTTATAGGTTTAGAACAGCACGAGGGTGAGTTAATAAAGGCGGAATTTTCATTTCCAGGTCATTACTTTAAAAAGAAATACTGTGAAATACATAAACTGTTGAGCTGGGTAAAAACTCCCCAAAAATGCTCCCCAATTACTCCTGATATGGGGTTCGGGTTGTGTTTTAAACTTTTAGAATTCATATTTTTAGAATGTACTAAGTTAGAAGGTTCCCTGGATAATTTAAAGCATTAGCTAAGAGAGAATTTCTTTCATATGGAAGCAAAATGGACATTATAACTGAAACATACACGAATGAATTGAAATCGGTATCAAATCATAGTAGAATCAGAATAGAATCAAATCGAGAACTCATGTATCCAGACATCCCACCCTGCAAAAACTCATTTCAGGGAGATACCTCCCTGAAAGTCCGCCCACAGAGAAAACTGATAGGCCTAGTTAGCAGGAAGAGCGACCAATCAGGATACACTCTGTCACTTGCTCTCTCCAAAGCCCGTCTATTATTAGAAATTCTCTGGTCTCTCTCTCTCTCTCTCGCTCTCTCTCTCTCTAAAAATCAATTTCCGGGATATTGTAAATAATTTGCGGGTGTCAAGGAACCGCTATCAATATGCGGGAGACTCCCGGAACTTCCGGGATTGGTGGGATGTCTGTGTATCGAAATCTAATCAAATACCCAGCCCTGCTTAAGTGATCAAAAGCATCACCATACCAACCATTTTTTAAATTTCAATATTCATAGTACCAGCCATGACAGTACAAGTCTGAAGACCCAATAACCAGCTGTTTGATGCACCAATGATCATTTTACAAATGTATCACATATACTGTATCCTGCATTTGATCCAACACAAGCAATTAAACTACAGCCAGGGAAAAAGCACATGCTGTCTCTCCAGAGCCTGCCTCTTTAGGTCTATTTTGAGAAAGACCTGCGTTATAAAATCACCACATACAGCCATGATAATGGTCTGATGTCATTCCTTACTGGCTAATTTTAGCACACCTTGTTACAATAAACTCTGCATGTCTTGAGCAACGACTCATAAGATGAGGCAGATCCGTTACCCAAAAGACCGTGATGGCGGGCACTGCCAGAGCTTGACCTACAGGGCTTGAATGCCCTTAGAAACATGTGACAGAGCATATGCCCTTCTGTGACCGCAGGCCAATAGTGAGTGGCTACAAGAAAAGGTGTGGGAGATGTAGGGAATCATTAAATGCAGTTAATTTCTTGACCTTATTGTACAAAACTTCATTTAAGTTTTAGTCTTCTAAGGGCTAAAGGCTGATCAAACACTTGCAATGATTTTGTTGAACATGGTAATACCGTGGTATTTAAAAAAAATAAAAAAATTTAAGTGACAAAGTAAAAACTTTGGCATATGTATTTAGTAATCATTCAGTACCACAGCGTGGCATGGTGGAGGGCAGGCCGGGTCGTGATTCCGCACACCCGGCCCCTAATCGGGCTAATTAGCCCTTGAGAGGGATAAAGGACGACCGAAGATGGCAGTGTGACAGAGAGAGAGATTTACGGACAGCTGTCTGACACCAGTGTGTGTGTTTGTCTTTTTGGTTCAGTTTTATATTAAAATACTATTTATATTGTCAAGCCTGTTCTCGCCGCCTCCTTTCCATTAATCCCTTTACACTAATGCCGAAACCCGGGAAGGAGAAGGGATGCGCCGTATTAGAGTCCTCACCACTACCATCCACCCCAATGGAGCAGCCACGGCCATTCGCCGGGGGACAGGGAGCCCGGCCGCCTGAGAGCGGAGGTACGGCCGCCAACCGCGAGGGGAGGAGGGGCTACTAACCGACCGGGGTGGAGGAGACCCCTACCAGCCACTGAAACACTGCGGCGTCTGAGAGCGCCGACCGAGAGTGGGGAGGGGCTCCTGGTCAACCACCTGGAGTGGGAGGACCGCTACCAGGGGAAGGGGAGACCCCTTCCATCCACCGGAACACGGCGGGGCGTTCAGTCCTCCAGGGGCCGGAGGACTGCCTCCGATCCTCCTGAGGATGCACGGCTGTCGTCCATTAGAGGGTGGAGGTGTGGTCGAGGACCAAGCTACAGCGTACTGGAGAATCAAAGGTATGATTGCTTAGAAAAGTAATAACACACCTCTGCTCACCAAGCGGCATGGTTTAAGGTATCTCTCATGTCTGTAGCATAAACAGAGCTACAGACACTACATCTACATAACAACTACATAAGTTACGTTTTTAAAGGGGTCATGACATGAGGAATACAATTTTCCTTGATCTTTTGACATATAAGAGGTCATTGTCCTATAAAAACATACTGTACGTTTCAGACCTCAAAACTTCCTAGTCACTCCAAAAAGAGCAATTGCTGAAATCAAGCTTTCCAAAACAAATCGTTCTCTACTTCATCCACATTGTGATGTCACACTGTGGTATACAACACATCAATGCCTATTTTACCTTATCACTTCCGTAGCCCTGCCCAGGGGACAATTACTGTCAAGTCATAAAGTTTTACAAATATATGACTGTTTATTTGCGCAAAAAAACTATACTAATATTATAAGCGAACCGCGGAAAGCGGAACATATTTTAATAAAAAAAAGGCATGTCATAACCCCTTTAATGTTAAACACTTTCATGTCAAAAATATGAGCGATAGTAATAGTGATGCTTGCCTTAGCAAGCACCACTAAGTATATTTACTACTCGGCTCTCTTTAATCTTCGATTCGGATTCGGTGCCATCTAGCGGTCTAATATTGCTCAGTAACAACTGCACATCCATGTGTCGGACCACTCATCCGGGTATTGTGAACCACCAATCACTACAAATAAACGAATAAAATAATTTAAACTCAAATCAATGCTTCATGTGTATTTTGTATTAATAAGATGCATAAAGAGGAGTCAGACGGTCATTATTTACAAAATAAAAGCAAACCGAAGGTGGATTTCAGCTTTTCAGCGATTTATTTCTTCTCACTTAAGCCTAATTTGTCATTTCAAAGCAACTCAATATTTTATGTTCATGTATTTATTTGTTAGTAGCTTGTAATAAGCTGACATTATCCCTTACGTGTTATAATCAGTGTTGGGTAAGTTCCTCAAAATTTACTGCGTAAATTACTAATTACTTCTCTAAAATTGTAACCAGATTACTGGCTTTACTGATTACTTAGTTACTTTCTAAAATTCTTCCCAAGCTTCTGTTTTTCTGCTCAACAAATTCAAAATAATCTCCATATTTCCTTCTTGCTCATTGACTTGTTAGGGTGTGAACACCCTTCAGCTGTCACAGAAACACAAACAGAAGCACAAATTAGCATATTTCATGTTTTAAATGTGTTCTACATTAGTAAATATGTGTAACCTAAGTATTATACTTAGCCTTTTTAACTTGATTAAAAGTCAGTAGCCTAACTGTAATCTGATTTCAATCATTTGAAACGTATTGTGCTATCCTACATTTTGTATTAAAAATAGATCACACCCAACACTGATTATAATTCATTAGTATTACACATTACAAGAATGCATTAGCATACTGTATATTACATATTCTAATCAATTATACAGTATGTAATATTGCAGACTCGTCAGTGTGAGAGAAACATCACATTTCACATTCACATGTTCAGTTGCAAAAGGAAATATAAGAAAAGGCTAACTCAAATCAAAACAAATTTAAAACCCTGAGTGCCTGCGACACAGTGCGGATATTTGCACTCCAATAGTCTGGTGGAAGAAAGCAGAAATTGTAGACAAACTGCACTCACTATTGTTGCTGCAGTGGCATGGGAAGAAACGACGGTGTGGATTTGTGTGGATTAATATAGAGGTTGATTTCCACGCAGTGATTTGGTCGGGGAGTTGAGAGAGGTCAAATTAACCATGGTTTCACTATAGTAATATTGTAGTAAATATGTTTTTTGGCATAAGCCATAGTTTTAATGCATTTAACCATGGTGTTACTACAGTAATACGGTGTAACTATGGTAACCATGTTTAATTTTGTGGTTACTATGATTTTATCAAATATCATGGTGATGGTTACTGTAGTGAAACCATGCTTAATTTTTGTAAGGGAGGGTTAGGGTTAGGTTTAGGGGTAGGGCTTGGGACTCTAAATAAACACAATAAACATGTTATATTAGTATTTAATTCGGGGTGCAAATACAATATGGCACTAATTGCACTTAGTGCAAAGAAGCTTTTGGTTGCTATTTATACCTAGTGACATTTTTAAATTTTTTGACATTTTTTGCTCGTCTCCACCACAAACAGAGGATGTGGTAAACCGTGCAGTATGGTAAAGATCTGAAAGTGTGATATCTCACACGTTTTAAAAAAAATCATAAGTTACACATTTCTATTTTTCCCTCAGTCACTGATATAGAGATTAAAACGAGCTGAAACCGAAAAACAGAGCGTTTATAAAAATGTAAACATCATACATGACTAAACGTGTAATTTCTGAGAGCAATATGCTATTATTTTTGAGAGAAATTTGAGCTTATTTTCTGAGAGAAATATGTGCGGTACTATTAACGTGGCTTCACACACACGGAGACGTTTAATAGCATGGGGGTAAACAGTAATGGGGGAGTAAAATAATTTCCTAACGTCAGGCTGCAGGCATGCCCGAGACACACACACACACACACACACACACGGTGTCAGATAGACAGACAGACAGCAAACAGCCGCCTGAGCAGCTCTGGCAGCTTCAAATGTCACCGGACACACACAGATACAATGTAGCGACCGTTTAGAATACATCGTAACAAACTCACGTTCACTGTAGAACGCGTCGTGATACATTCATAATTAAGATTCTACGTCAGTAGATACACTGTAGCGACCAAATGGCCAGTTTAAACTCTGGTGTGTGTATCACAAACAAGAGTGATGAGCCGTTACAATGTATCGCCCAACTCATACCCGCCAAATCGCTGATATTTGCGCATACTCGCAACTCCCTCTGTTTCCTAAAAGCTACTCGGTGAATTCTGCATCAAATGAGCTCAAATAAGCCAAAAAACTTTATTATCCGTTATTATCCCTCGATAGCTCATGCTATGATCAGGTACTCTTTAATATCTGTGTAAACAAGCACAGTAAGGAGTCATTTAAATACAACTCCCTCCAAACAGCTCCTCTGTGCAGTCTGCATTAAATGCACCAGTATTTGAAGGGTGGCAAAAGTAAATAAATGCAAAAGCCTCAGAATAATCGCCAAGTGACTTTATAGTTAAATACGCACTGTAACATGCATAGAGGAATTATTTTAATGTTTTTGGACCCCCCATGCAATATTGCAAAAGTATCACCCAAAAGCTCGTGTTTATGACCAAAGACTGTATACAGTTAAATACTCACTGTTACAAGAACAGTATAGTGGGAGTATGTCAATGCATCTCCCTCTAATGTTGCTTGACTGCTCATCTTGTGCATTCTGCATTAAACGCAAGAGAGTTCAAAGGTCACAGAACACATGCCATATCTTCACAATTAACTGGAATAACCCTGCTCATGATTATAGATTATCAGAGACTGTGTATAATTAAATTCTCATTAAAATATGCAGTGGTGTGAGTATTTAAATGCAACAGTCTCTTGAATGTTTCCTCAATGCAACATCCTCGCAATGATGACCCAATACCCCAATATATACCAAGACCCAAATAATCCTGATGATAACATGTAGATAGGAATTTTAAAATGCAACTCCCACTGTTTCCTATTCTGTGTGCATTTTCATTTGAATCTTCAACATTAAAGCATTATGTTATATTGATATATGACATCCGGCTTATGCAATTACCCCAGCAGAGTGATATGAAACAAAATCTTACTTTCCAAGTTCTTCATAAAGCTGGAACTCGTCGGTAAAGCGCGTACAGGTTGTCGTTGCCATTTCTCGCCCCTCTGTGTTTGCCCTAGTTGGTGGCAATATCCAAGTACGCTTCAGCACCACAATTTTGCTTCTGTGCCAACGAGCTACGTAATTTAGAAGGTCAAACACTTAAATGTGCATGTGGATTTGAGTGCGGGAGAGCTTCGCTGACGAGAAGGCTCGACTGCCGTTCAACCTCTCACTGATTGCGCCGTTCTACTGCAGTCCACTTGTTTTCCGCTGCACTGAAGCGCTGACAGAAAGATGCGCTCTGTCACCGGTAGAGGGCGCAGCTGAGTAGTGATATTACACCTGCAGCATCTTTCCATTGACAGCTGGGAGCTGTACAAGTGCACAGATCTCATTTCAACTATATATAGTCTACTACTGCTATAAAAGTTAAACATAAAGATGCATAGACAAATACAGTACTGTGCAAAAGATTTAGGCACTTGTGGAAAATGTTGCACGTGAGGCTGCCATCATAAATAATGAAATAAATAGTTTTCATTTATGACTTCATGTCATACAAAGTCCAGTAAACATACAAAAGCTATATCAATATTCTGTGTGACCACCTTTGCCTTTAAAACAGCACCAATTATCTTAGGTACACCTGGACACAGTTTTGCTTGGTTGTTGGTAGATAGGATGTTCCAAGCTTCTTTGAGAATTCGCCACAAGCTCTTCAGTCTATTTTGGCTGTCTCAACTGCTTCTGTCTCTTTATGTAATCTCAGACTGACACGATGTTCAGTGGGGGGTCTCTGTGGAGGCCATGACATCTGTTGCAGGGCTCCCTGTTCTTCTATTCTAATATTTTCTGTTTGCAAATGTAATGTTTGGGAGTCTAATATTTATATTTCCTATTGACACACTAAAGCTGAAGATATAAATAACCATCTTAAGACAAAGGCTTTTGTGAAACATCTTATGTGCCTAAGACTTTTCCACAATACTGCATGTCTTATGCACATTATATTTTCTCAAAAATGGTTGTCTTAAAACAGTGTTTATATATATATATATTCTGCTTTTAGTGTATCAGTAGGAAATATACATTTTAGATTTCAACATTCCCTTTGCATATAGAATTGAATAGAAGAAGAAATAGCACTATAGCACATGGTATGTCCCCCACAAAGTCAGTCTGGATTTACATGAAGAGACAGAAGCATCAGAGACAGCCTAAATTGAAAGAAGAACTGTGGCAAGTTCTCCAAGAAGTGTGGAACATCTTATCTGCCAAAAACTGAGAAAAACGGTGTCCAGGTGTACCTAAGAGAATTGGTGCTGCTTTGAAAGCAAACGTTGATGCACCAAATATTGATTTAGCTTTTGTATGTTTATTGGATTTTGTATGACATTAATAGATATTTATATATTTATTTATTCATACACACCACTTTAAGTGTTAGTTGTAGTAAAAAAAGAGTTCAGGCTCAACTTGTGCAGTTGTTGGCTATCGTAAAAACTCAAAGTGGCTAAAGGGATAGCTCACCCAAAATTGAAAATGCTCGCATTTACTCACCCTCATGCCATCCCAGATGTGTGTATGACTTTCTTTATTCTGCGGACACAAACACCACTCCAGGGGTTTAATCCATGTCTTCAGAAGTGTTCTGATTGGTACGGATGAGAAACAGATCAATATTTAAGTCCTATTTACTATCAATTCTCCTCCCTCCCAGTAGGTGGTGATATGCATGAAGAATGAGATATGGAGCAATATGCACGTATACGCCGTATGCTTACTATTTCCCTGGGCTGTTTGCATGTAACAACTTCTAAGGATCAATATTTGCATATGCGCTTGGTATACCCACATGTTTTGCTTCTTCAGAAGACCATAATCTATGGTAGTGTTAGTTTCCCTTTAACTGTATCGAATGCTTTTTTGTGAAACTGGAGATTGTTGTAACTGGTGCATTATCACTTGAATTCTGCCATTCTCCGCCCCTGACAACCACTGCCATCATCGACTGAGGGAATGCATGACAGTGAGTGGAGAGAGATAGTCACCCTCTCGCTGAAGTAGTATCAGTTAAAATAAATAAACAAAATATGCCAAACATCCTGTAAAATAAGGAAACGTCCCGTAATTAAAGGTGCACTCATTCGTTCTAATCCAATACACTTTTTTTGTCAAATTCTGCAAATATCTCCTCACAGTCTGCTTGCTGTCTGTACTGTGGGTGGGCTGAAAAAAAACAAGTATTTGTACAAAGCCCTGGCTCTGTAAACGGGACAAAAACAACACTGCTGCAGCCAATCAGCAACAGGAGGTGGTTCTTGTGCGTGCACAGGATGGGGGGTTGGGGCAGAGCAAGAGGGAAATTAATTAGAAGGGCGATGGCAAGTAGTTCTTTTCAAGTCTGGTCACAATTCACCTGTGATTTCTACTCATTGCATTTCAGAAACACAACCATTTACAAGTCAAACAATAATTCAACAAACTCCATGTTTGCAAAACATTTTAATATATTCAGGCACAGATGTTGAACCACAAATATGACTTTTAAGCAAATGAGGGGCGAAAAAAATGAACATTTACCAAACGTTACACTCTGAACATGCAAAAGTTTTTCATCATATCGGATTAAAAAGCTGCTAAAATATGTATTATTGTGTTGTTCACTTGTAGATCATAACTGAAATCTTAAATGGATAGTTCAACCTCTGTTCATTTACTCATCCTCATGTCGTTCCTTCTTCAGCGGAACACAAAAGGAGATGCTAGGCAGCATGTTATCCCAAGTCACCATTCAATTCCGTTGCATATTTTTTTCCATACAAATAAAGCGAATATTGACTTGAGATTGTCACGGTGACTAATTTCTTCTTTTGTGTTCGATGGAAGAAAGTCAAAACAAGGGTGAGTAAATAATGAACTGTCCCATTACAAACAACAGACAAATAATAAGAAGCCCTGAACATTTTATCAGCATCCGGACAAATGAAATGATCACTGAACACAGTCAATGAAATCTCATTTGAAAACAGATTTCATAAAACACTTAAAATCATGAAGGATCAATGGCTCAAATTCCAAAATAATTGATTCATTGATCAGTGTCAGCAAATCAGTTTGGCATGAGGGTGTTTGCGGTGCAGACACACTGTTGTTGATGTTGTTCATTTTGAAGCACCGCAAGAAACTGCCGCCAGCACTCTGTGTATTTCAGTGTGTGTTTGCATGTGCGAGTTACAGTAAGTGCTTGCATCTGACATCTCAAAACTGGACAGCGCTGGGAGGGATGTTAAACATGGAGGGATCAAACTCCTGTCCTTTAAACGGAGATCCTTCTGCATCCCAGCCTTTCTTCAACATCTCATGGACTTTCTGAAATACAAAGTAAAAGGCTTAAGTTTACATCACAGACCATGATTTGGTCAATTTTTCAGGAAAAGAAGCACTTTATATTTTAAATGTGTATATTAATTCCATACATTAAATGCATGTATTAATGTTTTGGCGTACACTAGTATAGAGATGGTCACAAAGCTAACAGACCTGGACAAAAGACCTATTCACACAAAGACAGAATATTTGGTTCGACTATTCGTTCGGAACGAGCTTTTGAATAGGAACAATGGATTCGCCGCCTACTGTACAGGGGTGACGTTTCTTCCATTTTATTTGTTTTGGTCTTGGTGTGAACAGACCTTTCTTCAGCAGTTCGTCTAACAAAACCATCACGAATTTGGTGTGAATAGTAGGACTGGGCAATAGGATGATGTAATTGGATATCGATGATGTCTTACAAAGATCCCGATGCCGCTTGCTGACAGACGACATCAGGAAATGGCAAAACCATGGATCTGGGAAGTCGGGAAATATATTAAAAATAGGCCACTTGCCAGAGTGTGAAACTAGCACCCGCAAAATACGACGTGGCTGAATCCAGTTCACAAGCTCCTCATCCGAATGTATTTCACGCACGAGTAATTTCTCATGCTCATCTACCCGCAACAAACGGACGACCTGTAAGACGTCTCGGAGTGACACATGACAAGAAATGCTGTTGTTTGTTAAGTCACAAAGAAACGTGCTTGAAGAAACACACTATCATATTAAGAACAGACAAAAAGAAAAGCCGTCAATGCATGTGTCTCATTTGCTGTTTGTTACATTCATGCATTTGGCAGAGGCTTTTATTCAAAGCAACTTACAGTGCACTAATTACAGGGACAATCACCCCGGCGCAACCTGGAGTTAAGTGCCTTACTCAAGGACACAATGGTGGTGGCTGTGGGGATCAAACCAGCAACCTTCTGATTAACAGTTATGTGCTTTAGGCCACTACGCCGCCACAACCAATCCAGAGGCTTGTTCAGGGGCGTGCAGCACGAGCGCATGTAAAGAGTTTTCACTCTTTATTTCTCCGTTTAATTCATCTGAAAACTGTTTCCAAGAAAATTGTCATCAATGAGAATGCTGCTAATTATCGCCTATCATATCGGGAGGTGCTGCGAGTTTAATTCGCTTTATTTCCTCATGGTTGGCATGCATTGCGGAGTCTGTGATGACAAATGACGTTGTTGGAGACGGTAAATGTTTGAATTTGGGAAGGTGGTTAAATCTGAGCCCTGCGATGGACTGGCGACCTGTCCAGGGTGTACCCCGCCTTTCGCCCAATGTTAGCTAAGATAGGCTCCAGCCCCCCCCCGCGACCCTGTACGCAGGATAAGCGGTTGTCGATGGATGGTTAAATCCGATTTTTTTTAATCACTTCGTTGTATTATTGCCTTTTCCGTTTAGTTTAAAGTGCAGTTTGAATTTAGAATTGTCTTATGTTTTTTGGGTTTCAATAAATAAATTAATTTTTTAAAGCAAAATCAATAAAGCAAAAAATATTCACCGACCCTCGGTAGGGGATTTGACAATATAATCTGATTTCGCTCTATTTTTTATGGCAATTACCGGAAAAAATATTTAGAAATTTTTTTAAATATCGTCCAGCCCCAGTGAATAGGCCTTAAAAGCCACAAAAGATACTATTCTGATTGTATGAGGTCTGTAAGAAATCGTGTGCTCACCATTTCGTGGCTCTGTGGCTTCCCCTGGAGTTTTTGGTGGTAATCGAAGCTCAGGCGGTCCAGGACGGCATGTTCCTCCTCATCCACAGTTGCCATGGTGCGTTCCCGGTTGATCTGGTTTATGTCAATCTCAGTCTCACCTTTCAGCACGGCGCTCCACCAAACTTCCCCTGTTTTACTAAGGGAGAGCTGTGGGGAAAAAGTCCTCATTATTATCAAGACTGTCTACAAATAACAAACCAAATACATTACATCTGTATGCAGCTTACATTACTGCAAATGCAAATACATTTTTTACATACAATATACAAAATATAAACCATATAAAACAGCATTTATATAATGAAACTAACAACAACTATTTAAAATACACTTTCTAGATCTGATTAAAAAATACTGTATACCACAACACAATGGCCTGGCTCCAAACTCCACAAGGAATTCTCAGTGTTAATTTTGTGAGTGAATTCTCCTTCCATCAAGACTCGCTGTGTCCCTCCCTCGTTCGCAGCCACGCGAACTCTGCCCGGCTGCAGATCCACAGACACCTGTAATCAAATTATGTTCATGGTAATGGGAGCCAGTGAGGTAAGTCTCTAAATGTGAATTTTGCCAGATGTAAATTGATTCCTGCAGCTAAAACCCACCTGTCTCCCTTTAACAATGTTTGGCTGGACATGTACTCGAACTTCCACATCCGTGTAATCCTGCGACCAAGTGTAATTGTCCCTGATGGCGCCATTGTAACTGTCTGGGTTGGACTGAAAGGATTCCTGCCCCCTGGAGAGTACATTCGAAAATAAACCGGTTTATAGAAACAAACAGTATTTCAGTACACATTTTTTTTAACTCAACCCCAAATCAATTTGATGATTTTTGTATGATTCATATTATATTCAAAAATAGTCTGAGAGCATAAATGTTATTAAATAAACATTTCAATAATTCCTCAAAAACATTAAATTATAAAACCATTGAATTAATAATTAAATCACTAAATAAAGCGATAAACAACTTTTGTATTTCATTTTAGCACTAGTTTGCGTCCATTGACATTTAAGCATTATCTTTAGGCTGGTTGTCAGTCATTTAAGCACAGGCTTCGTATCTTTTCATTTTCAGGGTTACGGCATATTTAACGGAATATCACTTAATGACAGTGGGAGCCATTTTTCAAAACCGATTTTTTTGGACTTTCTGGTTAGCCAGTTGAGGCACGAATTTTCACACCTTGAGAGGTGACAAGTGATTTCTTGTTAACTTTTGCAGATTAATCGGCAACCAAAACATTGAAAATGGCTTAATTTTAATCTATATAGAAAATGAAAGGGACAATAAATGCTGAAATAACAACAAAAATGTTCATAAAAGCAGAGAGCTACTGGTTAAATTAAATTGGATTAAAGCTAGCGTTGAAATGAAATACATGAGACATTTTATGCACAAATTAGATGATACATTTAGTTAATTCTTACATAATTAATTACTTAATGATTTATTTTTGAGTAATTTGGCCCTCCATAAAATGTAACTGTAGCAAACTTGTAAAAGCAAAACTCGGTTGTTCTAAATTCTATTTTAGACAAGAAATGTATGTGCGTTACACTATAGTAACTACATTTAATAGTTTATTAAATAATATTTTCATTTTCTGAATGATGCACTGTTATATTTTCGATGCATCACATTCAATGCATCAGATGAACAGATTTCTGTACACATTTTTCTTAAAAATATTATGTAAACTGTTGCATAGAAACAAAGGCAGCAATTTATGTAAGAACGAATGAACACTGAAACTTGTTCTGTTCAAGTTCCATAAATGAAGCCCATCATGTTTAAAAGCTTTGGTGTCATGTTGAGTCCTTATAACAAGTTATCCATGTGCATGTAGAGTTGTGCATCAAGGATGTGTTCTTTTACATGATACTTTTGAGCTAATGTATTGAAAGTCACACATACGCTTTGGCTGTGCTCGAGTCTGTGTTTGATGACGCTGAGGCTGCTGCTGTCGGTCCCTCTTCTGCAGGTTTAGCTGTACTGCTGTGTGGAGTCTCTCTACCTGCCTCTGTGCTCGGCTCTGATGGGGCTGTGAAGGGTGTGGGCTCCTCTGTGCTTCTAATCTCCTCCACAGGAGCTTCAGCTTCCTGCTCAGACTGAACCTCCAGTTCCTCTACTGCGGGAGGGGCTGATTTTGTCTCATCTGTCCTCTGGGACACTGCTCTCTCTCTGTCCTGCTCTGACAGCTTTTCAAATAATTTAAACGTCTGGAAAAAGAACAACACCAGTAACTTGAAATGGTTCAGGAGGAAGTCATCAAACATGATATTTTGAGAGCAATATGTACTAGATATACAGCTTGCCCACTATTGTAAGTATTTTATATTTATACTTTATAATAATATGCACAGAATTGTCCAAAAGTCTGAAACCATATTAAAAATCTGGGATTAATATTATCATTTAAGCCTGGATATAAACAAAGCTTCAAGATTTTGACACACACACACACACACACTGGTGGCCAAAAGTTTGGAATAATATACAGATTTTGTTCTTGTGGGGAAAAAAATGGTACTTTTATTCACCAAAGTGGCATTCAACTGATCACAGTGCATAGTCAGGACATTAATAATGTAAAAAATTACTATTACAATTTGAAATGTTTTCTTTTAAAATGTCTTAAACTACTAAGAGTTCTCATCAAAATCCTCCATGTGCAGCAATGACAGATTTGCAGATGCTTGTTATTCTAGCGGTCAGTTTGTCCAGATACTCAGGTGACCTTTCACCCCACACTTCCTGTAGCACTTGCCATAGATGTGACTGTCTTGTCGGGCACTTCTCACACATCTTACAGTCTATCTGATCCCACAAAAGCTCAATGGGGTTACGATCCATAACACTCTTTTCCAATTATCTGTTGTCCAATGTCTGTGTTTCTTTGCCCACTTGAACCTTTTCTTTTTGTTTTTCTTTTCGAAAGTGTCTTTTTCTTTGCAATTCTTCCCATAAGTCCTCCTGAGTCTTCTCTTTACTGTTGTACATGAAACTGGTGTTGAGCGGGTAGAATTCAATGAAGCTGTCAGCGGAGGACATGTGAGGCATCTATTTCTCTCTTTCTGTCCTTGTTAGAGCCAGTTGTGCTTTGTCTTTGAAGACTGTAATGTTCACCTTTATATGAAATCTTCAGTTTTTTGGCAATTTCAAGAATTGTATAGCAAAAAAACTGGGGTTGCTGGAAATGGGGCATGTCTAGATTTTATCCAATATTACTTTTTTAAATAGTAATGGTGCTATTTTTTTTTTTTACATCAGTAATGGCCTGACTATACTTGTGATCAGTTGAATGCCACTTTGGTGAATTAAAGTATCAAGTTCCTTACGAAACATGTACATTATATCAAACTTTTTGCCGCCACTGTGTGTGTGTGTGTGTGTGTGTGTGTGTGTGTATATATATATATATATACACACACACACACACACACACACACACACACACACACATACACACACTGAAAAGGGTCAGGAGCTTCAATTAATGTTCACATCATCCATCAGAATGGAGGAAACCATGTGATAGAAATCACATTTTTCCCCATTCTGATGATTGATGTGAATTTGCTTCAATTTTTGTCATGCTAACTTGGAGAAGCATGTACATACCATGAATGAGGTCATCATTCAGGATTTTGTTATGTATCAAAGTACTATGGTACCGCCATCAGTGTACCAGGTTCTGCCGCCAGAACACTTTGTGTAAGGCAACCAGCTAGTTTATTGGATCAAAACAAACAGTCAGTTACACGCAGTTAACTCTCTGTTTCTCTACCTTGAACACCATTTTTTCCGCTACGCCCGGTGGGAAACCCATGCGGTCGTGTGGGCCGCTGAGAAGCCGGTAGAAGTCCGTCTTTCTGTAAAGAAACCCGAAATAAACCTGCAGGAAATTTTGAATGTTTCCAACATGTTGCAGGATCCCGAGCAGCGCGTTATCATACAACTCTGTCATTTCCACCGGCGAAGACATGACTGAGGGCCTCAGCGAGATCAAATCTGCTATAAAGCTGCTATAATTAGATGTACTTTTGTGGGGAAGGAACGCAAAGCAAGAGAAGATCCGCAGAAAACTTGTGGCAACAACAGACCTTCCAGAAGAGACGAAACGCTGAGGAACTTCCGGCTCTGCATAAAACATAATAAAAGTCCTTCCAAAATAAAAGACTTAAAAGATGTATTTACACAACCATTGTGAGACCTTCGTGGCATTTATCTCCTTTTCATGTTTGTTTCATCGATCATTTTGGCTGTGTTAATTCCAACGGGATAAAATGTACCAAAGGTGTGTATTATTGGGGAAATTTTTATATTTCAACCTCAGTTCCTATAATGCATCTATAATACACTGTGTACACAAAATATTTTCACTCAGGACCTCAAGGACAAAAATGCCACCATTGAAACGGTAATATTTGATCCATTAATTCTATGATATTATTGGTACTTTTATTCACCAAAGTGGCATTCAACTGATCACAGTGCAGTCAGGACATTAATAATGTAAAAAATGACTATTACAATTTGAATATATTTTACAAACAGTGGGCCTTTAACATACTCCAGTACGGCAGGTGGCAGTAACGAGTTCTTCGCCGCTGATGCCCTTGTGCAGTTTTAAGGGGAAAGAAAAATAATGGCTGCGCTCTTGATCAGACAGACAAAATTGTTGTCGGTAAGATTGCATTTATTAATTTCTAAGTTTTGTGAGCATCTTCCTTACTTTACTTTCCTGATGAAAATGACAAGTGTTGCGATTGAAACAGTGACACTGGCGCTGAAAGTAATGTGAAAAGTATGTTGATGGTGTGTAGATTTAGGTCACATAACTGCACCCTTAATTGATCTAACAATCTGTATTTTTGCAGGTGGTGAGCAGCCACATCAATGCATCTCCTGCATGTGTGAGGAACATTCACTGCACTGCAGCATGTTTAAAGGTATGTGATTAAACTTCAAAGGTTAAAATGAATAAGAAATGAGATAGATAACCATATAATTTAACCTCTCTCTAACAGAACCGTGCAGCTCGTATTCGAGTGGGCAAAGGAGACAGGCCATTGACTTATGAGCAGTCATATCACCCCCATCACATCGGGCACAGGAAGGGCTGGCTCTCCCAACACACCAGTAATCGTCCTTCATTATGATGATACAGACCTGTAATATTCTTATAACCTGTTAAGATTCCCAGCATTTGCAAAAGTCATCAGAATGGTTTGACATGGGTTCCCACAACTGTAGCTATTGCATAAATGGAAATATGCCCCAGTTAACTCTGCAAAATGATTTAAAACGCACAAAAAAGCTCATCAGATAGTGCCATTGGAATGAAATAGGAACTCATTGTGCCTGTAGTAAGTGTACTGATTGGAAAGTGTCTTAATGCATAATTTTCCTGTCCCCCTTCTCATCCAATAGGCAATCTTCAAGGTGAAGATGGAGCGGCAGAGCGGATAGTGGAGGATGTCTTCATCAGGCGCTTCATGTACGGCACATTTCATGGCTGTTTAGCTGATGAACTGGTGATCAAACGCAGAGGAAACATCCTTGTCATTTGTGCTGTGATGATACAGAAGCTCTTACCAACGAAATTTTATTTCCTCATCGGGTACTCTGAGGAACTGCTGTCTCATTTCTACAAGTGTCCGGTGAAAATGGAGGTCCAGACGGTGGAAGAAAAAGTCGTCTACAAATATCTCTAAATAGACAATGTGCTTGCGAAGCACAAGAAAATGAAGTTTATGTCCATGTTGAAAATGGTCCAGAGAATAAACGATGAATACCGTTAACATATTTGAATAGAAGCATCCTACATTGTGTATTTCTGTAAAGACTAAAACGGGAGGAACATGTTTTGTTGTAAATTACGATATAAAATTTTTCAAAATGCACAAAAAACCTTTTTTTTTATATAAAATAAAAATGTACCTAATAAGGATTAAAATCCCAAATATGAATGATCAGATCAGTAACTATGACTATTATATATCTTCCATGTCACTTTTAGCAGATAAAGTTTACCAGCTCTAATTTCTTTTAATTTAAACATTAATATTAAATGACAGCAATGTAAAACATATGTTTATAAATTTATTGATTATTGAAAATTAGACATCTGTATTGTACAAAGGCACAAACACTGCTTAAGTGCAAAAAAAGGCACAATCACATTTGAGATAAAATCAAAGTTGGCAAAATCTTTCCCTTTATGAAGCAAAATTCATTTTAAAACAATATCAGAAAGTGATTTCCACTGGATTCTTTGGATTAGCAGATATGCATACATATATCATTTTATTCACAGTACGAAGAAAATTGTATAAAACTGCCGGGGGGGGGGGTGATTCTTAAAACACATGGTAAATGTTTTTCGCTGGTTGTATATTTCTAGCCCAGTTTATACTCGACAACGTTTGGTTTAAACTTAATTTACCGTAAAAGTGCTCAAAAACGGCAAAACAACAAACGCATGATGACCGTCTGAAGTCAGACAAGCTTGACAACATGTAAACTTCTGGTTAAACTGGTTCAAGCCCTCAGAAAGTGTTTCCTTGTAGCTCAATGACAGCACGGGGTATTATCAAGGTGCATATGAAAATCATGCTTTAGATATGTTCACATTTGAAGGAGAGATGAGAGTATGATTCAGGCGATCAGAATTCAAAATTAAACGTTTCGGGAGAGATGTGTGCAAGTGAACAAACTGATACATCTTCAGACTATCGAATCTTTGAGCTGAGATGTTAGAACTGGTGGGATCCGGCCCACTCTTGGCATTTAAAGAGTTATTTGATGTTTCGACAGCTGTCTCCCATACAGGACTGCAGTTTGATCAACCTTTGATTCATGGTCTGCAGGAGAGAAGGGTCAACCTTCTTTACGATGTTCTCCAACTGATGAGGATCGGCCGTTAGATTGTACACCTCTACAAACGACTGTAAAGATCACATGAGAATTTAGTGAATTATTTTCATTTACAAACGGTGTATATTCAACTACAACCCTATATGACTTTTTCTAGTGCTCATGTGAGTAAATCTGATTAATCTGATCGGCGCTATGAAGCTCTCACCTCATTGTCAGCAAACTCGCAGTACTGCACGTTACCATCTTTTAGAGTTCTGACACAGGCATATGTGTTATTAAAAGCATCCTCACATACACAGTCTGGGAAACATTCCTATAGAGGAAAGAATGATTAAACTTTGCTCAGTATGGGAAAATGCTTCATAATAATCCATAAACACTTACAGCGAGTCCAGGGCCAAGTTTGGGGCAGCTGGGGTCTTCAGAGGAATATCCCTCACCAGTGTACTCCACGAGAAAGAAGGGCCGTTCTGTGCCATTACGCAATGATGGCGCCTTCACGGAGAACATTAGAACAGAAAAGAAAAAGTGTATAACTGTGTCATAACTGATACCATAATGAAAGACTAAAGAATCATCACTTTACAAGTCAAAATAGTGAGGGGACATTTACATTTATGCACTTGGCAGACACTTATCCAAAGTGACTTACAGTGCACTTATTACAGGGACAATCGCCCCAGAGCAACCTGGAGTTAAGTGCCCTGCTCAAGGACACAATGGTGGTGGCTGTGGGGATCGAACCAGCAACCTTATGATTACCAGTTATGTGCTAAAAAGAAAAATTCTCTCATTTACTCATCCTCATGCCATCCCAGATGTGTATGACTTTCTTCACACAAATAAAAATAATTAAAAGAATATTTCAGCTCTGTAGGTCCATACAATGCAAGTGAATAGTGACCAAAACTTTGAAGCTCTAAAGGCAACATAAAAGTAATTCATACAACTCCACTGGTTTAATCCATGTCTTCAGAAGTGATATGATAGGTGTGGGTGAGTAATAGATCAATATTTAAAGTACTTTTTAACCATCAATTCACCTCCCTGCCCAGTAGGTGGCGATATGAACGAAGAATGTGAATCACCAAAAACAAAAGCATGTGAAAGTGGAGATTTATAGTAAAAAAAAAAAATTGTTTTTAATATTGATCCATTTCTCACCCACACCTATCATATCACTTCTGAAGACATGGCTTAAACCACTGGAGACATGTGGATTACTTTTATGCTGCTTTTTGAGCTTCAAAGTTTTGGACCGTGTTGACTTGCATTGTGAGGACCTACAGAGCTGAGATATTTTAACTCTTCTATTTGTTTCAGCAGAAGAAAGTCAGTCATGCACATCTGGGATGGCATGAGGGTGAGTAAATCATGGAGGGGGTTTGATGTTCTTAATGTATATACAGATAAGTGAGTGATGTACTGTAATATTGTTATATACAGTATACAATATATTGTTGAGCAAAAAACTGCATAAAACAGGTGAAAAGGCATAAAATATGTTTACAATAGAGGTAGACCATTATATCAGTTTTACCGATAGTTTTTTCTTTCTCCTTGTTCTTTCACCTGAAATTTCACCTGGAGGTTTCTACAGTTAGAAACGGCTTGGTTCTACATTATAACAGTGGCCTCTACAGGTGCAATAAAAACAAATCACAAGGGGATTTACTGTTTTCTAAATTTTTCATAAGTTACAATATTCATCCATATTTTTTCTCTCACTTCAATGCATATTTTGTTACTTTGATTAGATAATCAAGTGTTACAAACTGAAGCAAGATCATGCAAAGAAAAATGCGACTATATGGAAACGTGCTCCGTCAGCACATACACCGTGTCTGCAACAACTTCATATCTTGTGAATAATAATAATAATAATAATAATAATAATAAGAAGAAGAAGAAGAAACTTGGTGCAATATACATATTCAACATCCTTCATCTGGTGAATACATAGGCTATAAAAATCTTAATTTGGTAAATACTTCAATATAGAGCATTGTAATGGGGCTTTCAGGCTTATTTATAGATAAATTCCTATGTTATGCACCAAATCATATTTTTTTTCTGGTTATTATTGGGGGTTTTGGTTACACGATAAACTGCATCTAGGTATCCCATCATAGATAAACTATCGGCCGATTTATCGTTTATCTGCCTTGTCCACCAGCTTAGTTATTGGTTTCAGCAAAATCCACTATTGGTCGACCTCTAGTTTACAAAAGTATAGTGACTAGCCCAAGAACAGTGCAATAAGCAAACAATACAAGAATTATACCAAAACAGAACAGAAATAGAAAATGGGAAGTAAACAACTTGCAACACTCACCATCTGTGGCAAGAATGACTGTCCGTCCATGTTGACAGTGGAGAGATTGACTCCAGCGATGTCCAGAATAGTCATGGAAAGATCTATATTCATCACTGGAGACTGATGGACATTCAGACAGATGTTACTGAACGCATCAGAATTATATATAGAGTCCATTTACACTAACTGTGAAAAGGAAACCTTGTTGGCAAAAGGCTATTTTCAGTACATTCACTACTGCTCTGACAATTTATACCAAGCAAAATGTCATATTACTTCAATCACTACTTGCATTTTTTTCCACTGCACGTTACGGTTCGACTCGACTCGCTTTACGTTTCTGAGCTTGC
Organism: Moxostoma hubbsi; assembly: GCA_032164185.1. Taxonomy (NCBI): domain Eukaryota; kingdom Metazoa; phylum Chordata; class Actinopteri; order Cypriniformes; family Catostomidae; genus Moxostoma; species Moxostoma hubbsi. The sequence goes on from JAVLUX010000050.1 coordinate 3,610,168, forward strand.
TTTTCCACTGCAGTTTAGTGCCATCTCAATGTGGGTGGGATTATTGGCTGATCGTCATAGTTGCGCCGCCTCTACTGCCATGACATCATCTTAAACATGAAACAAACTGACCAACACAATAACACGACCGCTAGCTGTTAGCTACTAGCTCATTGTGCTGCATAAAGCAGTTGTTGCATGGTGATTTTACACAAGTGTAACAGTTAAATTGTCCTGGTTGTTTTAGAAGCTTCCAGTAGCTGGTCAACTAAATAAAGTGAAGCTTTCAAGCAGAGTATAGAGTTAAAGTAACAAAACGTACCATCCTCCATCGTGGATCAACACCAGTCCAGGGCACTCTCCCATTGCTCGCCGTTTAGATAGCGTCCATTTGGTCAAACCACTTCCACTTTTATGTTTGTTTTTTTTTAACTTTTCCCTACATTGTTGGTAGGTCCGGTGGTAGCCGTGGGCGGCCAACAGCTGAAACACTTCCTGAGAGACTTTTTCGTTTCGCTCATCGCTAACGAGTGGACCATCTGCATCTCGTTTATTGACCACGGCGTGGTTTTGCACTCAGCCATTTATAGTCGCGTGAACAAACGATACTGCCATCACTGTTGCTAACTTTAAAACTAGCGGGTTGATGTCACTTGTTGGAAATCCAGTGACGCTAGTAGTGACGATTCTCCCTGACCAATCAGTGATCTACATGTTTTTGACGTCACATTTAGTATCGGTCAGCTGGAACCTCGACCGAGGTGGTACTAAAAAAGTATCAGGTACTATCCACAGTGGAAAACCCCAAAAAGCGAGCAGAGTCGAGTAAAGTTGTACCGTGCAGTGGAAAAGCCTCATTGGTGTACTCATAACTGTGTTTCTTGCTATTTAAACTTGGTGCAAACAGTCATTTATCACCATTTACACTCAGGTTTACATCTTTTACACACTGTAAATAGCCACTGTATGATATCTATTTTGTTAGCATCACTGAAGACATGTACCAAATGCAGAAGATCCGAGAGTTTCTAGTACCCCAAAAAATATAGAATGCACTGTATAGAAGTGCATTATTATAATACACCTGTGCTAACCTGCAGTGTTTGTTTTGCTTTGATTCCTGGTCCACGAACCAAGAGAGGGATGCGAATATCAAACTCATACAGCTGTCTCTTATCAATGGGCAGAGAGAACTGGCCTGTGAATCAGAGATCAAAACAAATTGTGAAATAAAGCCAAACGACAACAGGTTGATGAAACCAGGAGGCACAAGGTCATAAAAATCCCACCAGTGTGATAGCCGTGGTCAGAAGTGTAGAAGATGTACGTGTTGTCCAACTCCTTCATAGTGCGCAGTTTCTCCACTAGTTGTTCCACCATGTCGTCCACAGAGAGAAGCGTCTGCCATCTATAGCAAATATTAAATGTGGAGGTTATGATGCAATTTATTTGCTAATATTTCTCACAAGATGCATGTATGGTCGGCATACCTCCTGCGATAAGCATTATCCAGATATTCAATGGAGCTGTTCGGCATCGGGTTCGCAGGTTGTCGTAGTAACCAATGTTTGTCCTGAGAATAGAGAAGAAGTATCTTTGCTGTTAAGGGTCATGTCGTGGCCACACACATCTGGCATTCACAGCAGTTAAGGGGATGTACAGTATTACAGGGGAACAGACAAATCATATTTTGTTGTGGTGGAAATAAAGCGTTATATGATGACACACAAACCAATCATTTTTGTTATCGTGACTTTCAAGACCGCAATGTTAAGCAAAGCACCCCCACAACACGGATGGGGTGGTGTTCTTGTGCAAGCCACACCCTTTTTCCTCCAAACATAACGATGGTCATTATGGGCAAAGTTACATTTTTGTTTCATCAGACCAGAGGACATTTCTCCAAAAAGTAAGATCTTTGTCCCCATGTGCACTTGCAAACTGTAGTCTGGCTTTTTATGGTGGTTTTGGAGCAGTGGCTCCTTCCTTGTTGAGCAGCCTTTCAGGTTATGTCGATATAGGACTCGCTTTACTGTGGATATAGATACTTGTCTACCTGTTTCCTCCAGCATCTTTACAAGTTCCTTGGCTGTTGTTCTGGGATTGAGTTGCACTTTTTGCACCAAACTACGTTCATCTCAAGGAGACAGAATGCATCTCCTTCCTTCAACAGGTACACTGCCAGTTAGCATATCAGATGCTAATTGCCTAAAGGCTTGACATCATTTTCTGGAATTTTACAAGCTGCTTAAAGGCACAGTTAACTTTGTGTATGTAAACATCTGACCCACTGGAAACAATCTGTCCGTAAACAATTGTTGGAAAAATTGCTTGTGTTACGCACAAAGTAGATGTCCTAAACGACTTGTATGAAATTATTGAATATGAAATCTGTGGAGTGGTTAAAAAAATAAAAAAGTTCAACCTAAATGTATGTAAACTTCTGACTTCAACTGTAGATGGCAAAAAAAAAATCTCCACTCAATGCAAGTGAATGGTGACCAAAACTTTGAAGCTCCAAAAAGAACATAAAGGCAGCATAAAAGTAATCCATACGACTCTTTGTCTTCTGAAGCGAAACAATCGGTTTTGGGTGAGAACAGACCAAGCTTGTTTACACTTCCTATAGCACCATCTAGTGCTCTGTGTATGCATCAAGCACTAGGAAGTATAATCAAGCTTTAAATCCTGATCGTGCCTAGAGATTGCAATAGGAAGATGTACAGTGAAAAAGGAGTTATATTTTGTTCTGTTCGCACCCAAAATTGATTAGATCACATCAAAAGATATGGTTTTAAACACTAGTCACATGGATTACTTTTATGCTGCCTTTATGTGCTTTCTGTAGCTTCACAGTTTTGGTTACCATACACTTGCAATGTGAGGACCAACAAAGCTGAAATTTTCATCTAAAAATTTTAATTCGTGTTCTGCAGAAGAAAGTCACACATATAAGATGGCATGAGAGTGGTTAAATAATGGGAGAATTTTCCTTTTTCAGTGAACTATTCCATCAAAACCATATATGTAAAAAAAAAAACACCTTTTAAAAAAACTTAGCAAATAGCAATTGTTGCAAGGTTAAATTATTTAGTAAAATAGCCCCACTATTTCACTACATGAATAGAAGAATAATTTTAAATTGCATTGATGTATATGCAACAGTATATTAATACATCTTAATAAACAACAATATATGAATAATCGTTTATTGAATATGTTTACATCAGTGGTGGGGAACGTCAACCCTCAGAGACCATTTTACCCAGCCTACAAGGCCATTCGAGAAATAAATTGAAAAGCAAAAATTACATTAATTCAATTAACTGTAAATTTATGTTTTTTTTTTATTATTATTAAAAAAATTTAACGCAAAATATTGTGTAATCCAAAGAGTTATTTTTTTGTCTGAACGAACCGATTCACTACAATGATTCGGACATCCCACAGCTACATTTGGAAAGAGAACAGTGTAGGAAGAATCGATGCCCAAGAATGAATCGGACGTTCCAGCACAACATATAAGACCGAGGACAAATTATGAAAGCACATTTGATTATTCCCTCAAGTCGCTCAGTTGTAAACTATGTGCGCAAACATTAAAAACTGCAATTTAGTGTTTGGTAGCAATATATCGCAATTTATTGGACACTAAACACCATCTACTGGCATCTTTACAATGCAAAGGCATTACAAGGTGTGAAATTATGATTATGTATTAATACGGCACAGTCGCATGCTCGAAAGTAGATTACTGATTCTCATGCACAAAAAACGAGCCTGATTGCCAACGACACAGTTAAAGGAAATTGCTGGCATTTCATTTCTGTAATTTCTGCACTGCATGTTTAATTCAAAGCCACTTAACTCGGCAGCAGCGTCTCTTGTTTTTCCGTCTACAAATTTAAGACACCCATGAATGATATTTAAAACCTTTTCTATGCGAAAATGTAATTAAAGACTTTGAAATACTTTTTAAGGATCCGGGTACTCCCCATGTAGCACCTCCCCATAACCGTATAAATGTCATTAAGAGCAAATTACCTTTGCAGGTTTGTCAAAGCTGCCGTCACGTGGAGCTTTAACATCACTGAAGGACTGCTGATACTGAGGGGCGGCAGTCCACGGTGAATGAGGGGATGGCGGACACAACATCATGAAGAATGGATAGTTAGGGCTTCGTTCCTCCAAGAAATGTAGAGACCGATTCAACTTGAAAACAGAAAACAGACTCTAAATACATTTTCATGATAATACTATGCAGACATTAACTGTCTGGTGTGTCTTTTACTGGATCACATTTTAAAGGGATAGTTGACTCAAAAATGTAAATTCTCTCATTATCATCTCACCCTCATGTCATCCCAGATGTGTATGACTTTCTTTCTTCTGCAGAACACAAATTAAGACTTTTAGAATATTTCAGCTCTGTAGGTCCATACAATGCAAGTGAACGGCGACAAGAGTGTCACCATTCACTTGCATTTTAAGGACCTACAGAGCTGAGATATTCTTTTAAAAATCTTAATTTGTGTTCTGCTGAAGAAAGAAAGTCATACACATCTGGGATGACATGAGGGTGAGTAAATGATGAGTGAACTTTCATTTTTGGGTGTACTGTCCCTTTAAAACCAGATTGTAAGGACAGTTTATAGTGCTAGCTTTAGACAAAGTATATTTTAGGAGCATTACACTTTTTTGCATAATGGCATTATTCAATTACGACAAGCTATGGCTCATATTACAAATAGTCCTAGACTGAGAGGGATTATCTAAGGAAAACGACTATTGTCAGTGGAGTTTAAAACAGGACTAGTCTTAATCTGTTCCCAGGACACTTGGCCTTAGTTAAAGAGTAACAGAACAGAGGAAGCATTTTTACCTCTGGCTAGGTTAGGGTATATGACAGCTATAAAACAATGTTTCAAAATGTCTGGTCATGCATGCCAAAGAAAGTTGCATGACACATACTGCGGTGTAGACTGACACATGGAGGCACATTATGACTAGCACGCAGTCATGTGGGGTGCAACAAGGGACTTATTATTCACATAATCAGAGAGACAGCTTGTCAATGGGAATATTGTTGATTAACCACACCGTGTTAAAAAACAAATTTGCCAAATAAAACACGTTTGGCTTGCAATTAGTCAAATTTAATGGCCTCAACATTTACCAGGAAGTAAATATTCCGACTTCAGTTTATAAATCTAATGACTGCGGACTTCTTAAAACAAATATTCGATTTGATGTGGCATGACAGTTCGGCTTAAGACACTTTCTCTCCTGAAGTCAACATGAAATGACCCCATTAACTTTTTTTAAACATTTTCATGGTCTTTAATCTTGCTTCGTCTCTGAAAGCATTTGACTTTCCGTCTGACGTCACACAGAAGCCACTACTTTCTTAGCCCCTCAACAGTGTATGTACACACATCCATCCTACAATGTTAAAAGTCCACCCACTCCTCTTACTTATATTTCTATTAATCAACAACAGTGAGTCAAAATGAACGGTTTTCGTTTCTGCTCTAAACTGATGTCAGGTTTGAACAGGCCCCACCCACAACTTGTGACAGACTCCGCCCTATTATCATAGATCCTCCCCTGAGTGATCTCCACACAGTCCGCCATTTTTTTCCCATGCTGGAGCAGATACAGTGGAAGCATAATGTCTCAGCTTCATAAGCGTCATAAGTGAACAAAAGAGTCTTCATATACTCCCGGCATTTTGTTTCTGAATCAAATGTGCCTCAAAAATTTGTGTATGTTTGTGCAAATCATTTTACACCGGACTGCTTTGTGAATGAGTTTCAATATAAAGCAGGATTTAAAAAAAATGTGATTCTCAAGCATGGATCGGTACCAACTGTTCGTGTTCCAGCTTTATATCCTGAAGATGTAAGTATCACACTTTATATTTTGTGAATGTTTGCGAATCGCCTTTCCGAATGTGCTTGTTAGCTGATTCCACGGCTAAGGCAGCTAAAGTTAGCATTGTCTCTGATTGTATTCATGGACACCAGAGCTATGCCGGGGGCGGGGAGCAGCAGCTCATTTGCATTTAAAGAGACACACACGAAATCAGCGTTTTTTGATTCCACCCAAAGAGAGACATTTACAACATGGTATAATAAATGATCCGTGAGGTATTTTGAACTGAAACTTCACAGACATTCTGTGGACACCTGAGACTTATTTTACATCTTGTAAAAAGGGGCATAATAGGTCTCCTTTAAAGCTGGAATCTCATTAGCTGGTTCACAACAACTATCGAATGCTGTGCTTGAGGTCTCGCTCGCTTCTGCCAGAGCTCTGTCACACACATACACACACACATGTTCAGAATGGCAGTGGGGAGACATGCCTGCTCATTCTGACTTTTTCTCCGCTTCCCTGTCACGTGGAGATTAAACAGAATTAAAACAGGTGTACCACATGAACAAACAATCGCACTGACTAAATTAAGGATGTGATTCATAACATAACTTTGCCCTGTGTGTATGCATGTGATTGTGCATTTAACCACTCAAAGCTTGTTGTTGAAAGCGTTAGAGAGCTTATGCTAGAAAATGAGTTGCGTTCAATAAACAGACTGTTCTGTCTGTAATTGCTCGGTTTTCTACATTATCCTAACATTTGTGTACTGATATTGCGGTGTTGTCACGTCTGGTGTGGACAGATAGATCGCTTGTCGCTGGAATCTTATCGTGTTGTGTCTGGTTTGAACAATGAGGCACTTACTGTATGATAATGGGGCAAATCCGTAAACATTAAAATTCTCACCGTTTCAAAAGTATAGCCACAATACTTGTGTAAAGTTATAGCCTATTTTACAACTTCATTGCCATGATGATATAATGTCAACAAAACATAAAACGACTGTAAAAATTACAATTTAAATCAACTACAGGTCAAATAATCCACTAGTTTTAACAGAAGAATTCATGTAAGTAAATTTATAAAATAATAAGCTTCAAATTTCTTCCATTGTAAGTGTCTCACTGTAACCTAAATATTTGCTTTTATATTTGAAAAAGGAGGGATGATTCAAAGTTATTTTTATTGAATTTTATGCTAATAAACATTACGCCACAAATGCTGTCGGCTGAGCTTATCTTGTATTGAACCCAGAATATTCCTTCAAGTCCTGCACTAGAATTTTTTTCTCGTAAAAATGTGACAATGGTTAAAATGGATTGTAAAAGCTGTATCATAGCACATTGAAACTTTAAAGCATTAGAAACTTACAACCAGGTCTGTGAGGTAGTCCTTTTCATAGCTGTCACCATGTTTTTCCTCTTTTCCATTCACGGAAAGTGTATAATTGTAATATCGAGAATTCCCCACCTGCGGACACACGCAAACAGCAATGCTTTTGAAATCTTAATCATTCCTTACATACATTCACTAAATGAAAAATCCATCCACTTTTAAACCATCACTAAACAAGAAATTAGACAGTTTAAAACTGGATCAGCTTTTGCTTTGCAACATGTAATGAGATCACATGATCAAACCAAACAGGATGTTCAGCATGAATGCTTGTCTATGGGTTACTGACACTGTAAGATAAGGGAAGTATGGGACATACTGCAGCACCTATAGCTTTTCTGTGCTGGTTTGAACAGAGGGAAATGTGAGTGAAAAGGGAAGTGTTTGACTGAGCTCTGATGATGTTTGGTTGGCGACTCACCAGTGCGTGCCATTGGTCCCAGCCGGGGGGCACATGAGCCACACCACCTGCATCTTTAGTCCCGTACTGAGAGCAAAGAGAGAGTTTTATGTAAACTACCAGCCAAAATATCTGATACATCTATTCAATCTTAATTATTCATTCTTTCCAATATTTTAGAATAATAGTGAAGTAACCAAAAAATGCGAAACAAATCAAAACAGTGTTATATTCATAAGTATGCACCCTTTGTCAAGATATCAGCTCTGCACACTCTGTTCATTCTCTCAAGCATCGCCATGAGGTGCATCCTGAGATGCTTTCAAAACAGTATTGAAGGAGTTCACATACGCTGGACATATTCGGGCTGTTAAATAAAAATAAGAAATTCTAATATTTGTCAAATTTATGAAAATATGCATATTCGAATGGTAAAACTTTTTGCACACGTTTGCATGTGCACTTTATATAGGTATGCTATTTGTGTAGTCTCATGTGGTTGTGTTTGTCCTATGTTGTTTGATGTAGCACCATGGTCCTGGAGGAACGTTGTCTCGTTTCACTGTGTACTGTACTAACTGTATATGGTTGAACGACAATAAAAACCACTTGACTTCCTTATGAGCAACTTCAATCCTTCACTGTCATAGGTCATGAAGAGCTTAAAAAAAAAAAAAAAAAAAAAAAAAAACTGTCTGTTAGATCCAATACCAACTAAGCTTCTAAAAGAGGTATTCCCTGTAATCTCAGAACCTCTTCTCCTCGCTATCCTTAGGAAATCTACCAAGAAACTTTAAACTGCTTATAAAGACAGCTTGATCCTGACAAATCTCCCATTTATGCTGAAAATACTAAAAAAGGTAGTGTCCTCCCAACTATGTTCAATTCTACACAGAAAAGGTATATATGAACAATTTCAGTCAGGATTTAGGCCCCATCACAGTACAGAGACTGCACTTATCAGAGTTACAAATGACTTGCACTCGTCATCTGATCATCTGCATTTCTCTTCTAGTGCTTTTAGATCTTGATGCTGCCTTCGACACCACAGATAATGACATTCTCTTGAACAGGCTGGAGAATTATGTTGGCATTTGTGGACATGCATTTGCATGGTTTAGATCCTGTTTAGTAAACTGCTACCACTTTGTCTGTGTAAAAGAGTAATTGTCAAATCAAACAAAAGTTTAAGTGTGGAGTGCCACAGTGATCAGTTTTAGGGCCTCTGCCTTTCTCCTTGTATAATATTGCTAATATTATTCTGATTGCTTAGATGCCATTCAATATATAGTATATTCAGAGGTTACCAGAGCCGGCCAGATCTAGCTCCGTTGGTGTCGGACTCCACTGCAACGTGTCTCAATAATGTAATAATGACTAAATGCAGCCAGTGCCAGCCAGACATCACTTCAGTCTACTACGATGGACATCAGAGGATGAACTGATGCCAACTCCAACTGTAAGACACGGGATACTTCATATACCAGTGCCTGAACCTTGGACTTCAGATGGACATCACTGAAATGACCTGCCGGTTGAACTGAAATGCACCTCACTGATCTCGGACTCTGTCACCTTGGTCTAATGATGGACTACACTCTTGAAATGGAATACATAGACTATCAATTAATTGCCAACAAAAGCCTTCATTAGCCAACTAACAAAGGACAAAATATTTGTTTAAACACAGGCCCTTAACACTTATTTAGTTTACCAATTTTAAACCATGACTTGCACTGCATGTAAATAACTAATATTTTCAATATATTCATGCTGTTTATCCAGAGGGGAACTGGCCCTCACAGTGAGTCTGGTTTATCCCAAAGTTATTTTCCTCCATTAATCAACATCTTATGGAGTTTTGTGTTCCTTCAGCTTGCTCACTGGGGTTCTAAATATAAAATACAATTATTATTTTATTATTTATTTTATACACAATTTTCAATCATATTTAATTATGCAATGATGACTCATCATTATACAGCTTTTCTGTAAAGCTGCTTTAAAGCAATGTGTGTTGTGAAAAGCGCTACACAAATAACAATGACTTGACTTGAAAGTCATACACATCTGGGATGGCATGAAGGTGATTAAATGATGAGATATCTTTCCTTTATGGATTAACTAGTCCTTTAAGTTTCAAAAATTTTGAGTAGTGATGCAAGGTAGTCAGTGAAAATATAAACTGAAACAGCCATTAAAAATAAATGTTAGCATTTCAGTATGTATTTCAATCAAACTCCTGGCTAAGAACCTTTCAAATATTTGAAGGATTTGCAAATATTTGGCAAAGTTGTAGAGAGCTTCTAATTTTTATCTCACTGTAGGCAAATTTCCTAGGATGAACATCATGCAAATAGACCAGTATGGATTGTTGAGTACAACATGAGTGAAAAAACCCAAACCTGATTCAGGTATTTCCCTCCATAGAAGGTCTGGTAGTGCATCTTACTGAGGTAGACAGGAAACGTAGAAGGTTCAGCATCCTTCTGCCATGCCACATTGCTGCAATTTCCAGAAATTGAGTTATTTCTGACCAAATGATTGTGTGGATATTTGCCGGAGAGGATGCTGCTGCGACTGGGACAGCAAAGGGGGGTGGCTGTGAACTAAACACACCATGAAAAGAGAAACGTGATATTTCAGAATCGGAACGAGCTTTTTTTGCCAAGTATGCTGACACATACAAGGAATTTGTCATGGTGACAGAAGCTTCCTGTGCACAAACAATACAACAACAAGACGGAGATAATACAAGAATAGAATAAAAATAAAAAGTGAACAGAAAATATAAGTATATAGTAGGGCTGAAACGATTAGTCAACATTGACAAAACCTTTTGTTGTCGAATAGTCGTTTGATTTCATTTAATGTAACATGAGATCACATTAAACTCTAATAAACTTTAATAAAACCACAGAATTATACAAAAACACATAAGTAAATTCAGAAGCACTCTCACTGTGGAATAAGTGGAGCTGTAGGTGCCGCTCCGCTGAAGCAAAACTTGCGTTTTGAGGATCTTTAAAGGAAAACCCCTGCCATTACATCTTAAATGCAGTTATATTTAATGCGTTATATCCTTATTAAAGTTCAAACAATAAGGAAGCAGATCATGTAAATAACTACAAACTCCGAACCTGGCATTTTTCTGTGTGGTCAGCGCCTCTTCTATAAGTTGCGCAAATGTCCCGATCTAAGGGGAGAGATTGAAACTGCACCCGGCTGAGGCATACTATGTCACGGGGACGCTCATACCTCGAACGTGTGCTTGCTGCAACTAGATAAGAACGTGATGGCTCCCGACTTATTGAATCATAATATATGCATCACTGTGCATTTCTTATAGTGAAGAAAATTGCCAATATGCAGCTTTATTAATAAGAAAATTTGCTGGGGGTCTGGGTAGCTCAGCGAGTTTTGATGCCGACTAGCACCCCTGTAGTCGCGAGTTCGAATCCAGGGTGTGCTGAGTGACTCCAGCCAGGTCTCCTAAGCAACCAAATTGGCCCAGTCGTAAGGGTGGTCACTATGATGTGTGGTTCTCGCTCTCGGCGGGGAGTTATGCGTGGATGCCGGAGAGAATAGCGGGGGCCTCCACATGTGCTACGTCTCCACGGTAACATGCTCAACAAGCCACGTGATAATATGCGCGGATTGGCGGTCTTAGACACAGAGGCAATTTAGACTCATCCTCCGCCACCCAGATTGAGGCGAGTCACTACGCCACCACGGGGACTTACAACGAATTGGACATTACAAATTGGGGAGAAAAAATAAATAATTAAATAAAGAGAATTTGTAAATAATCTGTTAAGTGAACAGAACGGTTATAGAGGCTAGTCTTCGCCCCACTATATACTGCAACAAAATACATTTTTGATTGGTTTTTGTTTTGGCGTGTTTTCCAAAAATATCTAAAACTAATTTAAAGCAACGTGCATTTACTATAGCAGCTGTACTGTAGAAGAAATAATTGTTATCTGAGAATGTTGAATTTAATGCACTCGCATAACAAAGTGAAAAATACACATATACAAAATACACTTAGAATTAAGATACATCCTCTTAAAGCAAGATGGCGCCACATATGTCAGTTTCGGTGTGGAGCATTTTTGTTACTTTTGTTTGTCATATTTTTTGTCACTCTTTCCCAATCAGTTTCACCAGGGATGAACTGCTGAATATTTGGCAGAGCATACCTGATAATTCTTTGGTTCCGGTGTTTGATTATTCTGACGTTTCATTATTATTATTTTATCTTAGGAGTGGTGGTAGCGTAGAGGTCTGAAGCACTGAACCGTTAATCAGAAGGTCGCTGGTTCGATCCCCACAGCCACCACCATTGTGTCCTTGAGCAAGGCATTTAACTCCAGGTTGCTCCGGGGTTGGAGGCTCTATAAGCAATCCAAAAGACGCACATGCGTGAAGCAAGCCGGCACACTTAAGAAGCTTTGTCAACGTGGCTTTAGGATTCCGCTGTCGAGAATTCATCTGGTAAATGTCCGCTAACTCGCCAACAAAACGGATGAACTGCTTCTCCTCACTCAAACAAATAAGGACTTTTTTTTAAACTCCGTTGCTCTGTGTTTCACGGAAACCTGGCTGAATGAAGCCATACCGGACAGCACGTTGCACCTGAGAGGCTTTCAGCTGTTCAGAGTTATCGTGGAAAACGAGAGGCGGAGGAACATGCTTTTACATCAACGAAAGTTGTTGTACAGATGTAACAGCTTTGAAGAATATGTACCATCCTAATTTAGAGGCACTCTTCATCAACTGTAAGCCTTTCTACCTGCCACGGGAGATTTCTTCATTTATTCTGGTGAGTGTGTACATCCCACCACAAGCATGTGTGAACACAGTGCTGCAACAGCTGGCTGATCAGATCACAGACACGAAGCAACAACACCCGGACTAACTTATTATTATTATTCTGGGAGATTTTAATAAAGCTAACCTCACCCGTGAACTGCCGAAATAAAAACAACACATCACATCCCGCCCCAGAGAAAGAAATATATTGGACCACTGCACAGACAGCTTCGTCATGCCAATGAGGATGTTTACAGAAGGGGGGATAAAATATTGTACAACCAATCCAGGAACACACTTACTAAAGAAATCAGAGTGGCTAGATTAAGCTACTCTGAAAAGATGATAAAACAGTTTTGAGCCAACGATCCTGCATCTGTGTGGAAAGGCCTAAAAAAGCATCATCAAGTACAAGACACCTCCATTCACTCTGTAGAGTGTCAACTAATGGCTGATGAACTGAATGTGTTTTACTGCAGGTTTGAAAAGCCCAGTCTCACAACCCTCCCCCACTCTAACCTTCACTTCACACCAACACCCTCCTGTAACCACACTCCTCCCCCCTCCTGCTACTCAAACTGCACTTATGATCAGTGAGGAGGATGTGTGTCGAGTCTTTCGGAAACAAAGGACTAGGAAAGCTTCAGGCCCAGGTAGTGTTTCCCCTGCCTGTTGGAAAGTCTGCGCTGACCAGCTGGCCACCATCTTCACATGGATCTTCAATAGATCAATGAAGCAGTGTGAAATTCCCTGCTGCTTCAAACAGTCCACCATCATTCCGGTACCAAAAAAAAAAAACCCTTAATGACTACAGACCTCTCACTCTCACGTCTGTGGTCATGAAGTCATCTCAGAGACTGGTTTTGGGCTACCTGAAGGACATCACTGGACCTCTGCTGGACACCCTTCAGTTTGCTTACTGAGTAAACAGGTCTGTGGATGATGCTGTCAATATGGGACTGCATTATATACTGCAACACATCGACCTTCAATACCATCATGCCTGATCTTCTTTCAAACAAACTGACCCAGCTCTCCTCTGACCCAGACCTTGCCCACCCCATTCTGTCGATGGATCACCAGCTTTCTGACAGATAAGCAGTAGCTAGTGAGATTAGGGAAACACATCCGGGACCCTCACTATTAGCACTGGTGCTCCTCAGGGATGCATTCTCTCTCCACTGCTATTCTACCTGTACATGAATAACTGCACTGCAAAAGACCCCACTGTCAAGCTCCTGAAGTTACACAGTCGAAACATGGTCATCTGCGATGGTGAGGATTCTGCCTACAGATGGGAGGTTGAACAACCTTGAGCAGAACACACACACACACACACACACACACACACACACACTTTTAACAGCACTGTGGCAGCCAGTTCCGGGATTCTACCACCTCTCAGGACCTTAAGTGGGACACCCACATAGACTCCACTGTGAAGAAGGCTCAGCAGAGGTTGTACTTCCTTCACCAGCAGAGGAAGTTCAACCTGCCACAGGAGCTGCTGACACAGTTCTACTCGGCCATCATTGAGTCTGTCCTGTGTACACCAATAACTGTCGGGTTTGGTTCAGCCACCAAATGGCTACTATGGACAGTCAGGACTGTCGAGAGGATTATTCGTTCCCCCCAGCCCACCCTCCAAGACCTGTCTCCAGAGTGAGGAAACATGCATGTAGAATCGCTCTGGACTCCACACGCTATGCCCACTCCCTCTTTGAACGGTTGCCTTCTGGCCGGCGCTACAGAGCACTGAGCGCCAGGACATCCAGGCACAAAACAGTTTTTAACAACAGGCATTTTCCTCATGAACAATTAAGCTGCCTCAGGACTCTCCTATAGTGCAGTATTGTAAATACATATCTCATGTACAAATGTAATTCACATATTTAATTCAATAACTGCACATACGCCATTCTGTTATATGTCCTACTATGTGTATGTCTATTTATACTCTTTCCTTGTTTTATATGCTGTGTCTCACAAGTGTGCACTTGTCACCAAAATAAAAATCCTTGTGTAAGTGAGAACACTTGGCAATATAGCTCGATCTGATTCTGATTCCAAGAGCTTATGATTAATTGTTGCAATAAAACAGAATAATCGTTCTAATAACTGTTAGATTAGTCGATTATCAAAATAATCGTTAGTTGCAGCCCTAGTATATAGAAAAACATGACCAAGGGTATGACAAAACGATGGCAGGCTCTTAAAGGAAAAATATGTGTAGCAGATATTTTAGTCTCTCCTGATTAAAATGTGCAAAAAGTACTTTGCAGTTGTCCACTCACAGCATTGGAGAAGGTCACACCAGCATCGCCAATCAGAGATTGGGTTTTCTTCATGGGTGTCTGTGGATACAGAAAGACTTACTGAAGATTTAATAGTATTAATAATATCATGCATCATCTCTAACATCACAGGATGTAAGGCTTCACACATTTATATTAGCCTAGTGAAAGGTTGTCGGAAATACTACACACAACAAGACAATGACAGCAGTTTCATTATGATTTTAGCATGCAGGAGGTGTAGGCTAGTGGGTAAAAGTCCAGGCCAGCAGGACAAATGTTGCAGGTTCAAACAACAAAGCTTGATTTGATGCAAAAACAATTAACATTAGGTTACTCAAGGGGAACTGTCCCTTTAATAATTGTTCTAGTTGTTACAAAGGACAAAAACATCAGCTAAATACACTAAATACAATTCTGTGGCAGTAACATGGTACTATGATGGTTTCAGATCTTTTATGTGTGTGTGTGTGTGTGTGTGTATAATATATATATATATATATATATATATATATATATATATATATATATATATATATATATATATTTATTTATAATGGCACATTCATGTACTATGGGATTAACAAGGTACTCTAATGTACATTAAAGAATACTAGGGCTGGGTATCAATACAGATCTGTGATGACGCTTCAGCCTTATTCAGCGTAAATCTAGTAAATTAAAAAATTATCAATTTATTTAATATTTAATGTAAATTTATAACATTATGCTTTGTATAATATTAACCTGGAATTATTATTATTTTTTAAAGTAACCACAGCTGCTGAGAGAGTGACAACAAATTTGCCATCTCCTCTCTTCAGAATATTGCAGTCCATCGCTCTCTATTTTATTCTTCATTTTAAAAGTTGTGTAAACATAATAGTGTCGTTTTTGTTTTCCTGTTGGAGCAAATGTCAAAGAAAAAATTAGATTTGATGTGGTCTCCCATTCACCACCATCCAAGTTTACCCTGCAATTGTTTAATTCCCCGATCCAAAACCTGAAAGTGTGAAAAGGGTCCATTTGATTCGATTCCATTTCACAAGCTCTAGATTCAACTCGATTTACATTTTGGTACAATTTTATTCAATTCTGATTCATTTGGGTATATTTTAGTTATAATATCCATTTTCATTACGTATGAATAGTGTTGGGTGTAATCTGATAATGTAATTGTAGTTACTGTAACATGTTACATTTTAAATTATAGTAATCAGATTACAGTTACTGACTTTCAATTAAATTAATTACTTTTAAGTGGATTACTTGGGATAGACATTTTAAAAATAGTATTCTGATGTAGAATTTAAAATATTAATTATGTACAATATTTTCTGTGAAAGGTGTTTTGTTCTGTAAGATTAATTTTTCAATGACGCAATCAGTAAACTAATCTTTAAAATGACAATTTTATATAAATAATTTGTAGTGGATTACATTCTTTTAGCAATTTAACAACAATGCTGTAAATCATACATATTAACTCTGTACTTTACGAAAATATTAATTTAAAAATTAACAGAAAAATAAACGAGATTACAATTACAGCTGCTACAATTAACTAATCGTGAAGTGTCAATTCCAGCATTCCATTTAGATTTTCTCCCGTTGATTTAAAATTTTGTATTTAAATTTTTTTTTTTTCAGTAATTGCGCATTGTAAACAAATCGCAGACATGTTCATTGAGTACATAAACATATCAGTAATGATTGAACAAATCTAGATGCTCCCATTATTTATTTATTTTATATATATATATATATATATATATATATATATATATATATATATATATATATACACACACATACATACATCACACACACCACAGTTAGTTCCGGTCCTTGAATCTGATTGGACGAGAGACGTTCAATGAGCACTGATGGTGTGACGGCATCAGCACTCAGACGCTTCACTGTGTGTGTATCACGCCGCTTGTGTTCTTGCTGTTCTAAACTAAAGTGTATCTGTTAGGAGTTACTGTCTTTATTTTTGAAATGACATATGTTAGCCAGCAGGTAGTGGCAAAAGATCATTTTTGTGTGTAATATGAGCCCGTTGGTGATGTAAAGTGAATCCGTTAGTCATTGTTTACATAGAACTGCGCTCTGTGATTGCTCGTATTACTAATACATTACCAACGCTAGGAAATAGCTTTAAACTGCTTTAAACGGCTTTAAACGGACAACTTCATGATTAAGGCTCATAACAGGTGAGAGACACAACAGACTGATTTATTACAGAACTCAAGGTGCTTACCTTTTATCGGAGTTTCCACATTGGATACATACGGTTTAAAATGGCTACCTTGAAATAGAGAGGAATGGATGCTTGGAAGTCTATTTTCCACTAAGACAGCTGACTTTCAGAAAGCCGACAGCATCTCTGATTGGATGTGGCAACAGGTGATTGCACATGCGCTCTCTCTCTCTCTCTCTCTCTCTTTTTCTCTCTCTCACACACAGCCGTCTATCTTTGTTTATCCAATAACTTGTTTGAAACAGCACAAGTCGTGATACTATTTCTGAAGTGAACTTTTTGAATTACTAATGAAGGCTTGGACGCATCATTTGTTTTGAACCAGCGACGGCAGATTCTGATCGGTCGCGTAATAAAGTAGTTCCATGCAAAAATGTGTTTTTATGACCGTACTAATTTTTTCCTATTTTTTGTTTAAATGTACTTGTTCATTGAAATGTTATATATAAGCAATATCACACTCGGAATTGTGCTATATGGCCCTAAATCAGCACTGCTGTAATTACCTGCGGCCATATCACACTCTTGCTTGTGTGATATTGCTTAAATATATAACAATATAACAGTGATAATTAAGAAAAAAAATTCTAAGCATGTTTTTAAAGATTTATCTTACATAAAATATATGGATTGTAATGTGCCCCACACAAAAAAGGAATTTAATGTAAATTCTATTAATCAAAAATCATGATTACAATATCAAGAGAAATAATCGACCATTAGGATTTAGTCATAATCTTCACCCCTAGCCTAAACTATGCATTTCAATTGCTATTTATTTAACAGACATAATAATAATAATTAAAAAAAAACAATACTGAAAAAACTTTTAAAGTTAAGGGAACAAATCGATCTTGCGATTTAAACATTCTATATGGGATCATTCAAATTAATATTGTTGTTCTTTTGAAAATGTATATTTTTACACAGCCCTCAAAAACACCAGAGAAGCACCATGGCACATGCCCAAATAAAACATGGTATTGCCATAGTGCAAATCCAAAAAACATAGTAGCACCATGGTAGCGTTACAAAAATACCATTGTAATTCCACGGTGCATGCCCAAAACATGTTACTATCATGGTACATGTCCAAAAAAACTAAAGTAGTACTTTGTGAATGACCACCATATACGACTTCCATGGTATTTACAAGCAACAGTCAAAGAATGCCATGGTACATGTACAAAAAGAATGATATTAGAATAGTACTTTTGGTTACTGTGTACTAAATTAGAAATAAAATCTAAAACAATACCATTCCACCCATCTCCACATCCTGGTCGTCGGTGAGAATGAGGATGATGTTGCTCAGTTTGACGCATTCTGAACACCTGAGCGTGCAGGTGAGCAGCGTGAAGAACAGACAGGTTGCCACGGCACGCGCGCCGGACCTCCAGTGACCGACCCACGAGCTCGCCATGATACCAAAACTACTGAATCCCCCGCGATCTTAACTGATCTATCTGCCTGGAAAGAAAGTGTTCAGTTGAATGGTTCAGAGCGGTGGACAGCAGAAGCATGCGAAGGTGGGATGGGCTGAGAAAGTTTGAGGAAGTGAGACGGGAAAGAGTCATATGACTGCGGCCTGATTCAACAGCAGGTGTTCTATCTAGCAAGTCAGTCCACTTGTCAGCCATATTTGGAACGTTCTCGGGAGCCTATTTCCAGTAATGCAAGTGCAGCTCCTATCTACTTGAATGGGGGAACATCAAAACCTCAAAAACAGTTGGTCAAAATTAATATTAAAGAACATATTTCAAATCAGTAATAAAATGTGATAATATTTGCATCATAAATAGTGCTTCTTTACCTCATATTACGCTAAAACACGCAATTTTCTCGGCTTGTATAATACGCATTAGCGAGTTGATTGAGAGGCGATGTCTGTATCTAAAAGGTGATTGGCTCTTTAACCTGTAAGGCGGGACTTCTTTTATACATCCATTTAACGTTGGGCGATAGAGTTTCTTGGTTGAGCGTTTTAATTTCTCCCATTCATTTAAATTGGAGTGGCCCGTCTCTGCTAAATATTATCTGCGGTGGCAGCTGAAGGAATCGTTCATGCGGTGTTTACAAATACTTTTTTTTTCAATCACTAGATCTCACAAATAATGACAAAGAAAGAACGTTATTTTTATTTATTTAATAATAATAATAATAATAATAATATATATGTTATTTACTTTATATATTTACTATATATATATATATATATATATATATATATATATATATATATATATATATATATATATAAATAACTTTTTTATTTACATTTTAATTTAATAAAGTTTTATTCTTTAATATTTTTTGTAAATCATTAAATCATTTAATTACAATTACTATTTTATTTTATCATATAACACATACAATATACTTTTTCATATATTGTACTCTCTCATTATACATGTTTTTGTTTTATATGGGGGGATTTATTTGACTTGTTTATTACTCTGACCAGTAACAAAAATATACCAAAACACCTCTTATTTAAGAGGAATAGATTTATTTCATTTAAAACCATATAACAAATCGTTACAAAATAACGGAAGGTTGTTTCTATTAAAATTCAGAAGAAAAAAAAGTTTACACTTGGGGGTAAATGGACCCTAGGGTGTTTATAGTGATAATATCACATATATACCAGGGCAATAGTTATAGGGCATCATTTGTCAACTAATGCAAATCATTTTGAGACAGTAAAAGATGCTTTTTTTGTGAGAAATTAAGATGATGTTTACTCAAAATAACCACTTCCGAAAAAAGTCAACCATTTCCTGTTAATTTCTAACACATTTGCTATGTGATTACATCTCAAGTATTTTATAAACAAATAATAATATCTATTATGATTGGATCAGTCAGTGGGAGCCCAATTTGAACATTCTTCATAAAAAATCTGTTCGCCCCACTTAATTATTTTATTTTTTTTTAGAAATCTGGTTTTAATAAAGGCCTTTAGACCCTGGAGGGGCTTTTCCCCCAAATATTATCCTTTCACTTATTGGGCAGTTTTTGAAAAACGTGTGATTTATTGATCTTAAACAAAACTAAAAATTATGTTTATATATTTCTTTATTACATTGTTTGTTGTATATATTATATAATGTGGTGTTTAGACGGACCACATGCGATGTGTGTGTATCTAGCCGAAACCCTTTTGAGTGCATCAAAATAGTGCACCACTTAAATACAACCGACTTAGTACCATTGGGGAAACCTCTTCGTTGTTTTGTTCATTTAATCATTCATTTATTAATTTTTTTATTTATCTATTTTTTTTTTAGCACAAACTGACAAACAAATCAAAGTCCGCCTATGCGGTCTCTTTAAAATTGTTTTTAAAATGACCTTAGCTAGTAACAATGGGCGACTAGGATTGGTCCATCCTTATTAGCGCTGAGGAAAGTAACAGGTACCACGTGAACACTCACTCAGCCCACGTGTTGTTTTAGCGGCGGTCTGGACGATAATATACACCGGAATAATGACACATAGAAATGTTATTGGCTAATGAAATTGACATACACAGTAAAAACTAAGGGTAAATATTATTTGAATAAATCGTACCTATTAGAGAAAACTTCAAAGCTACCACGCCCCGCCCTTTTTTAATGACTTTTTTTCATGTTAACTGGCACGCTTCCATTTAGTCTGTTTCTAAAATTGTTCTACAGGCATTCAATGCGGTGGAGGTACAGGTGCAAAGATGCTGTCTAATCTGCTCTGTTGTAGTAGATGGGGTGATCAATGGATTCTACATGATTTAAACCACTAGAGGTGATTCAAGAGACTATAGATAGATAGACAGACAGACAGACAGCCAGAATAATGATCCCATTAAAGCGCAGGAAAATATCTCAAACTGAAAGCCATCAGAATGAAAGCTGCAAGTTCCCCCATGTGCCTATTTTCATCCTGGAGAGGAAGATGGGGGCATCTAGAAGAGCATTCCTTACACGACTAGCACGAAGCAAAGGGTTTCTTATCAAGGAAGCATACAGGTATATTTACTTTCCATTAAGACTATACTTAGTACTATGGCACTACCATGATTTCTTGGACATGTGTCAGGGTAGTACTATGGTACATGAATATGGTAAGCATTACACTTACAAAAAAAAAAAAAAAAAAAAAAATACAGAAAGTAACATTTCTTTTTCTTTTTTGACTTGGATGTGCACATTATGATTTGTATTTTCTTGGAAATAACTTGGCGTATGTGCAAATGCCATGGTGCATCTATTTCAGTACCATGGTTTATCAAGAAGTGCTATGGTATTACCATCTGATACCATCACTGTACCTTGGTACCACCACAACACTTGCAATAGTAATTTGACTCAGCAGCTATGAAAGTGTAACCTCTTAGTATCAAAAATGCCATGCTACCAAAAAACATGTTATTATTTTGTACCTTGAAGGTACTTTGTAAGCGAGTGGCTTAAAAGGCTGGAGGAACCTTTTCCTGTTCACTGTATTTTGTCGTACAGTTCTGCTGTCACACACATTGTATCAGAAAACAACAGCGGAGATGAAGTCCAGGCATGGCTGGAAAACCAAACAGGAGTAGACACGTCCACTTCAGTCCATCTGTTGGACGTCAGCTGGTTTACAGAGAGCATGGAGGCGGGACGTCCTGTTACAGTTCAGGACAAACACAGATTGAAGGTAAAAGCACAGATCTCACTTGCATAAGCTGGATTCATTGGCGCATTACTTATCCCTCCTATGGCTTTCGGGTCATTTTTGACCCGGTAGATGTAGATAATTATTTTTAAATACCACAAAAGTTTTAGTAAAGTAACCAAACTTTGTGACTTGTCAAGACTATCAAAATACACATTATGATTTTTATTTTTTCAGATTTTTGAATAAAATGTTGAGATATTATGATATATTTTTTTTACATCGATGAATTCGATTTTTAAATACTTGACTAACATTATCCTCTTTCCCATACACCCTTACACACAATTGTTTTGTCTCCCATTGGGACTGCATCTTGTTTACAAACATACACATAATAATTATCATATTAAATGTTTATATACATTTTATATATTGATATATTCAAATAAAATTGCATATATATACTGATAAAAAATATGTCTTCACATGTATCACACTGGTGTGGCTGTAGTTAATGTATATTTTAAAATGTTCAATTTTCTAAAAAATAAATATGGTATAAAAATATTAGCTTTATACAGTATTTGTCAGTTAACATGTATGAACAGTTAAGAAGTTATTAATGACTTACAATATGGTTTTAGATGAAAACCATCGGGTTGTGAATGGTTTATAAGCTTAAATTTCAGGGGGTCAAAATTGACCCCTAGTGGAAAAGGCACGGTTTATATGCAGATTCTGAATGCAATAGAAGAGGAAATATATAATTCCATTATCAGCCCCTGAATATGTTGCAGGTTAACCCAAAATGTAATGGGGCTGATAATGTCATTCTGATGAAAAGTTATGCTTGCCAAAGACGAACACCCTTGAAGCACCACAATTTATTCCTGACAGTAAGTTCTTCATGTCTTTAAACTGCTTTATTCACTTAGCATGTCTCTCCATCGTGATAAATACAGTTATTTTAAAACAATGCATTTTAGCTCATTTCATTGCTGTTGTTTCCCACACTGTTCCCACTGTCTTATAGGAAGCTCTCGAGCTCCTGGCTCAGAATGCAGAATTTAGTGAGACTGAAGGACGGAGTGTGGCGTTCAGACGGGCAGCATCGGTGCTAAAGGCACTTCCGCATCGGGTGCATAGCATGGATGAGCTAAAGAGTTTGCCTTGCCTGGGCGAGCACTCACAGAGGGTTATAAAGGTGAGATTGCACTCTTTAAAAAGAAGCAATATTAGCTTTTAAACAGGTAAATAAGCATCACTCCATAATGACTCTTTTAGGAGATTTTAGAAGATGGAACATCAAGGGAAGTGGAGTCAACAAGACAGTCTGAGCAATTTCAGACCATGAAGGTAATAAGTGGACATGTACAGAATGGCATGCACCATGCCACTCATTCTATTTATGCAGTATGTGTACTGTGCACAGTCTGCAGATCTCTGTGTGCAGTACGCTTGTGTATGCTTGCCAATATAAATGCTTTTTCTGTAAATTATGAACTCGCATCTTCCCTGCCAACAGGCATTGACTGGTATTTTTGGGGTGGGTGTGAGAACGGCAGATCGCTGGTTTAAGGAGGGTCTGCGATCTCCAACGGACTTGATCCGGATGGGACAACCGCTGAACCGTGCACAGCAAGCAGGTATTATGTGGCATTTTACTCAATTTCTAACAATACAACATCAAACATTTTCTTCAGTTGGAATAATGTGCAGCATTGAATCATGTGATAAAAGTCCAATGTGTTGTAAAAGTAAATTAGGTCATTTTTTATTTAACGTTGACTTGATCAAATTAAAGGGATAGTTCAGCCAAAAATGAAACTTTTTACTCACATGTACTCACCCTCATCCCATCCCAGATGTGTGTGACTTTCTTCTGCTGAAGAAAAGGAAGATGTTTAGAAGAATATTTCAGCTCTGTAGGTCCATTAAATGCAAGTGAATAGTGAACAAAAAGTTGAAGCTCCAAAAAGCCTATAAAGACAGCATAAAAGTGACCCATTAGACACCAGTGGTTTAATCCATGTCTCCTAAGTGATATAAGTGTGGGTGAGAAACTATCAATATTTAAGTCAGTTTTTTACTATAAATCTCCACTTTCACATTCTTTTTCTTCGTTTTTGGTGATTCGCATTCTTTACGCATATTGCCACCTACTCAGCAGAGTAAAAAAATGCCTAAAATATTGATCTTTTGCACTCACACCAATCATATCACTTCTGAAGACATGGATTAAACCACTGGAGTCTTATGGATTACTTTTATGCTGCCTTTATGTGCTTTACGAAGCTACAAAGTTCTGGTCACCATTCACTTCCATTGTATGGATCTACAGAGCTGAGAAACTCTTCTAAAAATCTTTGTACACATCTGAGTTGGCATGAGGGTGAGTTAATGATGAGAGAATTTTCATTTTTGGGTGAACTATCCCTTTAAGTCCGAAATGATCTAGAGTTTCAGACTGACCTCTGACATCATTACTGTTAGGAGTACAGTATTACGATGATCTCCAGAAACCTGTCACTAAAGCAGAGGCGGATGTCATCAGTGATATTGTACAGGAAGCTGTGTGTGCTGTGCTGCCCGGAGCAGAGATCCAGCTGATGGGGGGATTCAGGAGGTGTGTTTGCTTTTGGAAAAACTATCCGTTAAAGACATGCACAACTTCCCATAATACTGTTTCTATAAAGCTCAAGTTGAGTGTTCTCGTGCATTTCAGGGGGAAAGAAGTCGGTCATGATGTGGACTTTCTCATAACACATCCAGAAGAGGGCAAAGAGGAAGGACTGATGGCCAAAATTATAAAGTGGCTTGAGGAGAGGGTACTTATGAATTTATTTTAGTAGTTGCATTATGAATAGTGTGAAAACCAATTGCATTTTATTCAAGCATTATAGGATGTTGAGTCATGACAAAGCGATCTTTTCAAGATATGGCATGTGTAACCCTAGATTCATGAATGTAGCCTCATACTTTTGATGGAAAAGTAACTTGAGTATTTGTCATCAGGGTTTACTGCTATATCAGAAGACGACCAGAAACTCTTATTTGGAGAAAATGGACGGTCCAGCTCGGCCACCTCATAATATGGATCGCTTTGAGAGGTGCTTCTCCATATTTAAGCTTCAGATATCTGATAGAAGCACAGGAAGTGATGCTGAAAGATCCGTCAGCCAATCAGAGACCTCGAGCTGGCGAGCTGTACGCGTAGATCTTGTGGTCAGTCCCTACTGTCAGTTTGCCTTTGCTACTCTTGGCTGGACAGGGTCAAAGGTCAGTAACTTTAAACTCTCCAAATGAATAGATTACATTGTTTTGAAAATGTCACTTGTTTTTACACAGGAAAAAAAAAATCGTTTTCTTAATTGAATATAATAATTGAATATTTTGAATATAATATTTAATTAATTTAAAATATCGAAAAATCCTTAAAACAAGACCTGAGAAGCAGCATATAAGATATTTAGACTTGCTTTTAGAGCATTTATGTTGAATAGAAGTATATTTTTTCTTTACTGCACTTGCAGAAGTATAACCAAGTGAAGAAATACACATATATTTAAGATACATCCTCTTAAAGCAAGTCTAAATATCTTATACGATGCTTCTCAAGTAAATGTATCTTGTTTTAAGGATTATTAGACCATTTTAAATGGAAAACAAGACAAAAACACTTGATAACAATAGGATTTTTTGCAGTGAAATTTTTTATTATTTAAACAATAAATATCTGTGTCGTTTTTCCCCTTTAATTCAGTGAATGTCATTTAGAGGTATTTTTAAACGATGATTTTCCTCTATTGTTAGTAAGCATGTTTATTACAACCTTTTAAGTTGGGACACAAGCTAACTAGTCAGTTAAGAGCTAATGATTAATCGTTGCAATAATCGCCTGAATAGTCGAATAATCGTTCGAATAATCGTTAGATTAGTCGATTTAAAAAATAATCGTTAGTTGCAACCCTACGCTCCGCGTTCCACGCACAACTTATCACGTGCCCCACTGAGAGCAAGAACCACTAGTCATGACCACGAGGTGGTCACCCCATGTGAGACTACCCGCCATAGCAACCGGGCCAATTTGGTTGCTTAGGAGACCTGTCGGGAGTCACTCAGCACACCCTGTATTCAAACTCATGATTCAGCTACCCAGGCCCGCAAAAAGCGCCACTTTTGTCATTTTCGTAGTTGTCAGAAGTCTGGCTTGGGATGTTAATGAAAGCCAGACTTGCCAACACAAAGTGCATTTACATGGCTACCAGAAATCAGCTTATTCAAAAAATCTGACAACACCAGAATACCACGCTTACATGAAATGTGAAATAATTGGGTTATACTGTGCTTTTGACATCAAAACGTTTGCAGTCATGCGCATTACGCTTGCGCACTTTGGATACGCTAGAAAAAAACGCAGAGAAAACTTATTACATGCAGCACGAAATCGGGGTAATGGGCAAACATCTACATGTGCTGATCATTTAATGCGTTATCCGTTTACGACCGTACCCTGATAAAGTAAAACTGTTTAAGGCGTTAACACGTTGTTGGCTTATTAAGTATAATAGGTGTAAGATTGCACATGTTTTTTCTGGATTTCTATTTTATTTATTTTTTTCATTCGTATTATTGTTTATAAGCTATTTAGTTTTCATTCTTTTCCTAACATAATATTTTTAATTAAAATATTTTGTAATGGTAAATCATTTGATTAATGAAAATACAAACGCCAGGTTTTAATTTTAATTTACTGTGTGCTGTTAGTTCTTACATTCTAGTCTAGGTATCCTCATCCTCTTATAGTTTTTTGAAGTCAGCTCTCTCACGTTGTGTTTGTTCTGCAGCTGTTTGAGCGGGAGTTGAGAAGGTGGGCGGGGCAAGAGAAGCACATGTCATTGAGTAGCCACGCCCTGTACGACCGCAGTCAGGTGACTAATTGCATACTGAACATATGCATAGATATGTTGTCATGTGTATATGTAAACAGATATAGAAAATACTTTTGTAACCGTGTATTATATATATACACAGTTCTCCTGTCTAATAATGCTTAATAATTGAAGTATATGTTTAATTGTAACCTTAATGATACTCTCATGGATCTTTAAACCTATCAAGATTATCTACATGTAAACAAAACCTGTAAATTTCATATTATACTGGCTACTTTCAAATATATTTACTACCATTCTCTCTATTTCTCTCTCTGTGTGTAAAATTGTACAGAATCATTATCTCAGAGCTCAGACAGAGGAGGAGATCTTTGCCTACCTGGGACTGGAGTTTATTCCTCCGTCTGAGAGGAATGCCTGAATCTGTCCATCTCTGATTCTCACCACAGATGTGCTTGTGTGTGCTTTGACCACAGAGCCTTACATTTCCATTACTGCAATATATTATTTATTAGCTCTCCAACCAGTCGTGATCACGTAGAAAGGAATGGACTGTAAATGTTTTGCAAAGATCAGATATCCAGACACTGTTTTAATCGGTACACAATTGAATCAGTGTCAGCGCTCTACACCAGATCCATACGTACATTATTAGGTTTTAACATTTGATACTTGTAAATACATCGGGGGGGGGTTCTTCATAAAAGACATTATCTGTCTCATTGAAACTTGAATTAATTATTCGTCATATTTTATACTTTATAAGGATTGTTTTTACTGAAACTCAAAATGTGTCTTCATTTTTTTCCATATAGGCACTCTTGTAATTTGACCATTCTTTTCTTTAAATATATTGCATGTTTTGGGCGCTTTTTGCTCATTAACTTCATGTAGAGAACATGTCAAGCCCATGTGTCGTGATCACATGCACCATCCACTGTGCTACTGTTCTTATACAGCATGTAAAATATACTGTATATCATATTCTCCCAATTGTATTGATCTGACACACACACACATATATGTACCAATGTCTTTGAGGACTTACAGGTTTGAGAGAGAGAGAGAGAGAGAGAGAGTGTGAGTATTTCCTGAATGTTTATATGATGTTAAGAAGTTTGCAGGATGCATTTGTGGTGACATGATGTGTCCTGTATTTGCACCTGGATCATTTTGACCTGATTTCCCCAGCTGCAATGCGTCTTTACATAGAAATTGTATATTTTTGAGACGCCCCCATCCTCCTTACTGTTAACCGATGTCTCTGAAGTATGAATTCACCTCTTCTCGAAGTGTTAATGGCAGCATTGTTTATTTACTCCTTACCTTAGCAACAACTGTGTCTTGATAGAATGAATCCATGTGTCAGAAGGTAACAGAAAATACACCTAATAAGAAACAGGGTTACCACGCATCCTGGAAAACCTGGAATTTTTTAATGCAGATTTCCAGTCATTAGCTGGAAAATAATTATTTGTCCTGGAAAATATTTCAGTGAACGAATCCCTATCACACACTTTCTCTGCTGTCATCTCTACTTTGCTCTGACAAAATAGTTTTAAGTAATGGTATAGTACAAAATATGATTATTTTTTTTATACAACATTGCTGTTAACCCAAACATATTTTTTGAGTTATAAACTTTAAACAACGATGATGGTCAGACCACTGATTTTTTTATTAATTTTTTTAACTCAGTCACACCCTGGGTTGGTAGCACGGTGATTCAGCCTAAATAATACCTCGGGATGTGGATTCATTTTCAATAATTCAATGTTGAGAGTCTGCTTACACTGTAAAATTATTTTTGTTGTTTTGACAGTATTATTACTGTATTTTCCACTGTGCCTGTTAACTGTTTAAAGTATGTTACTGTCAAACTGAGCTGTAATCTTTAGTAAAAAAAAAGTATTATCAAAAATAACGACAGTAATTTTCTGTTAAATTGCATGAGGACTGGCCCAATCTCAAACCTATACATGCACAATTTACAGGGGAAAATGTTGGTATTATTCAGTGATATATTATCAAAAAGACGAAACCCAGGAGATGTCTTCTCTGCATTTGATTTACTCATAGTCACATAAAAATAGCTGTATGGGAATGCACCTGGACCCTGTGAACGTTGAACCTGCCCTTGAATCCTCGTCACTTCAGCCTTGAGAGAAGCAGAAGTGATCTCTGTTCATCTGAACCTGGTGAGCACCAAAAATAGCACAAAACATCTTTTAGCAGTTTACTGTATAATCAGTTTTTCAAACATTCATCATTTGACAATAAAGATCTGCATGCAACGTTTGACAAGTATATTTGCAACCAAGTTTACGTTCTCAAAAAGATACTACCAGTTATAACGGCCATTTTGTTTAATATTGAAGCACTTACAAGTTATTAGAAGTAACCAAATTACCTCGTCTCTGAACAAATGTTGCTTTTACACCGGTCGAACGTGTTGGACGCCCTGTTTTTTATTTCTAAAAGTTAAATAAAGTTATACCTGTCACTTTATTTGATCCTTCAATAGAAAATAAAGTTATGTACAGTGAAGTGCACTCCGACACTTCACTGTGTATCACTCCACGTTCATGCAGCTCTAAACTAAAGTGTATCTGTTAGTAGTTACTGTCTTTATATTTGAAATGACATATGTTAGCCTCTGTATTTTAATCGTTTTCCACTCTTAATTAATCTACAAACAAATAGAGAAAAACGAAAAGTGTATCCAGTCAGAATTTATTCCTTGATGCTTACAAGCGGTGACATTTGTTTCACAAATCGCTATGAGTTTGAGCTCCACCCAATCAGGCCTTTCCACAGAATCCCATGTGCGTCTAATGTCAGATTGTCAGATTCATCAGCCAATCAGATTGATTTATTTGTTCTTGGTGGGTGTGCTCTTAAGGATATGTCCCTTCTAGCTGGCCTTGAGTGACGCAATCACGCTTTAAGAGACGTACGTAATTTAAAAGCGAAGAGCGCGAAATTGTCACAACTGCCACTATCGGCATTGAGAAAGAGATTCTTATGGATTTAAAAACACGAGATGTTCTGCATGACCCTGAGATGGCTTAATTTATTAAACCGGAAAGGAGGATGATTTTCACTTCAAGTAAATTGATAACTGTTTTTTTGCAATGTTATAGAAACATCAGGGCGTTTTCTAAATGTAAATTAGGCTGCTGGAGCACGTAGTGTTGGATCAAGTTTTGAAAAGTAGTGCTGCCTTCCAAAAAGTCGGATTTTACAACTTCCTACAAGGAAAAGTGCAATGGAATGCATTTTTAATCAGAATTACAATTTGTAGGCTCCTTCAGAAACACTCAACTCCGAGGTCACCGGGATGCAGGGGCATGACGTCACACAAACACGTCGACACTCAGGGAGATATACAAAGTAAGTGATAAACATTCACTTTATTAAGTAATGTTGATAAATGAGTTCATTTCTACATTTCATGATTAAAGCTTGTTTAACAAAAGCCTGCAGAAACGGGTGTATAAAACATTCTAATGTCTTTTGATAATCGTACACCTGTAGCACAAATGCTAGCGCTGCAGCTTTATCAGTTGGGTTGCTAGGAGACATGACATCTCTAAGGAGAGTCAAACCCCTGCTAAGCTAACAGGAGCATTGCAGTTCCGAATATCGGGGAATGGGACGCATCTGTGGTCGGAGATATATAGTAGGAATATCCCACATCCAACTTGAATGGAACACAGCATAACCGTGTAGCCTGACAAAACGAAATTTATTGCAAGCAACATTTAAATCGCAAATATTATTAGATTGATTTTTCCAGGTATTATAGACCTCCTTGGTAGACTCATGAGAAACATTAAGATTTTTGAATGTCTGTTCGGGAGCTGTTCATTTCACAAACAGTCATGCTGCAGGTAAAATTAGGCTTGCTTGAGCATTAAGGTCATTTAAAATTCTGGCTTTCATTCATGGACGTGTTTTTTAAATGTCAATTATGTATTGTGGATTACTAGTAAGCTGCGACATAATGTATGATGTCCAAAGGCTTATTCATTGTGGATCTGTGAATTTTCTTTTCTTAATGGCATGAATCACACTGAAGGCCTAGACTTTAAATGCATGGCCCTCCACTGTACAACACAAAATATTGTATAATGGACAGACCTTTTAGTGTTATTGGTGTGTGAGCAATTAACGGAATGCGTACATTAATTTCAACCCACAATCAGAAATTGCAAACACTTGTATGGCCTGTGAAGAATTTCGTAAATACTCAAATGGCCCTTAATGGAAAAGAGCTTCCCTACCCCTGTTTTAAGGGGATATCAGCTGGAGCGCCCTCATTTTGGGAGTGGTGGTGCACAGAGATGGTGGAAGTGGCAGTTTTCGAGGAGGTGTCATGCAAAAGGCTGGGGATCTGGAATTAATTTGATGGGAAATGGGGCAGTTATTTGGATTTTTGATGTGAATGATTATTATATTTGTGTGTGTGTGTATGTATATGTACTTATGGGGATGTTCCTTGGGGGTTGAGGTGGGGTTGGTGATTGTGGAGGGGTAGTAATGGGAGTTAAATGTTGATTCAGTGTGTGTATATATAAATGTTTTTTTTCTTTGTCATCAATATGAATCAATAAAACCATTTTTTTACAGCAACAAAATCTACACTGTAATATTTACAATTTATTGCCATTCATTTCTATATAGGAATTTATAGAGCTTATTTTCTGCCAAATAAAAATAAAATTAATTTTCACAAAGTAAATAAACTGGATTTAAAAAAATAATATAAAATTATTTAATTTGAATTTTCTGTTAAATTAAAATCATTAAAGTAAACGTCTTTCTAATGTCTCTAATAGATACTTTGAATCATTACATTGTTTTATACCTGACGCTTATTGGTTTGCAGCCTCTGTAAATGCCGCCTGCTTCTACAGCACTTTCAGGTTTGACAGGACATAAACCGGTGCGTCTCATTTGATCTACCTTTAAGTTGTATTTTATGGTGGTTTCAAACCAGCGGACACCTTCTGCTAACAACATAATTGACCTCTAAATGTCATTTTAACTTCAAAGAGCATGTCCATGTTCACACCTAACATCAGCCTTTACATTAGTCTCTTAACATGAAAAGGAAAGACCCAAATGTATTTTGCCCTCCTCCCTTGTACCTCTCCACAAAAACGCTGCTTTTCAGACAAGTGTCCATGATCTAAGAGCATTCACAAACATGCCAAGTGGGCCCTGGCTCCTAAAAGACGGCCATGAAGGGTGGGTGGGGTTTTAACAGTTATGCTCAATTGAGCTTAATGCCTCCTTCACACCTCCCCACTCTTCCATGTGTTAAACAAAAGTGTTTTGAATGGGGCTGTGGAGAGGATGGGACACCTCTGGCCTCCATGAGGCGTTGACCCACTGGAGACAGGGCTCCTGGACTTCTGGACTCTTAACAGAGCATGGCAGCCAATGCTTTGAGTTCATTTTAGCCATTTTTTGCCCTACCTGTTTAAATTCAGACCTGCTTTTCCTACCAATCTGGTTTCTCTGGTCATTCTTTGAGGTTGATTTATCTGATGGGAGTCAGTTGGGGGGGATTACTTAATGTGTTTAGTTGCTTTCTAAGTTGTTTAATTGCCAGATTAGTTGCTTTCATGGACATTCTTTGCATAACAAAATGCAAGAAAAGGAAAAGAACACACTAAAAGAGGTGTTGTAAAACTCAGTGATTGTCCAGTTGAGGACTAAACTGATCATTTAGGGTAACATTTTGGGGGGTTAAATAATCATATTTGTAGTTCTGATTATATAATCCTTTATTATGTTGATTTATAGTTGCTTTCTTGCATTACGTATACCATATTTATATATTTATTTTGATACCACTATTACCTCATATTTTAAATGAATGGTTTTCAACTGGAAGATCATACCCCAAAAATGGTCACAATTTGCATATAACTACAATTGAAATTCGAGTGTCCTACAGAAACCAAAATGGTGCTATTGCTTTTAATTTAGGGCCTACTGATTTTGCATATTGTTGGGCCTATGTAGTTTATAGACAAATGTTTTTGAATATGTGATTTTTAAGAGATTTTTTTTGTTTTTGTTTACTCTGCTATGATAAACAATATACAGTTATACTCGATCACCAGTTGTGAACCATATACTGCATTTTATGATACTAGCAGCGTAATCCTTGTATTTTAGTGAATACAGTTTCTAAAGTTGGATCTGTGCATAAATTGGCATACATAAGGTTAATGACATATGTCAATGTTGATGTCCTGCATATTTTCTGGTCATGTGATGCATATCTTGGAGCTGATGTGGATTTTGCACAGCTGGTTGTGTCCACCACTCCGGCCCCTGCAGCACTGGAGAATGACAATGCATCTGCAGTCATAACAGTGCAGCAAACAGCCCAATTAGAGATGAAAAGGGCTCAGTGAGGACAATCAAAGGGCCTCACTGCAGGGGGCCATTACAATGAGAGACTGTCGTCTGTAGCAGTATTTCAGACTGAACTGTGAGGGAGGAGAACTCACTGACTGACACTTCCAATGATCGCTTCAAACTCAAGACACTGAGGGTCCATATTCTACTAACAGCTGAAATAATGGATGCAAACTAGACTCTTAATCACAAATTCAAGAGACAAAAATGTAAAATTAGTCATTGAATTCTAGTCCATTTCTTAGAGGCCGTAACAAATGCACTGGAATTCTTTGACTAATTTTTATAAACAAACAAATCGCTGTAACGAAAGCTGTTAGTTATTTTGTATGGTATTGGTTAATCAATTGTTGTTACTAAAAATGTTCTCAACAAAAACTGAGGAATATCGGACATTACACAGAGATTTTAACATACAGATAAATGGTGGTTATTTTGCTATGGTCGAAAACCGATATGACTGCTAGTATTACAAATCTATACTGCTTTATTTTAAACAGCATACAAACTAGCTCTGATCTAGATTTTTATGACACTTCCACTGCACGTTACAGTTTGACTCGCTTCAACTCTACCCGCTTTACTTTTCCGAGCTTGCATTTCCATTGCAGTTTAGTGCCGTCTCAACATGGGGGGGGGGGGGGGGGGGATTATAGGCTGATCGTCATAGTTGTGCCGCCTATATTGCCATGACATCATCTTAAACATGACACAAACTGACCAAAACAATAACACGACCGCTAGCTGTTAGCTACTAGCTCATTGTGCTGCATAAAGCAGTTGTTGCATGGTGATTTTACACAAGTGTAACAGTTAAATTGTCCTGGTTGTTTTAGAAGCAAGCTTCCAGTATCTGGTCAACTAAATAAAGTGAAGCTTTCAAGCAGAGTATAGAGTTAACGTAACAAAACGTACCATCCTCCATCGTGGATCAACACCAGTCCAGGGCACTCTCCCATTGCTCGCCGTTTAGGTCAAATCACTTCCACTTTTCCTTGATAGTTCTGTAGTCACTTATGTTTTTTTTTTTACTTTTCCCTACGTTGTTGGTAGGTCTGGTGGTAGCCGTGCGCGGCCAACAGCTGATACACTTCCTGAGAGACTGTACAGTAGGAAAGATGGATAATTGTTTAGTACATTTGAAACCTGGCATAGAAAAATTGTTTGAATTGGGAAAATAAGCCCTTATATTATCTGCTTCACATATCAAACTAAACATATTTTGTTAATGAATCATTTCCATTAATAAAAGATCAAAAATAAGAGGTATTATAATGGCCAATATTAAAAATCTATACTGCTTTGACTTTTCTGTTTGAATTGGAAAAATATGCCCTGATAATATCTGCTTCACACATCGGCCAAACCAGACCTAAACAAACAAATTAAAAAATCTGCCAATACGATACGCTCGACGAAATATTGTGCATCCATATCAAAAATGTATCTTTCTCTCAGCTTCAATGAACAATTGACATAAAACTGCTTTATACAAAAAATAAAAATGTATGTATGCATGTATGCATGTATGTAGCAAAACCGATATATTGTGCATCTCTATCCAAATTGATATTTCTCTCATCTTCAACGAATGTTACATAACTACAGTCTATCAAAACTGCTTTATATTACAAATTGTATATACAGTATATCTGCCGATACGATCACCAATATATTGCGCACCCCTTTGATATTCCCTCTGCTTCAACTAACAAGCCACAGTTGCAGTCTATCAGAACTCCATATATATATATATATCTGAGGCTGGGGGCAGGGATACTGCACTAGGGGCAGGGATATGCGCAATGAACGTGCAGTGTCCTACACAATTTTTGTAAGAGCATTAATTCGAAGTGTAGTTTTCATGCCAGAGCAATGCACAAGCTGGGATGGGTGGGAGCGCTTGCGCTATCTGAGGGCATATGTGTGCAAACTGTGGCATCTTATTCAGTGTGTTAATAAAGTGTTACAAACTACGATCAGACCAAACCTCACGCTTTGGCTATTTTGCCAACCTACATATTGCATACTGCGCTAGCAATCTTAAAATAGGGCCCTGGATCTCTAATTGATGCGCTGGTTTTAAAGAAATGATTAAATGTATTAAATAATTGACTTCGCTATCTTTTTAAACCATAAAAGCATGATCAAATATTAAATAAATAAAAAATCTTTGTCAAGAAAGCAACCTTCTCAGTTTCACATATTCCCTCCCTATCTGACACACAAACTTAATGTATAGAAAAACAGGGCGTTCAAAATGAAGCAACCTACTTGCATAACTCATTTACTACAAATATTTTACTGCAATACTTCCTATTCCTGAATTCTGATACTTCATAACACGGTTTGCTCCTGTTCAGCTCAGAAACATTATAACATAAAGATGCTGACTCTAACACTGTAATCACTGTTTTAATGACTGTGTTTGTGAGATGAGAAGTGGACCTGCCGTCTCCAACCCCTCCCGTCTGTCATCCATAAAAACAGGCTCCTGTCTGTACTGTAGCCTGAGTCCTCTCTGCTGACATGCACATCAAAGTCAAATCATCCTTTATCACATATCAGGGCCTGGGGAAAGTGGAAGCGAGACGGGGACGGTCTCCTAATGCTGATCCTTATTGGAATATAGAAACCCTAAATGAGAGATCATTGACAGATAAGGGAAGAATGAGATTGGGGTGTTTGTTGAGAGAGAGAGAGAGAGAGAGAGAGAGAGAGAGAGAGGAGAGAGAGAGAGAGAGAGAGAGAGAGAGAGAGAGAGAGAGAGAGAGAGAGAGAGAGAGGAGAGAGAGAGAGAGAGAGAGAGAGAGAGAGAGAGAGAGAGAGAGAGAGAGAGAGAGAGAGAGAGAGAGAGAGAGAGAGAGAGAGAGAGAGAGAGAGAGAGAGAGAGAGAGAGAGAGAGAGAGAGAGAGAGAGAGAGAGAGAGAGCATTATCTGCCCTTTGAACTTTTAAATGGGCTGAAGAGGGTGGAATATGTTTAGAATCAACTACAACTCAAGCTATATAATTTTATTCTGATTAGTTTATACAATGAGCAGATTATATTATTTCAAAACCAAAATTATTTGAAGAACTTCTATCGTTGACTCCTTGAGGGTCGTTTAAAAGAAGTAATACTGGAGTCATACTCAAATGTTTATGAAATTAATTAAGAAAAATGTTATTGAACATCAAACTGACCTGATGTGACCTTTTCTATGACAGATATGCACCTCGATTTTTACGCTGAAATTAGTAATACGATTCTAAACAAACAAACTCAATCAATCTGTTTATCTTTTTTGAAGTTGTTGTTGACAATTTTTTATTCCACTATGGAAAAGGCTATGAAACATTTGCCCATTATTTGTTTTTTGTTATTTTCTATTCTTTTGTGATCATTAATTGGTATATATATATATATATATATATATATATATATATATATATATATATATATATATATATATATATATATATATATATATATTAAATCTATATATACTAAATATACACCATATACTATAGAAAAATATATACTGTTTTAGATATACGAGTAAGTAAACGAGTTATAAGTTACATATACGATATATTTCCTTACAATTACTATATATTATAATGGTAATCTAATTTGATTTTTGCTTTGTCTTTGATATACAGTGTGCATAATCTGTTCACCATGAAGATACCTTATCAATTGTGCTTTTAAAGATGTATAAATAAAAGAAAACATGCTTTATTTTGTGATTTTCCAAATAAATACACAAACAGGTAAATAGCAATCAACCTCTGAACCCTACAACAACAAAAAACACACAATAAGAAAACACCTAACCATCTAATGAAACAAATAAATGAAATCAATTGCCAGGATGAAGCAGATAGGTGATAATGCATTGAGTGTTCAGTGGACCTTTGTATGCATAAAGTCTCCACCATTGGTGTCTTTTTTCTGTTTCTTCTCTTTGATGTACCCAAAAGGGATCAAGCCCATCAGATCTTTAAGAAACAATAACAGAACAATCTGAGGCTGTTGTACTTGCTCATTGGATAATCAGACGTGTCTGGCGAGCTTTGAAATCATGGATTCTTCAATGGTGGGACTAATCAAGTTAAGCTCCAACATACAGCTGATAAACACAGATCAACTATGCGTATTGATCCCGTTTGGGGGGGTGAATAGATCCAAGGGCTGGCAGTTATCTCCATCAGTAGTTGAGCCTCTGCAGACTACTGTCTCTGTACTCGTGTAGTGTTTCTAAAACAGCCCATTAACCTCTACCTGCCACATCAAAAGAGTCGTGTGCTTTGAAACCAATACTTAGCAAAAATGGCATGAACGAGGGCTAAATTACCCACATTTGCAGCTACTTGCAGGAACATTAAGTGTGTATGAGACAGAGAACGTTTGTATGCGAGTTTCTGTGATATTTTCACAGAGCAACAGATGATTATTTTTTTTTTGTTGCCATTTGAATCAGTAAACAAGATTTTAATAAATAATGAAATAAAGATAAATCTTAATGCGCATCAAAACTGCTCAGACGTGACCATTTTTATTCAAAAGAGATTCGTAAATTAGACTTTGGAACATTTGTGCCTTGTTTTGTTATGCTGGGATCAGCTAATCTGATCCCATACAAACAAACAAAGAAACAAACGTTATACTGGATGCTCTTTTTTGAAGTCGTTTTTTGACCAATCCTTTTCTATCAAGTAAAAATGGCTATGAAACAATTGCACTTTATTTTGTCTTGCTGGAATCAGTAAAAGTTATTTCAAACAAACAAACAAACGTCAAACTGGATGTTCTTATTTGATGCTGTTGTCTGACTATTTCTATTTTACTATGAAAAAATGACTTTGAAAATGTTTTTGTCATGCTGGACTCATTATTAACATTAACAGAACATTATTCTAAAACAAATCAACTCAAGTCCTTTTTTGAAGTTATCTGAAGTGAACATTTCTGTTCTAAGAGAGCGCGAAAAGGATTGTAAAACATTTGTACTAAATGTTGTTATTTTGGAATCAGTAAAAGTGATCAAATCAAAATAAATGATTTAATAAATTAGAAATTAATAAAGTACTTCTTTCCCAAAGCTGCATTAATATGATGCTTTACCATGTCACATCACTTTGAGTCACTTGCATCAGATTTTCTTGCAGTAGTACTTAAATGATGAATAGCTAATAACCAAAATTGGCAAAATATTGCCATTGATTATAATTTCCATGATTTCATCAGGTTGACACAGTTTAACCTTGAACTTCACCTACCAGATTCTTCTAACGTGGACATATGAAATCACATACTCGCGCACGCACACACCTTGGCTAGGAGATGGGATCAGAGATGGTTTTAGGGAGGGGATTACATCTCCAGACTTACTGGTGCCAGGAGTTAATGGGTTCACTCAAGGCCGATTGAGACGTCTTCATTACCACACTTGTGAAAACTGAAGGGGTGGAGATCAGGACAGGGGAAGATGTCTCCTTTGATCCTGGGCAAAGTGAATTGTAAATGAGCTGGGATTACCCCTATAAATACTTGAGCCCCATACTGATCAGTGAACCCGATACCACACTTATCAGAACACAAACAGAATTCTGACTCACTCAATCACAGGACCTCATTCTGTTCAGAAGAGTCTTGGAACTCACCTTAAAGAAGAATTGCTGATTTACCTTGTTCTTGCTGGATATTTGTCGCTCTTTCCTGGATTTGGACACATCTGAGATGATCAAGGGCCTTTTTTCCATTGAGTGGTTGTCCCAAAGCAGCCAGGCCACATGTAGCCCGGCATCGGCAACACATCCTTTAAACTCTTGGGTCTCCTCTGGCCAGGGCGGGCCCAGCACATCTGGCACGGCTTCTGAGAGCCTCCCTGGCTTCTACAGCAGATGGAGACCAGAAAACAGGGAAAATCAGGAAAAACATACAGAGCCAGTGCAGCAAGGTAACAGTTCTTTGAAGTCATCTAATCAAGACACAATCAACAGCAATACTTTTAACACTGTAAATGAATTTGCTCTAAATTTGTATAAGCCAATATTACATATTATTCTAAAAATGCTATTAAAATACTATTTAATGGTAAAAAAATGTCTAAATAATGGTTAAATTGCACCATACTTATATATATATATATATATATATGAATAGTATTTTAACATTGCAGTATTTTCCATGTTTTTGTTGTAAAAAAAAATATATATATATATATTTTTTTTTTTTTACAACAAAAACATGGAAAATACTGCAATGTTAAAATACTATTCATGAGACTTACACTTTTTTAAACAATCTATTACATTTTAAATTATATTTATTTAAAATTTAGAAAAATATAAAGCACTTTCTATAAGGTTTATTCTGAAAATGTTTAGGGAATTATACAGATAATTTACAGTTTTCAAGTGATCTAAAAATACATTTTCACAATCGTATCTGAAGATTTTTTTTCAAATGTACAGATTGCATATATGCTATTTGTTTGTTAGACTTGTTTACTTTCAAACTTGTCTTTTCACACATAGCATCAGAGCAAGGTTTCAGTAGCAGCACGGAGGAGGAAGAAACGTCAGGGTACGAGAGTGAAGGGGAGCGCTCTCTCTCACCTGGGGCCCCCAAGGACCCAGCTCCATCTGTATCGCCCTCTACTGGGCGCAGGCCCCGAACAGCGTTCACCGCCGAGCAGATCAGCAGTCTGGAGAAGGCCTTCAAAAGAAATGCTTATCTCGGAGCCCAAGATAAGGCGGAGCTCTGCAAAACTCTAAATCTGTCTGATAAACAGGTATGCGACTTGTCTCATAAAATGATTTACCATAACTACAGTATAAGAGTCTGTATGTATACGCTGTTAGTCTGATATTTTAGGGAGATAATACAGATTGTAGGCCATGCATGCAATTTTGGAAACAATTGACTTTCTGCCAGCTTTCAGAAAACATCCAAAATAATAGCTATAAAAATTGGCTAATTAAAATCTCAATGATTTTATCACCTGTGCCAATTACACAAAACAAAGGTTAGCATATTTTATGGCCAATACATTTTTGTTACATTTTGCAAAAAAAAAAAAAAATGTAAATGCATATTTAACAAGATGATGGCTGGTTTGCATTACATTTTAAATGGGTAAAAAAAGAAAAAACATACTTCAACACACACGGTTAACCCTCAAAGTTCCACTTAGCTAAAAGTAAAGCAAAGAATGGCATATTTAGCGGCACAGAAGCTGCAATTAAACTGGCATTTAGATGCAAATGAAATTGTGAAATATAAGCTCTATAAATAAAAAAATACAATAATAAAAGTTTAAGGCTGCTCTGAGGTGGGTTAGAGCAGGCTTAATTTAGACTGGCTTTTATGCTGCATTGCATCTTAAACAGAATTTTAAGCAGGCAGAGCAGGATTAACTTGTCTGTGTAAAGATGCCTTTAGACTACTCACCTGAAGTACCTCCTATTACTAGAACTTATGGACAAAGAAAACGTTCAAGAGACTGAACTTGTGTTTACACACAAAACAATGTGCTAACCTGCGCCATGTTTCTCTCTACCAGATTAGAAACTGGTTCCAGAACCGCCGCATGAAGCTGAAAAGAACCGTTCAAGACAGCTTGGCTCACGCGTGCCAGGCGAAGGTTGCATCCCATATGATGCATTACTGTGACCTGCACTGTTACCGACCCACTCTGTATCCCAGCTACTACTCAGGAATGCAGGAGAGCCCGGCACCTTGCGCCCAGTTCCTCCCAGCATTCCACTACAGTCCGGCAGCAGCAGGAAGCATCCCGACCCTGCCCGTGGAGGCCTTGCACACCTACAGCACCCAACAGAACCTGCCAGTGCACCCTTGCAACACTTCCATGATGGCACCGTACCAGCCTTGCCACTCTCAGTATTACAACACGCAGTGAGAATACAGAATGCCAACAAAACATTCCCCGGATAGCACACGTACATTTCCAAGATCTAATGAACATTTGCTAAACCTCAGATTTGCCAACATCCTAAAACATAAACATCTCGGAAACTTCTGCTGAATGTCTTATTTACATTCGAGAGGAAATGTCTTATTGACACATTGCAGATGAGCAAACTACGTAAAAAAAAAAAACGTCTTCCAAATGTAAACACGTCAAATAGATGTCTGGGTGATGCACGTGTGCTATCAGGGTAATTTCATTGCTTTTTCTTTGGCATTGTTTACATTTATGAATACAGGGGGAAGTGCAATCGAATGTAATCCCTTTAGTTTGATGATGTTTTTGTTTGACAAATTATTTAAATGTTTGTAAGTCTTATTCTATTTCATTCATGTCTATGTGTACAAGAGGAGTGTATAAATGTTCTATTTGAGTACATTATAAATTAGTTATTTAAATGAGTGTAAAGAACATCTTTAATGTAAGTAGTACTCTTTTGAGGTCTATCTTTTAATTTTTCTCATTACATCTTAACTGAGACTTGTATAAAGTAAAAATTCCACACACTAAAAAAAATTAAAATGCAAGTTGACAGGTTTACTCAATTATAGTTTGATATACACAACAAAATAGTTTCTGTTCTGAACTCGTTTTCTTTGCTTTTGATTAACGTAATTCTCAAATGTGCACTCGACTACATTATATAGGGTGAATGTGAACCAATCAAAAAACAGTTCTTAATAATTAAATCATGTAAATTCAAAGCATTTTTTCCTTTAGTTCAGGTCATCATAACAAATCTTTCCTCTTATAAAAATAATATATATATATATATATATACACTTTATATTCCATCTTATCGAGTTAATAAGCCAATCAAATTGAACTCATGCATTTTTTATATATATATATATATACACACACACACACTCACGACTGGCATTTTGCATAGTTATTTGCCAGTGTGTGTTTCAACATAGGTGTATAACTTGTGCAAGGATTAAGTCCAGTGCTTTTATAAACAATAATGTTGCATATTATGGGGGGCAGTGCTCAACAAATGAAATTAATCACAGGAATGGCATAATATATAGGAAAAATTTTCTTTTAATGTATAAAACAGATTTTCAAAAGTTAATAATGAAACCCACACCGTAGGGAAAAACCCAAAACCTATTCCTTACACCATCTAATTACAACAATAATCATAATAATAAAAAAAAAGACAATTTGTTTTTCTTACCCCAGACCACTAATTGCCCTCCCATCATGGAAAAAGTATGTTAAACTCTAACCAATGTTAAGTCAAACTACGCTTAAAAACATAACCAAACAAAGAGGGAACGTAACCAAACAACTGATTTCTCCATACTGATTGCCGTTTACTATAAAGACAAAGTCCAGGCGCATCTTATACAGTTTTCTGCTGGCCCTTCTTTCCAATCAGAGACTTGTGAATGTGTGGAATCACACCTGAAAGAAAAAGACAGCATTAAAATACACTAAAAACAATAGAAGCAGCCAAAGTCTAAAGCTATCATTCTGTGATGTTGTGTTGAATACTGTTGTAAAAACATTTCATTCGAAGCAGAGCAAAGACCATTGCATCGTAAGGTAACCATTTTACAAAGAAAATAATGAATGTAAAAGTATTTCTATGTTTTGAACTCAAATAACTTGACGTAAATGTTAGGTCAGACTTATGTAACTGGGCAGGACTCTGAATCAAGCCATAAAACATCAAGATCCATATGGCCAAACAATAATATAATGTTATGCATGTACACACAACTCACCTCCGCCAGCAATAGTGGCTTTGATGAGCGAGTCCAACTCCTCATCTCCACGGATGGCCAACTGTAAATGCCTTGGAGTGATACGTTTCACCTTCAAGTCCTTAGAGGCATTACCAGCCAACTCCAACACCTGCAAATTTGACAAGCACTGGCTCTAAGTGAGGTTGCATTTATCTTATAGCTGCTATGAAAACATGTGATTCATATGCCAGCCAAAAAAACCAGCCTAACAGTTTTTAAAACTGTTTAAAAGCAGCTTCAAGCCGAGTGAATATATTAACTTGTACTTCCAATAGAAATATTCTTAACTTTTCCGATTTTGTAATCTTTATCAATTTTTAAATTCCCTGACATTTCCAGGCTTTCCTTCCATGTCTGTAGGAACCCTCTACTATAAAAACCATCACCTCAGCGGTCAGATACTCCAAGATAGCCGCGCTGTACACTGCTGCTGTAGCACCAACACGCCCATGGCTGGTGGTTCGAGTTTTCAGGTGCCTGTGGATACGCCCTACAGGGAACTGCAGAAAAAGCCTCATATAAAGCCAACATCATTCATTTAAATCTGATACCAATCTACATTTTCTTTGGAAGAAGAATATGTACCTGCAGACCAGCTCTTTGAGATC
This sequence comes from Moxostoma hubbsi, assembly GCA_032164185.1. NCBI lineage: Eukaryota > Metazoa > Chordata > Actinopteri > Cypriniformes > Catostomidae > Moxostoma > Moxostoma hubbsi. The sequence continues at coordinate 3,653,504 of JAVLUX010000050.1, forward strand.
TGGAAATTGCTTTCGCCTTGGCTTTGCCACTGTCTTTTCCAGCTTTTCCTCCTGCCTAGAGTAACACAAAAACAAAGTTTATATATATATATATATATATATATATATATATATATACACATACACACATTTACATACATGGAAGAGATAAAAAAATAAATAAATCATGAAAATCAAATGTAAGCAATACAAGTCAGAGACAACCAAACAGGCCATAAAAAAAATCCCCATCACCAACATATTCCACTATACTGAGTCATAATATGTAAATAGAGCAGACTTGTTCGTTTAAAGCGAGAAAACTTCGCATTACTTATTAAATACACACGATAAATCACATTTAATCCTGGGTCTTTAAGGCATTTTGCAAAATAAAGATGCACTAAATTCACTTTATTCCCATGGTCGGCGCTCTTTCACCAAAACACAAACATTGCACGCTTTTTAAAGCCACTACATGCATCGAACTAAAATAGTGCAACCCTAAAATTAACAGTTGACATCACGGTCCGACATATGTCGTTTTGATTATTAAGAAAATACCAAACTAAATGTACCATGTCGCCGGATGAGCTTCGTCTCTTTTCGCTAGAAACGGAGGGAAAACACAAAGATGCCCACTACAGTGATAGCGCGGCATGGCTCGGCGTGGTAACCAATCAATGAGCTCCGTCTTGATTCGAATCATCACATCCAGCCAATCACGACGCTGTTTATACGTGTGGCGTTTTGTGCTTTTTTTCTCCCGGACCACCGGCGCACAGGTCTTGTGCGCATGCGTGCATTCATGTTTATTACAGTAGAGCCGATTAAAGACGTTAAAGTGTTTATCAAGTTTGAAGTGCTTCACTTCAAAATATAAGTATTACTTTAATATGTTAACAGAAGTAAAACAGTAAAGTGTTAGAGTATTTATTTTTAGAAAGCCTTGAATATCCCATTTTGAATCTTAATGTTATATGCATTGTATATTGTTTAATTTATAGCCTTTTGTATTCTGTATATTGTCGATATTCTTTTTGAATGTCGTTGGTTTGAATGTCATGTTATATTGATAAAAGCAATAAAAAAAAAAGTTTGAAGTGCTTGGAAGGGTTTTAGGGACAATAATATACGAATTTATAGTGCGTTTATAAAGAAAAGCCTAATAGAGTGTTTGATAAATGCTGTGGATTTTGCTGTTAAAGCTGCAGAAACAGATAAAGGGCGTCATTGAGGGCGATATTAAATATAATTATTTAAGTTAGCGATATTGCTAGATATGTGGCACATTTCCCAAGTTTTCTATAAATGTATTTATTGTTTGCATCATTTAAACATGGTCACCAACTGTTTTTTTTGTACAATATCACTCATGCACATAAGACGCGTTGTTCTTTCGGAATCGGAACAATACTAAAAAAAACAATTGATAGTTAAACATTAGTACTAGAAGACAAATTATTAATTTTATTAAATCAATTGTGTAATTTGATGTAACGCTTGTACATTGATCAGCCACAACATTAAAACCACCTGCCAAATATTGTGTAGGTCCCCGTTTATGCTGACAAAACAGCGTCAACTTCACCACAATTGTACAGAGCGTTTATCTGAGTTAGACTTTGTCAGTTCGAATAAGTTTGGCCTTTCTCTGTTGACCTCTGACATCAACAAGGCGTTTCCATCCGTAGAACAGCCGCTCACTGGATGCTTTTTGTTTTTAGCAAAGTTTTCTGCTTCAATTGTTGTGGTGTTAATTGTTAATTCGCATTGTTTCTAGATTTTTGTGCAGAGTGATTAATGCATTTTAAATAATTGCAAAAATCTTCATTGGCCAAAAAAAAAATTGACTTTATCACAAAAACCCAAATTTCACTGTTTTTTGTCCCTGGCACAAAATGACCAGCTAACATAATTTCACTAATCATATCATCAGCACCTGTGGAAAGTGTGAACGAGTACTAGTCAGGTGAAATCACTCTATCATTCCTGATTGGATTATAAGAGCAGACTGATTGCTATAGGAGGAGGGAAGAAGTGCTTCCAATCATTGTTCTTGTTAGCAATGGCTACCTCTAAAGAAAGACGAGCAGCCATCATCGCTTTGCATCAAAATTGCCTCACATGCAAGGAAATTGCTGCAAATAATATTGCACCTGAAAGAACCATTTACCGGATCATCAAGAACTTCAAGGAGAGCGGTTCAACTGCAGTGAAGGCGGGCGGCTTCAGGAGGTCCCATAGTGTCCAGCAAGCGCCAGGACCGTCTCCTCATGAGGAGTCAGCTACAGAATCGTGTCACCACCAGTGTAGAGCTCAGTATTGGCAGCAGGTTGGTGTGAGTGCATCTGCATGCTCAGTGAGGCGAAGACTTTTGGACAATGGCCTGGTGTCAAGAAGGGCAGCAAAGAAGCCACTTCTCTCCAAGAAAAACATCAAGGACAGACTGAAATTCTGCAGGAAGTACAAGGATTGGACAGCAGAAGACTGGTGCAAAGATATTTTCTCTGATGAAGCCCCCTTCCGACTGTTTGGGACATCTGGAAAATCAAAGTCCGGAGAAGAAAAGGTGAATGCTACCATGAGTCCTGTGTCATGCCAACAGTGAAACATCCTGAGATCATCCATGTGTGGGGTTGCTTTTCATCACAGGGAGTGGGCTCTCTCACAATTCTGCCCAAAAACACTGCCATGAATAAAGAATGGTATCAAAACGTCCTGCAAGAGCAACTTCTCCCAACGATCCAGGAGCAATTTGGTAATGATCCGTGCATTTTCCAGCATGATGGAGCACCGTGTCACAAGGCAAGAGTGATAATGAAGTGGCTCGGAGATCATTACATTGAAATTTTGGATCTTTGGCCAGTCAATTCCCCGGATCTTAATGCCATACAGAACCTGTGATCAATCCTCAAAAGGCAAGTGGACAAGCAGAAGCCCACAAATTGTGATCAACTCTGTGCCCTAATAAGGCAAGAATGGATCGTCATCTGTCAGGATTTGGCCAAGATGCTGATATCCAGCATGCCAGAGCGAATTGCAGAAGTTATGAAGAACAAGAGTCAACACTGTAAATATTGACTCTTTGCATATATTGTGTTTTTACCAAAAAAAAGCCTTTAAAACTTATGCAACGCTTATCATTGTTTTCCAGTATACCATAGAAACATGTGAAAAAATGAATCTACAAATACTGAAGCAGCAAACTTCGCAAAACACCAAATGTATGTCACTGCCAATACTTTTGGCCATGGCTGTACATTCTAGAGATTGTTGTGTGGAAATCCCAGGAGATCAGCAGTTACAGAAATACTCATACCAGCTGTCTGGCACCAACAATCATGCCACGGTCCAAATTAATGAGAACTTGTTTTTCCACATTCTGATGGTTGATGTGAACATTAACTGAATCTCCTGACCCGAATCTGCATGATTGTATGCACTGCTGCCACGTGATTGGTTTATTAGTTTTGTCACATGTATAATTATTGGTGCCAGATGGGCTGTGATGTCTAAGGTTATTGGCTCTTTTAACTGTAGGTGGGACTTCCTTTCTACATCCGTTGGGTGCTTAGAGCTCCTTGATGTTCAAATTTCTCATTAAATTTAATAGAAGTGTCCTGTCTCTGCTAAATATACTCTGGCTTTGCCTCAAATCCAAATAAAGGTGGAAGTTCAGCAGACTACAAAGGCTGACATAGCAATAAAAATGATAGAGGAACAGTAGATTGCTTTGATATTATTTTATTATTATCAATTATGTTTGTTTTCTAAAGCACAGTTTCTAAAAAGCACTATGATTTTTCTCTATACGAGAATTAAAAAACATTTTTTTAATTTATTTATTTTTATCATACCCCAAACTTAGAAAAACATTCTAAATTCTAATTCTAAAAAAAAAAAAATTCTAATTCTATGCCACATATAAAATTCGGTTTATTATTATTATTATTATAATATTTAATAGTACCCATTATTTCTTCTTCAAAGCTTCCAGTCTCTATAATGACAAGAGAAAATTAATTCCAAGCATTTATCTTGACGATCTAGCAGGTTATTATTTGCTAAATATATGATAATTCTGTATTTAAAAATATTATTATTGTATATCAGTATTATTTTAACTTCAAAGCTTCCAAACTCTACAATGACATGGAAAAATAAATATAAAACACTTTTTTGTGTCCAAGGAGGTTATTATATGCTATATAAATATTCTGTTTATTATTATTATTATTATTACTATCGTTATTAATATTATTATTATGTTTTATTATATTTGTACCTATTATTTATTATTCTAATCTTCCAAACTCTATAATGACATTGAAAAATGAAATCCAAACTCTTATCTAGGTCCAGAAAGGTTATTATATGTTATATAAAATAATTAATTTGTCTTAAAGAATATAATAATAATAATCGTCATCATTTTATTATTATGTTTATTAGTATATATTATTCCTACAATAACCAGGACACATAAATCTAAAAACTTTTTTTCTGAGTACAAGGAGGATTTTATATGATATATAAATTAATTCATTTGTTTTAAAGTATTATTATTACTATTATTATTATTATTATTATTAATTCTCCTTCAAAGCATCATGTGAGCCCCAGAAGGACAGGAAATGCATGCACAGGAGGAGGATATGTCACTAGCCAATGGAGCCTGACATCGCCTCCTTTGTGCTCCGAATGACAAGCGCGCAAACCTATGAGTGACCCTCCGCGTGCGCAGTCCCTGTTATTGGCAGACGTGAGGCCAATGCTGTGGTGCTGAGAGCCGAGTGTGCCGAGCAGGGGCAGAGAGGAGCGTTTCTCTGTGGGAGAAGTTAGCTGGAGGTGGTGAAGATGGCGGATGGAGACAGTGGGAGCGAGCGCGGTGGTGGTGGCGGCGGCTTCCAGCACTTCCAGCGGGAGCAGGAGACCCAGGAGCTGGCGTCCAAGCGCCTGGACATCCAGAACAAGCGCTTCTACCTGGACGTCAAGCAGAACTCGAAGGGTCGCTTCATTAAGATAGCGGAGGTTGGCGCTGGGGGCTCCAAGAGCCGTCTGACTCTGTCCATGTCCGTAGCGGCGGAGTTCCGCGACTACCTCGGGGATTTCATTGAGCACTACGCCCAGCTGGGGCCCAGCAGCCCGGAGCAGATCGCACAGTCCTCCAGCGGCGAGGACGGCGGTCCAAGGCGGGCGCTCAAAAGCGAGTTCTTGGTGCGCGAGAACCGCAAATACTACCTCGACCTGAAGGAGAACCAGCGCGGGAGGTTCCTGCGAATCCGGCAGACCGTCAATCGAGGGCCGGGCTTCGGAGTCGGCGGCGGACCCGGGGGCGCCGTGCAGGCCGGCCAGACTATCGCGCTCCCTGCGCAGGGCCTGATCGAGTTCCGCGACGCCCTGGCCAAACACATCGACGACTACGGCGGCGAGGACGAGGAGCTGAGCGGGGGTGCCGGCGCCCCGGGAGGATATGGAGAGCTGCCCGAGGGCACCTCCATCATCGTGGACTCCAAGAGGTTCTTTTTCGACGTCGGCTCCAACAAGTACGGGGTGTTCCTGCGGGTCAGCGAGGTCAAACCCAGCTACAGGAACTCCATCACCATTCCCTTCAAAGCCTGGGGTAAGTTTGGAGGAGCCTTCTGTCGTTACGCCGAGGAGATGAAGGAGATCCAGGAGAGACACCGGGATAAAATGTACGAGAGGAGAGAGGAGTCGGAAGGGGAAGATGTGGACGATGACTGACATGTAGAGTTCAATAAGTGTATGAGAAACGAGTGCATGAATTGAACTCAAATAGCCTACTATGATATTGTGACATACTATTCATTTGACAGAAAAATAGATCTGTGAAGTTTAAGGGGGGGGGGGGGGGGGGGGGTAGTCATTTATAAGAAGCCATGGGTGAAGGATGTTCATATGTGGGGCCGTCATCAGGGGTCTCCTTGTCCTGTGCCCCATGAAGTAGGGGCCCTCAACGATAATTTGATTTTTAAAAATGTATGCTGTCCTGTTAAACCAGCAAGATTAATTGTCTTAGTTAACAATTAAACCTTTAGTACATCCAACACTAAGACTTCCAAATTTGAAATGCAGTCGGCACATGAAAATCAGGCTATATGGGTGCATATTGCCCAACAGATTTCATGGGAAGAAATTGAATATTGATATTCAGTGTCACTGGTCTTCATGGTGTGTTTCTAACCAAGGCAGCATGGGACTTAACAACTGTTATCAAAATGTGCAATTTGAAGAACGTCATCGTTACATTGTGACGCGACTACAGAAAGTTGTGTTCTCAGATTATTTTATTTTTTGCTTTTACAGACCGATGTTCCCAAGGGTCTCCTGAGTTATTGTTTTAGGATGTTTTCTTTCTTTAGGCTTTATTTGAAAAGCCACATATCCATCTACATTTATGCAAGAGTTTTATGGCTTGCTGATTTGAGAATGACACGTTTTAAATTTAGATTTGGAGGGAAATGTCTATTAAAGAGAGAGAGAGAGAGAGTTCAACAAAAAAATAAATAACTCTGTCATTGTTCCCAACCTGTGTGTCTTTCAACATTACACAGTACCCAGTCACCATTCACTTCCATTGTATATTTTGTCCATACAGGGAAAGTGGATGGTGACTGTCTGAAGCTAACATTCTGTATCATTTTGTATTTCACGAAAGGAAGAAGGTCATACAGGCTTGGAACAATGTGAGGAAAATATCAGTGATGTCAGAATAGACATTTTTGGGTGATCTATCCCATTTAACATGAAAGTTTCAACCCCTATTTTGTGTTCAGAGGGTCTCAAATAATTGATATCGGAAGTCAGAATCTGTCTAGCAGTGACTTCATTGTACCGGAAGTTTATACTTTTCCAGTGTTATAAACTGAAACTATGGCTGCGTCCCGTAGGGGACCTATGGGATATTTAGGGGTAGGGTTCAACATACAAAGAGCTTTTACTTGACTTGGGTCCAAATCTTTCTTACTATGTTGGACATAAGGTCCCCTCTGGATATTTAAAGACAGATTGCATAAGTGAATAGAATTATAGCATGATAACACTCATTATTATTTAATATAAAGGGTAAAGCTACATGAATGTGTATTTTTATCCCTCTCCCTTTTTGTGTTGTTGTTTTGTTTTTTATGAAAGATCATTCTATATGAGAGAATATGTAAACATACCAGCATATTTTTGAATACACAAAGTAAAAGTTATATATAAAGTAAAGAATTATTAAAGCTCAACAAGCTAATTTTGAAAAAAAAAGATAAACTTGAAAGATTGTCCAGTGTTTGGGTTTTTTGGTGGAAGAGTATAGTATAGCGTTAATAAAGGACGTCAGTAGCAATGCATCTATTAATGCATATTATAGATTTTTAGCTCAATGAAATGTCATCCCCATAGCCCCTCCCATAATCCGCTAGAGTTTACAGTGCGCACATCATTACATTTTTTGTTTATACAATTGATATCGAAAGTCTTCAGTGGGCTTTTAGTAAGTCCATTTCAGCGGGTGCCCGTCCTGCATTTGCCTTTTAATTTAATTTATTGCTTTTCTTGCGTAATATCTGCAACTATATTAATGCAACACATTTTTGTTTATTATTATTATTACTCATTAAAAGAGAAGCATATACTGGGTGAAAAATTGTCCAAGTGTCTCACCAAAAATATGTTTAAAAATAAGCAAGTAGACCAGTGGGTTATGATGCAGAAAGATTGTTACATTGAAAATATTTCATCTGTGCACTTTTATTTTCATTCTGTTACATTCTTGATGTCCGTTCATTTGGGAGCAACAGAGTTTTGTGTTAATGTGCAAAGCTTCCTTTGACCATCCATACTGTTTCATGTGAAATGGCAGCTGTTTGAGTCGTGTACACTGCTGTGATGTATCAAGATCCTACCTAAATGATTTGTTACAAGTGGAATTGCATCGAGCCAAGTTTGAAATCAATTGATTGATTTTCTAAAGGGATAGTTCATTTTTGAGTGGTGCATTTCATAATTGTAATTTTTGAGTGAACAATCCCTTTAACATCGCGAGTTTTTACACACTATCTCTAAACTGCAACTAAAATTGTTAGCGGGGGCCATTATGCCCGATTCATCCAGATTCATTTTCTATACATCCACAAATGCGGCAGCTGTTCCTTCGCAAGCTGACTTAGCAGGCTGTCTATTTTAATGCGAGAAGCATGAGGAGGGTATGCATTCCTGCTCTGGTGGCCGTGGATTCAGCTGTGGCATTGGCTCTGAAGTGTTGAGAGGGACAAGGGCCCGATTGTTGAGAAATCCACTCGCTACTGCAAATGCTATTACGTCAGCAGACCACATTTACTGCATGTGATGAGGCTGCTGCAGCCATGTATTGGGAAATCCAGAAAACAGGTCACTGAGTTTTGCTTGATGTGTGGCATGCAGGGTTTTTAGTGATCCAATGAACTTTGGCTCGAGTGATTTGGCTTGTTGATAATAAATAGCTGGCCCTCTTATGGTACCAACGTGTGTAGACTAACTTTACAAAACAGTGCCTGATTTGGCAGCCTGAACGCAAAGCGTGACACAGCAGCTGTTGGCAGGACATTCTTGCGTCCCACCCAGACCCTCCCTCCTCAACTGCTGTTCCGATTGCTCCACTGAACTGAGCATTTGTAAATGGGAGGCACCCTTTAGGAGTAAAGGGGGTTCGAGATGGCTTTACATCTTGACTCGCTGCTTTTTTTGCAAACTTGCTGTAGGAAGGAGATTTTGAATATTTTTGTGGCTCTACAGCACTTTGTGGTTACAGTGGCGTGTCTAAATGAACAATAGCACCATTTATAGAGCATAATATGCATTTGTTTTGATTGTATAACTTATTAATGCTATATGCTAAATTCAGTTTAAGAAGGCCATGACATATATAGTGAATGTGATATTCTGAGGAACCAAGATTAAATGTTGATTAATTTTGCTTCTACGGTTTCTTTACAGTGCGTAAATCACTGACAATAAGCCATTTTGAGTGTTTTGAGGTCTTTACTTTGAGGGCGTATAACTGCGAAAATTAAAGGCAAGGGTATACTTCATTTTTCTGCATGCCATTCCATCTCGCACACTGTCGAGTGTTCAGCCTTTCAAAGTAGATGCGTTTGACACATGCACACTTTGATGACGTGCAAAGATGCGGACAGTCCACGCAAAATGTGCTGATGACGAAATGTGCTCCACTCGCACTGTGCAGAAGACGAAGTATACTTTGGCCTTTATGCAAACGCTATAGGCAACTTTTGAGTAGAATTTTGCAGCACTTTTTGGATGAACAGTCCATTTGAAATTAATTTGGGCACAAATCGTAAAGCAAGAGTGAAAACCTGAAATGGATTTTATTTTGACTTAACTTAGCTGTGTTTGTTTCAGATTTATTATGCGAGTTATGTATGTATAATTAAAATATATATATATATATATATATATATATATATATATATATATATATATATATATATATATATTATGTATATGTATGTGCGTGTGTGAGAATATGTGCTGTAAAGCTTTGTGTTTTGTTACCGCCTTAACACTAAGAAATAAGGGGCAGGAAGCAATTCTCATCCAGGGGGATGGGATAATGTGTTCATTTCCTGTCAGGGTCTTCACCGACTCTCACAATTGGCCGATATGTCTTCCTGTTTCCTAAAGTTAGGTTATGTGTAGAAGTTCAGTGGGGCATCACCATGTGTCTGAATGCTTTTGAGTGAACAATACCTCTGTTCGAAATATCAGAACTTTTCGAAAGAATGTTACGTTATTCCAGGTGATTCACCCGAGCTCTTAACAGCATCTGTGTGTCAACCAATGTTTTCGAACACCGTTTTCCTGGTCGTACGCACAAGCTTCACTATTCATAGAACAATGTTTTTCAAAAAGGTAGCTATTTTTCCAAAATATTTCATGTTTTTAGCAGAGATTTTAACATCAGAATGTCCTTGTCTGGTTTAAACTCAGGTTCTTGGCATTCTCAATATATGTGTGAATATATATATATATATATATATATATATATATATATATATATATATATATATATATAAATTTGCATGATTCATTTTCACGTTCTGTTACATAATATTGAAGATAAGGAGAGCGTTCACAGGCTACTGCAGGACACTGTCAAGAGCTCAGGTCTCAGATACTCAAAGTATCTGCCCATCAAGCCCTGCCCCAACACCAGACTGCCTCCATCAGAACTGGCAGTCTTCCATTTTTCCCATGGCTACACCATTTGTTTTTTTTTGTTTTCCTCTTGTTTTTTTTAGATATACAAGCCTATATTTAGAAAATGCTATGTATGTTTGTAACAGAATAAAGGAAATTATAAATTATGGAAAACATTTCACCTTCTGGCCTGGTGTCTTTCTTTTTGTTTTTGTACACTGGTCATTTTTTCTAGGTTTAAAGTCAACATGAAATCAAAATTGACCATTTAATTTGTCCACAATTTATCTGTAAGTTTTCATCATAATGTTATTACTTGATGAAAACATTGTATTTTCCAACTGACATTATATAGGCCGTTCAGGTTATTGGTGTTAACTAATAGCCAAACAGCTATTTAGGCATTGTTAAGGGCAGGGGTTTTCAAACTGGTGTCTTGAGGATTCACAAGGGGGTGCCAGGGCGTCTGCGTAATAACATAGTTGAAATAGATTTTTACAAAAATTACATTTAAAAAAAAATGAGTAAAATGGGTGACGTTTACAGAATTTGACATTATTAGGGTTTCATTCTGCTTCCAAAGATTGGTTGGAAAAAGATCAATTGCAATTATTCTGTTGACAGCCCTAATTTTAACTTTTGTATTTTTGTGTTTGTTTTGTTTGTCCGTTCAAAAAGTAAATATTTTCCAGATAATATTTTAATCTTTTCTTTTGGTTTTAGTACAATGACTATATAAAGCCACTTATTTAATTTTGCATTTAGCACATTATTTAATTTTACAACATATTGTCTTTATAATACTATGCTTACTATTTTTCTCACACAATATAATTGGGTATCTATAGATGCAAATATGTAGTTGCCTTAAAATTAAGCATTTTCTTTTATGCAGTAATTTTATGTTGCATTACCATTGATGTATGTAGAGATGCTCTTGTGGTTGAACTTGACCTCCAGCCTCCATGTTGCCGTTCAATCATGCTCACAAAATTGGATGCTGGCTGTGTTTTGGCGCTCAAGCTACACCCTAAAAATGGGTTGCTAATTAATTCCATATCATATTGCATTCAAATGCATGACTTGCAAAAACGGAAAAAGTGACTTGTGCTTGGTAAGACATGTTGCAACAATTGATGCAAAAATTTGCAGTACTAGAGTGCAACTTTCTAATATGTGTAATTTACCAACATTGCAGCATCTCGTCACACAGATGTCTGTTGTTTCGTCTGCAGCCTTTTTGTTGATCATCATTTGGTTGTATGGGGATGTTATCCATTCTTTATGGAGTTGAAGGGTTGCTAGGTGTTAATATGGTCTGTGTCCTGGTTGACCCCCCTCTCAATCAAGGAATTAGACTGGGTGGCACTTCAGATAGGAGTGGCATATTGGGACATAATGCCACGCTGAGGCCTCTGCCAAATTAGGCCAGGATTATTTCAAATGCAGCGAGTTCCCTGCTGTGACCTCATGAACGTTCAGTTGGTTACAAAGAGTCTGTAAGTATTAAATGTAGACCAATTTAGACTCAAAAGAGCAACTGGCAGGTCAGTCCTTATACAGATTGTGGTCGTCATTTCTTAGAAATGATTATTGCTACAGAGGAAAATGCAAGTAATTTATAATTTTGGATTTTGTGTTCAAGTACAGATACAAAAAAAATAAAAGATGTTCCTGTAGCTCAATAGAGAGCATGCAACACCAATGTCATGGATTTGATTACCAAGTAACACAGGCTGATAAATGTTTACCTTGAGAAAACTGCAAGTTGCTTCATGTGTGGCAATGCACTTGATATTTTCTGATGTTTTTTGTATGACCGCAAACAGCAGGGTGGAAGACAACACAGTGTTTTTAGTGAATAGATTGTTATTTAGCCATCACGCATCATAGTTTGAGGCAGCCAAGTCCCCGGGGAACCAGGACAGTTGCAGTGTGCGCAGGACGCTTGACTCTGTAAACAAAGTGCTGCCTTTGGCAACCGTATCGAGTTCCCTGGTGCATGTCTGAGGGAGAGTAACACATGAGCAGAGAAGAGTAAAGAGGAGGGGAGGGGATTACGTGATGGGGATTCTGCGTTCACAGGAAGAAACCCTGATCCCAGCGTGCTGCTCGGCTGGCAGGCTATATTTAGCTGGTGTTGCCATGTGCCCAGAATGTGAGACATACATTCTGCAGCATGCGCATGTGAACCCGTTAAGAAACCTAGGCTTTGTTTTTATTTACAAACGTGTGAATAAAAACAATCCAATTTGTACAGATATTTGTAACAATTTCATCATCTAGGTTGGTTACTGTTTTGTTTAGCCTTATTTGAGAATATAGGTGTTTAAAACTCGAAAGTATTTTTGTCTCGACACCAAGCTTAGCTGCCATATGAAAAGTGCAAACTACCCTGATAGCACTCTACACGTACTCTACATAGACGTCTATTTGATGCGTGTGTTTACATCTGGCAGACGTTATTTTGTTTACTCATCAGTAATACATCGATAAGACGTTTCCTCTCAGATGTCAATAAGACATTCAGCAGATGTATATGAGACGTTTATGATTTCGAATGTTTGCAAATCTAATCTTCATTCTAATCAGATCCTTGTTATTCTAGCTGTCAGTTTGTCCAGATACTCAGGTGACCTTTCACCCCACACTTCCTGTAACACATGCCATAGATGTGACTGTTTTGTCGGGCAGTTCTCACACATCTTACAGTCTAGCTGATCCCACAAAAGCTCAATGGGGTTCAGATCCATAACACTCTTTTCCAATTATCTGTTGTCCAATATCTGTGTTTCTTTCCCCACTCAAACCTTTTCTTTTTGTTTTTCTGTTCAAAAGTGGCTTTTTCTTTGCAATTCTTCCCATAAGGCCTCCTGAGTCTTCTCTTTACTGTTGTACATGAAACTGCTGTTGAGCGGGTAGAATTCAATGACGCTGTCAGCGGAGGACATGTGAGGCGTCTATTTCTCAAACTACACCTTTGTAAGAAATCTTAATTTTTTGGGCAATTTCAATCATTGTATTGCCTTCATTCCTCAAAACAAAGATTGACTGACGAGTTTCTAGAGAAAGCGGTTTCTTTTTTGCCATTTTTGATCTAATATTGACCTTAAGACATGCCAGTCTATTACATACTGTGGCAACTCAAAACAAGCACAAAGACAATGTTAAGCTTCATTTAATGAACCAAATAGCATTCAATGGTGTTTGATATAATGCCAAGTGATTTTCTAGTACCAAATTAGCAATTTAGCACGATTACTCAAGGATAAAGTGTTGCAGTGATGGCTGCTGGAAATGGTCTAGATTTGATAAAAAATGACTTTTTTCAAATAGTGATGGTGCTGTTTTTTTACATCAGAAATGTCCGGATATTCTTAGTAATCAGTTGAATGCCACTTTGGTGAATAAAAGTACCAATTTCCTTCCAAAACAGCAAAATCTGTACATTATTCCAAACTTTTGGCCACCAGTGTACGTAACGTTTCCTATCTGGAACTAACTATTAATCTTAACTTTGCAGTTATTTAAACATTTGAAAATGCAATTAACCAGTTTATTTTATAATATATAGAATTTTAAGTATTTAGCAAGCCTATATGTGCTTTTTAAGACCGAGACCTAAATTGAGAAAGTCTTTTCTAATTCTATGAATTGTTAATTGTAGATACTTAAGGCCCTTTAAATTATAAATGAGGCAATTCCCACAGCAGAAATGAGCACTTTTTGGGTGCTGTGACTCTCATCTGCCACATGGAGGCATTCTAAGATTTGTTTTCTGATCTTGCAGAAGACAATCCCAAGCAATCCCAATGCTAATATCTGTGATCCTTAAACGTCTGTGCAAAGGAATTGCATCACATTCCAAACAAGAACAATCCTCCAACCTAGTCCAGATGATGTGGGTCTATTTATTATAAATTCGGTGGGACACTATGTAACGTCCATGTTTTAAGTTTATTTCAAAATTGAGTACAATCAAATAGAAAGATCAAGTGTAAAATAAAAAATTATTTGATTTGTATTTATACTTTAAATAAATATGAATAGATAGTTAAATTAATACATGTAACATAGAAAAACATATACCTGACAAAGAATTCAATGTGAATTTACTATCTTGAAATCAAGATCTTCAGTGAGTGAAAGTCTATACATAACACTACTTACAATTTATAGATAAAACAGTTAAATCCAGATTATTCATTGTACTTGGTACATACTCTCTGGAAACAGGTCTACTGAATCAAATATGATTCTCAACTGTGGATTAGCACTTTATCATTCAGCTTGAAGCTGATGATGCGGTCATCATGTTGCTGGCATACGTTCACGTGCTCATTATCATCAAAGGCTGTGCTTATAAACCATCCACGATATTTAACAGATTCAAAAGTGTTGACAGACACACCTGTCTCTTTCCTAAAGAAGAGGAGCCCTTCTGGATCATCAGATGTGATGGTGTTCAGGGTATCAGTGACCTCCTAAAATAAAATGATAAAAAGGGTCTTACTTCCTCACTTTATATTTTATACATACACATTGTGGGCTAAAGTGTGTTGGAAAAGGATGTAATCGTGGTGAACTAACCTTTAAGACCAGGGTAGGATTGTCACTTGGGTTTTGCTTGGTACAAGCAAGATAGAGGTTGCTCTTGGAAATTTCCAGGCACACAGGCTGGGAATCAGTCACACTGAGACTTCTTGATATATACGTTGATAGATTGAACCGAACTGTTGGGAAAGAAGGAGAAAATGTGACATGTCCCCCCAATGGTGGTTCCAGCCCTGATTGGTAGTAATATTGGCAACATTATGCAATAGAGCACAACAGTGTGGTTCAGGAAGTCAAAATCTCATTCATTTTTCCCATAGACGGATTGATTTTTACCAACAACTTACAAAACCTTAAAGACAGACCTGAGCTCTGAGGTTGTTCATCAATGATACTTCTGTTGAGGTCATCAGTCCGTGGTATTTCATCTTTATTAACTAAAAATTATGCTTAATAGGAGAGTCTCTGGTGAACAACTACACTACCCTTAGTCCAGCAGAGATTCAGAGAAATATCCACTATACTTTAAATCAACCCTAAAATCACTAGTTTTACATAACTCCTTTGTTTTACATTTGATTGTCATTAGCAATGCTTCATGGGATTGTAGTTAGTGTCCTTGTGAAAGACGGTAAGCACACGGTCTTGTACCTTTGTCTTTTTTTCCAATTTTCAAATACTTTCTTTGCTTCAAAACAAAGTTTGTAATGTTGTGATTCACCTCAGAGCTGGTTGGTTTGGTTCATGACTTTTAACTCTTTTATGAAAAGTCAAATGGAAATAATGATTGGGAAAAATACTTCCAGAAGGCTGAAAAAGTGGGTGGGCACTGTTGATTCCATTCATATTTAATCAATAGTGATCTAAATGGAAAAATCCAAAGAGATTTACCTTTGTGCTGAGCGTTGCCTCCTTTCAATGTCACAGCTTTCAAATGAAGCGCTCCACCACTCCGGACCAGACTTTTCTGGAACTGATCACACACAGTGCACTGCAAGATCCGGCTGCTCTTATTGTAGGATCCTGTTCTGGTATGTGCCGTTTCCTGAACCCAACTCACACGCCGCTCTGTGGAAGTATAACGATATTAAAGAGACTTGCACAGAATAGATTCACCACTGTGTCAACAACCAAACGAGGGCAAATGACTCATCAAAACATCTTGGTTTTGGTTATCGAATTGTTTTATTCATTCTTGTTTATTAGCAAATGATTGTGAGAATTGTTATTATAAATTATAATGTGTCTTTAAGCATTAAAAACTGATGACTTAAAAATAACTTTAGTCAACATCTTTAACTTAAATAAATGCTGTAGAAATATATTGTTAATAGTTTGTTTGTGATACCTAAAGCATTAACCACTAATGTTATCGAATGGAACATTATTTTAAAGTGTTACAAAAAGTGGTTTGTAGAACCTGGTTGCTGGTTTGTTGCCGGTCTACCAGCCCCAACCAGCTTGACCAGGATGGTCTACCAGTTCAAAACCAAGTCTACCTCCTGATCAATCATCAAGACCAGAAATCACATAGAACCAGCTGGTTTTATAATACTTTCCATAAATGCTTGATAATGGTACCTTCAATCACATTATCCATGAATATACTGAGCAGTTCATCATCCCCAAAATCAGATGACTTCTGTTTTAAGTGCTTCATCCTCTTCAGAGCAACAATGAGGTTCACCACCTGCCTCATACTGTTGGTAGGATGCGTCAGCATCTCCACTTTGATGCCTTCATGCATGTCACATTGCCCACACTGGAAAGACAAGATACATTTTTAAGAAACTTGTTTTTCAAAACCATATTTCAGGTGACGATTATCATTAATGCTAATATAATGTAAAAATATTCAAATGCAACCTACCATTGCTAGTGGATCTGAGCAGTCCATTTCATCGTATTCAGCACTGTCAGAGTCAAATGCACTGCAAACTTCGGATGCACTGTTTAGAAACAAAATATATAATCAGAGAAGGCAATTTAAACCAAATAAAACGAAAGTTAGACAAATTAGCTACGTAATCTGTATCATGCATCAACTGGAGAATTGCATGCACCAAACATTAAAGAATGATCTGATACTGCAACTGAAATTAATGAATGAAAATAATACAAATATGTTTGATCTGGGAATACTTACTAGTCTAAAGCCAGTGTCACTTCAAAATCTTCGCAGGCCATTGTTCTAAAATAAAGCAGAAAACTATATTGAGAAAACATTAATCTTTAAAAAGCATATTGATTGAGGATTCATACAAGCCGTAGTAAATTCTGCACATACCAGTCAGGTAGTAAGTTATTTTTTCCTTGAATGAGTTTGTTAGATCTTCTCTCTGAAAATGTGGTTTATTGTAGACAGTGGAAGTGCTTATATCCTTCTAACGCGGGAATTCCCAGAGAAGGGGAAGTGGCTTACGATCATGAAGTTCGCTGGTTTCGACATGCAGGTTTTGAAGGTGCATTTCTATAGATTAGACTTGAGGGAAAAGTCCCATGGATATTGTCATAAATGATCCTTTGTTGGCTGAATGTGAAGATATAGCATTAAGCAAAAAACATTTATTTCCTCACAAGGAAATGTTTCATCGCGCGATATTGCGCAAGCTCACGTGCATTCGCGCCGTTTTGTCGCACATTGAAGAGATCGATCCTCACTACTATCATAAAAATGTGTGGCCATTGTTTTTATTAGGCAACTAAAAACATTATATAAAGATCACCAAATTAAGAAACATTTTTGTTTCATTAAAAACGACAGCGAAATTATATAACTTATACGTTTTTGCTTTTTATTTTGTGTTAGTTAAATGTAGTGGTCGACCTTATTAAGTAGCGCCATATTGAATTTTTGGCGGGAACGAAACGAGTCTGTCTCTTCAATGGGTTGTATCTACTTTTGTTTCAATTGGTGGCTCAGCTATATATATATATATATATATATATATATATATATATATATATATATTAACTATGCCATTAAAATGAACTTGTTTTTTGCCTCCAGAAATTCATGTTGGCAATTTGTAATGGCTGCCAGTAACTGTCAGAATCAAATTCAAGATAAGTGTCCTACCTATAGACAGTGTTGCTTTCCAAGCAGCAATATCAGCCAAGCGATGCAGGTGCATATGGTTTAAACACAAGACGGATCTCGAAATATCACACTGACTGCACGGGGCCAGTGACTCACTTTGGGCCCTCTGCAGCAATAAGATAACATCCCATAATAACACACGAAGAGGTCAGAGGCAGTGTCCATTGGAGATTGTGAAGGACTTCCAGACGACTAAAAATAACAAGTCTTTATAGAGTTTCTGATGCTTTGATTGTTGTATTGTTCTCATTTCTTTATGGTTAGAGTGGCAGTGAGGTTGGAATTTCTGTGGTTCAGTATATCTAGCATCAGTTCTGTGAATTCAGAATCATTATGATTGAATCCAAATGTGACTTTGAATCCAGGGCGTGCTGAGTGACTTCAGTTAGGTCTCCTAAGCAACCAAATTGGCCCAGTTGCTAGGGAGGATAGAGTCACTGTGTGGTTTTTGCTCTCTGCGGGGCACGTGGTGAGTTGTGCGTGGATGCCGCAGAGAATAGCGTGGGCCTCCACATGCACTACGTCTCCATGGTAATGCGGACATCATGTCACTTGATAAGATGCGCGGATTGACGGTCTCAGATGCGGAGGCGACTGAGATTCGTCCTATTTCCAGATTGGAAAAACACAATTGCCGAAGCAACCACATCCTTTTATCTCACATTTAGGCTCACATGTCTTTGAGTTGAGCTACCACGCAACTTCATCGCACGTCTGAATAAACTTCGAAAACATAGTTATACATAAAATATATCACCTTACAAGCAGGGCTGGACTGGTCATCCGGCATACTGGGAATTTTCCCGGTGGGCGTATGCACTTTGTGGCCGATCGGGAGAACCGAGCGGGCCGGTGGGCCGCAATAAGCTAAAATGAACTGCTGCGTTATGCAGAATGGACCACAAAACACCGGCACGATATGCAGAAAAGGACATATCACCCCCCTGGGCCGATTGCTCATCCCAGTCAAGACCTGCTTACAAGTCATGTGCAATAGCAAAAGTGTTTTGATGTCAAAATATTTTATTAAGTATTGTGAGAGGAACAGGGCAAAAAGTAAGCATTTATGAACTGATAATCTGCTGTTTTTCTCGTAATTTTGTGAAAGTAAATAATACAATGTCCTCGAGGCATTTCTATTTTTTTTTTCATGGGGAAACTGCTTCGATATGAACAACGAGCCACATAAAACCATTTTGTTAAAATTTTCGTATAGTAACATGATTCTTGATTTGAAAACAGTCCTTTATTTTTGCATTTTCATTTGGTGTCAAAAGTGGTGCAGAAATTTGTCTTAAAGCAACAAAGCACTTTTTTTTTAGTTTTCAACGTAATATAAGTAACTGTATATGGCAATAAAATGTCATTATGGCAGAATTAGTTTCAATAGTTTTTTGTATTAAAGAAATAGTAAAAATAAAAAAAAATAAAAAAGTTTAGTATTATTGCAAGTGAAATCTATAATGACAAAATAACTGTAACATTTCAGAACTTTTTTCACAGAGGAAGTTAAGGGGTGAATTAGCAATTCAATTGACAGAACATCCAAAATTGTGTTATAAGGAAAATAAGTTGTAAATTCTTCAACAGCAAGGATTTTCAGAGTTTTGTCTGTAGTTAAGCAATCATCAATCATTTGTTTAAAGCAGATATTTTCTCTGGATTTTCCAGCAAAAGTTTTGTGCTTATGTAACACTTCCTCATTTATTGACAACCATGCTTGTCAGAATCGTTGAACTCTGCAGCTCAGCATTCTTTGCCGTGTTTTATGACCACATAAAAACTAATAGTCATAAAAGTGCCAACTGACTCGACAAGAGTGATGCAACAAGTTTATAAACAGAATTGAAGCACAGGAAATAGGGAGGATATAGAGAATAAACATGGCATTCCCATTATCCCATTAGCTCATGCTGGACTCTCAGATCTTATGCCATGATACTGTGACTTAAGTGTTTAAATAGGTGTGTTAAAGGATGTGATGCATCATCAGATATCACTTAACAAATGCGTATCCTGGATTTCTTGTCAGCAGCTCCCAAGACTGAATGTGAATTGGAGTGTATCAATATGATACTTGGGAAAAAGAGGACTTAAATATAATGTTACTATACAATTTAACATAAATAATATGGTTTTCCCATTGAGCTATTAAAACTACAAGTCCTGATTTCAGTAAGATAAATATACAGTAGCTCCAAAAATATTTTGGATGGTAAAGGCACAATTTAAGATCCAGTAACGCCATAACAAAACATCAAACCAAGAGGCATTTTTTTTTTTTCAAAGATAGTACATGTACACTTTCAAGCAATAGGTTTCACAAAAATAACACATCTAGTGTTGAGATTGATGAAACATTGCGTAAAATTAGTGTGAAAGATTGTTCTGTTTTAACACAGTTATTCTACATTTATATTTACAGTTTGTTATAAGCATACTGAATTATTGTGACAAAAAATATTCCTTCCACTTTAGAAATTTGTGCTTTATGCTACAGTCCTTCACAATCATTCTTTCTTTGCACAGAAGAATGAACAGGAGATGAACATAAACTACAGGAATGTGCTCCGGGGTTATTCGATTAAGTTTGGCTATTTGGAAGCATTACTATTCCTATCTACAATAGTCATATTTTTTACCAAAGTAGAAATGGTTATTTATCACATGCATGATACAGCTCAGATCAAAACAAAAGCTTGAAATCCAAACTGCATGTGAAATAGGTCTGAAAAAAAAAAAAACGAATTCGAAAGAACCATTTCCAAATTAACCACATTTAGTTCGGGAAATAAACACAAATTGAGCAACTTGTAGGTTTCTTTAGCAAACCATTATGTCAAATTCATTGTAAGTGCTACTTACTTGGCCAATAAATACCAAATTATTAAGTAATGAGATAATTACTATGAGATAGTATTGTAATACAGTGGCATGCAAAAGTTTGGGCACCCCTGATCAAAATGTCTGTTGCTGTGAATAGTTAAGTGGGCAAAAGATGGGCTGATTTCCAAAAGGCATAAAGTTAAAGATGACACTTTTCTTTAATATTTTAAGCAATTTTACTTTTTAAATCCATCTTTTACAGTTTCAAAATAACAAAAAAAGGAAAGGGGCCCGAAGCAAATGTTTGGGCACCCTGGATGGTCAGTATTTATTAACACCCCCTTTGGCAAGTATCACAGCTTGTAAACATTTTCGTGGCCAGCTATGAGTCTTTCAACACTTTTTTGGTGGATTTTCACCCATTCTTCCTTGCAAAAGGCTTCTAGTTCTGTGATACTTGGGCCGTCTTGCACGCACTGCTCTTTTGAGTTCTGTCCACAGATTAGCAATGTTTAGGTCTGAGACTGTCAGGGCCATGGCAAAACCTTCAGCTTGCGCCTCTTGAGGTCGTCCGTTGTGGATTTTGAGGTGTGTTTAGGTTCGTTATACTGTAGTAGAAGCAATCCTCTTTTCATCTTCAGCTTTTTTGCAGATAGTGTGATGTTTGCTTCCAGAATTTGCTGGTATTTCATTTAATCAATTCTTTCCTCTACCAGAGAAATGTTCCCTAGTGCCACTGGCATCAACACAAGCCCAAAGCATGATCGATCCACCCCCGTGCTTAACAGTTGGAGAGGTGTTCTTTTCGTGAAATTCTGCACCCTTATTTCTCCAAACATACCTTTGCTCATTGCTGCCAAAAAGTTATATTTTAACTTCATCAGTCCACAGGACTTGTTTCTAAACTCTTTTCATGAAGGTCATATTTGTGCAGATGTCGCTGCACAATAGAATAGCGCACAACTACTCCAGAGTCTGCTAAAACCTTCTTTAAAGTCTATTGCAGTCAAACAGGGGTTTTAATTTGCCTTTCTAGCAATCCTACCTGCAGTTCTCTCTGAAAGTTTTCATGGTCTTCCAGACCTCAGCTTGACCTCCACCATTCCTGTTAACTGTCATTTCTGACGAGGAAACGACTAACTGAAAACGCTTTGCTATCTTCTTATAGGCTTCTCCTGCTTGGTGGGCATCAATTATTTCAATTTTCAGAGTGCTAGGAAGCTGCTTGGAGGAGGCCATGTCTGCTGATTGTTGGGACAAGGTTTTAGGAGTCAGAGTATTCATAAAGCTTTGAAATTTGCATCATCTTGACTTTCCAAATGAAGATTGTGAACAAGCCATAACAAGCTAATTAAGATCTGAGCCTTGGTAAAAGTCTGAGAGCTAAAATATCTTGGGGTGCCCAAACTTGTGCATGGTGCTCCCTTCATTTTTTCCACTCTAAAATTGTGCAAAACATAAATAATACACAAATTTTGCTTAAAATGTTGAAAAGAACATTTCATCTTTAACTATATGCCTTTTGGAGATCAACTCAACTTCTACTCACTTAACTGCAACAGAAATTTTGGCCAGGGGTGCCCAAACTTTTGCATGCCACTGTATTTATCCTCAATATAGGCATCTAATAATGTAAATGTCGTTGCACAATATAACCAAAAATATCAAATGACGATAGAGCGTTTCTCACAACCAACTTCTCTTTTCTGAGGCATTTTTGCAATGACTTCATCAATTAGTGTTACTGCAACAGGCAGTATTATGAGAATAAACGAAACAATCATTTTTGTACTAGTTTGTCTTTATTTCCTATGAAACAGTTGATATCAAGAGCATTCAATGGCTTGTGAACAATACAGAGAGGATTTAAATCTTACCTACCAAAAAATGGCTGATCAGAAGTAAAGTCTATATGAATCCCTGGTCACATATATATGTTTGTACCTGAAGAACTGATATCTGCCAGCAACTGTTCCGAGTTTACAACATCTATGATTTAGAAATTGTATATTAATTTACAGTTATCTCTGACCAATCCAAAAATTATAAATACAGTAAAATAAAGAAGGGATTGTTTTTTTTGTTTTTTTAAATAATAAACATTAATTCATTTAGTACCATAGAAAATGACTTTTACAACAAAACAATCAGTACAACTTATTTCAACAGCAGAAAAAATATTTACTTGGGTTCACATACTGTTCTTGCAATAAACGATTGTTTTTAGATTATCATTAACGTTAGCTGATGGGTTGTAAGCACAATTGCATGCAACTGCTTTAAGGAACATTCTGTGTTCAATGCATGTTAAGGCCACTCGACAGCATTTGTGGCATAATGTTGATTTATCACAAAAAATGATTTTGACTCGTCCCTCCTTTTCTTAAAAAAAAAAAGCAAAAATTGAGGTTACAGTGAGGCACTTACAATGGAAGTGAATGGGGCCAATTTTGGAAGGTTTAAAGGCAGAAATGTGAAGCTTAAAATTTTATAAAAGCACTTCCTTTAAATTTTCTGTTTAAACTCAGGTAATATTTGAGCTGTAAATCTGTTTAAATCCTCATTTTAGTCTTTTTAGGGTTTATGCAGTTATGTCGTAATGGCAATGACGATGTAAAGTTAAATATGAATTTACACAGAAAAGGTTAGTTAGCGATTTTATCACACTAAAATCATGTTAGCATGCACGTTGTTTACGTCTTGCGGCTATACTTTTGAAACAGTGCGTATTTTAACGGTTATGGATTGGCCCCCATTGACTGCAATTGTAAGTGCTTCGCTGTGACCCAGATCTTGAATTTTTTTTAACTGGAAATGAAAGAAAAGTCCAGATAAATTCAATTAATTTTGTGGAAATCAACATTATGCCACAAATGCTGTCAGTTGTGCTAAACTTATATTAAATCCGAAATATTCCTTTAAAAATCTAAACGTTACAGGACTCTCTGAATCAGGCATCAATATAACAGAAAAAAGGAAGGCTTTAATTTCTTGTTTAGATACAAAGTAGGCTGGAATGTATTTGCATGTACATTCTTGCAAAAGCAAATGGAACGGTTAAAGGATTGACAATAACAAAACACCCTGTAATGGCAAAATAATAGCTGTAGATTAGCTTCTTTAGCTTCTTTAATTACCTATTACATATATGCCATCTTATAAATATGATACAACCTTGAATATGGTGATTTTCAGTATTGCTAAGACGTATTTTCCAGACTATATCAATGGAATGGGCTGTCTGCGTTGGTATGGAAAAGGTTTGCGATATTTTACGCTTGTATGGTTAGCCAGATAGCTACAGTCATGCAAGGAATTTAGGCACCAAGTATTGAAATGTTTCTCAAATAGTGAATCAAAATGCAGGCATGCTGTGAATATTCTAACAAGGAGGCATGGTTGTTTCGGACGCACCACATGACATAGAGAATAACAAGATCATAGACTTAATCGCAGTGAACATATCAATGTGCAAACGTCAACGCCCTCGCATCTGTCTCGCAAAACTGGACGGGTTTTTGGATTGCACCTGCAAATTTAGCAAAATTACGTTACGTTTCGTGGCATTCCTAAACGTGAAATTTCCACTGTGTGGCGCTAAAAGTTCGTTAAGTTTTAAGGTTAATGCTCTATGTAGTTTTACGTCAACAAAACCGAGCTCACTACCCTAAACCTGAAACCTAAACCTTACCGATAGTGTCATAAAAGCAAAGGTGAGATGAAAAACACAATTTCTGAAGCAACCGAGTCATTCTGTGGTGCTTCTATGACACTTTCAGCTCACGTGCCGACTCGCGTGCTCTTCCGGACTTGTATCCCAATCCTTTGCATCACATGTGCAATGTGATATAAGCTAAGCTACATGCTGTTTTACTCGTGATTTGTGCGAAAGTGAACAAAAGCGGTTGTTTAAGTGCCTCTACTGTTCATTTTACCAGAAAACACACAGTATGTAAAACAAGCCACGTAAAAATACATATTGCAAGATATAGGTATAGTAACGTGATTTTATGAGACCAGGCTGCAGCAATAAGCATGGCCCCCAAGGGGGCGTAGGTACAAAACATTAAGGCATGGGTCTTTAAAAAAAAGCATGATTATCTATGGGACCAAGGTAGACAACATAAAGGGAGATGTTAGGCAGAATGTTAGTCTCAGTCACCATTCACTTTCATTGTATTTTTTTCCATACAGTGAAGTAAATTGCCTAAAATGTCCTTTTTTGTGTGTGTTCCATGCAAGATTTGGAACAGCATGAAGGTGCGTAAATGCTAGAATTTGTATTTTTTGGTTGAACTATCCCTTTAAGATGACAGAAATCAAGTAAGTTGTCATAATAAAATCCTCATGCGTTCTGGAGTAAGGTTAGCTCGAAGGTCAAAAAGCTCCTCTCAGGCTGTGCGGCTCCTCCTCTGACCTAGATTCCTGGCTCTTGCTCGCACCTGCAGATCCCAAGAATGAAATGATCCATAAGAAATACTGGTTTGTTTTCGGTGTTTACATATTCTGATCATTCAGTGGACTGTGTCCAAAATGAGCAGACAGTTTACAGTCAGTAGTACTGCAAAGAAATGTCAGTAAATGGTTTGAAAAATGTCTTCCATTTAATTTGATAAATGTTCACATATTGTAATGATTCACTGGAACAAAAATCTTTACATAAGGTTCAGAAATGCAGTATAATCATAAAAAAAAATAATAAAATACAGGTCAGCAGGGAGCACCACATGATGACTTTATGTGACAAGCAGAAGTCTAAGAAAACTCACCATTTGTTTTGTGGCTTATGATAATTCTTTATTTCTAGATCATCACCGATAATGTGTGTGCAATATTTCAACAAGAATGTTCCAGATTCAGTACAAATTAAGCTTAAGATTACTAGAAATTTTTTTTTATATGAATATATTTTTTTTTTTTATAAAATCAAAATAGTGGTTACAGTTAGGTGCTTACAATGGAAGTCAATGGGGCCAGTCCATAAATGTTAAAATATTGACTGTTTCAAAAGCATAGCCTCATGATGTAAACATTATAAAAAAAACATTTTAGTGTGATAAAATCAGGAATTTACCAGCATTACCAGATTAGAAGGTTTACTGCTGTTACGTCGTCATGATAATGAAGTTGTAACATTGGAATTTATTACAGTAAAATCATGTTAGCATGTATAATGTATAAGGCTATACTATAACAGTGCGTATTTTAACGTTTACAGACTGGCCCCATTCGCTTCCATTGTAAATATTTTAATGTAACAGTTTTTTTTTAATAAAGGAGGGAGTTTTTTGTGGTAATCAACATTATGCCACAAATGCTGTTTATTGAGCTGAACTTGTATTGAACCCAGAACATTCCTTAAACAGTGTTTTTTGTTTATGCAAAATATAATTATTTTTATTTTTATTTTGAGATGAAATCTGAGATGTACATGTTCTTGGAAGGTTTCAAAAGATTTATCCATATACAGTTTGAATTGTGCTGAATTTGATATGATTGGCAAAAAAAACAAAAAAGTAAAAATACCAATACCGTCGCTGCTATATCGTGCATCTCTGATGAAAATTGGACTTTATTCATATTTAAAGGGATAGTTCACCCAAAATGAAAATTCCCTCAACATTTACTCACCCTCAAGCCATCCCAGATGTGTATGACTTTATTTGTCCTGCTGAACATTTTCAGCTCTGTCGGTCCAAACAATGCAAGTGAACTGTGACCAAACACAGTTTGAAGCTCCAAAAAGCACAAAGGCAGCATAAAAGTAATCCGTACGACTCCAGTGGTTAAATCCATATCTTCTGAAGTGATATGATTTTTGCAGATTCTTCGATTTCGAATTCTGTGTGCATATCGCCACCTACTGGGCAGGGAGAAGAAAGAAAAAATAAATCATATTTGCACGACAGCCCAATAGGTGGCAATATGCACAAAGAATGCAAATCGCCAAATAAAACAGAAGAACAACTCGGTCCTCTTGTGAACATGCTTAGGAGGGCCGGTCGAAAGTGGAGATTTATAAATATTGATCTGTTTCTCACCCACACCTATCACATAACTAATGAAGACGTGGATTAAACCACTGGAGTCGTATGGCTTACTTTTATGCTGCCTTTATGTGCTTTTTGGAGCTTCAATGTTTTGGTTACCATTCACCATTGACTTGCATTGTATGGACTTACAGCCGAAATATGTTTAGAAAAATCTTAATTTGTTTTCAGCAGAAGAAAGTAAGTCATAAACATCTGGGATGGCATGATGGTGAGTAAAGGTTGAGGGAATTTTCATTTTCGGGTGAACTATCCCTTTAAGACATCCTACAAAGTGTCTTTAGATTTACTGTTTATATATCGTGCTTTGTATTTGTTAAATTTTATACGTTTTCTACCAGTTTGGTACAGCAAAGTGACAGAAAATGACTTACCTGGACATTTATATCCTGTCTGAGGGTTATTGTGGAGGTGCCAACAGATTAACACAGAAAAGGGTTACTTTGCCAAAGGGTGGCAGTAAAAGTAAAAAAAAGATGCTCTCAACAGTAATGCATTTAAAACTGTTTTTCCACTCCGTGATGCATCAACATGCTGCTGATGCGGTTTTTATGCTTCATACTTAATATTTCATGCAAAAGATTGCTCTTGCATTTACCTCATGCAAAGAACACTAACAGTAGTTGTCAATTGCGTCAAAGAATGAAAAGTGAAGCTGAAACTCTAATGGAGATAAAAAGAGAGGGGGGGGGGGGGGATTAAGGGAGAAAGAGAAAAGACAAAGAGAAAACAGTCTTAGTTCAGCGTAAGAGAGGGATGAACACAGAAGCCAGACACATTCTCATTTACAGTACACATAGTTTCACAGACGATCCCAGTCGACCTGTTCTTGCATGTTTGGATATCAGAACAATCCATAGCTAGCCCTTTAAATGAAAACATGGAAAGAAGAAGATATGGAAAATCAAAGCACAGAGTCACACAAAAAGATCCCCCTTATGTACTCGGCTACATGCGTGTTTACTGGTGCTAAGTTTTCGTTGTACCTTGCATAGTGTTTTTTTCATTCAGGAGTTTTGTTTGACTGTTGGGCAGGATCTTTATTTCAGGGGGCTCGGGACTTTGTGCCACCCGGGAGGCCATCAAAGCGTTGAGGTACTGCAAACGGGTCACCTGTGGAAAACGGTTAAAGAAACTTTACTAAACGTCTCAAACTTACAGTGTGTCCTGGCTTAGGTCAACTATTTTTTCAGCCTTTACTAAATCACAGGCAATCAGAACATATTTGATGTTTAATATCCGACGTGGAGCGGGACTTTAGACCAATGAGATTTGACTGCCAGCACTGCCAGTGGCTCTTTACAGCTAAATCTGCAAAAATTAATCAATACAAAATCGATATTGAAAAAGTCACCATTAAATTTCATTGTCTATTAACTGGGTCTTTACAGGGGACCTACTACTTCATAAGTAGTTTTTATTATTATTATTATTATATTATTATTTGTATTATTATTCAATAAAATAAGCTGTGAAACCATTTAAAAAATAATAATATTTGAAAAACATTTAAAACATTTATCCACCAAATCAAAGTCAGGTGTTGTAACCAACATGCAGGTAATTCTGTTGTCATGTGACAAAAAACACAAAACCGAGAGGACCCCTTTAGACCCTTATTCATTTGTGTTACGTTTTAAATAATATCAGATATTTTGACATTTTTACAATTCTTTTTGTTTAGGTCTAACAGAGAAACCCTAAGAACACTTTTTGATTTCTGGGACTTAAAGGGATAGTTCACCCAAAAATGATTTGAGTTTGAATGAGTTTTTACTCACCCTCATGCCATCTCGAATGTGTATGACTTTCCTTCTTCTTCAGAGCACAAATTATGATATTTAGAAGAATATTCCAGCTCCGTAGGTCCAAACAATGCAAGTGAATGGGTGCCAACATTTTGACGTTCACAAAAGCAGATAAAGGCAGCATAAAAGTAATCCACACGACTCCAGTGGTTTACTCCATGTCTTCTGAAGCGATATGATTGGTGTGGGTGAGAAACCGATCAATATTTAAGTCATTTTTTGCTAGAAATTCTTCTCCCTGCCCAGTAGGGGATGTATGCATGAAGAATGTGAATCACCAAAAACACAAGCAGAATGTGAAAGTGAAAGTGGAGATTGACTGAGCAGGGAGGAGAATTTATAGTAAAAAAAGGAGTATGGATTACATTAATGCTGACTTATGTAAATTTTGGAGCTTCAAATTCTTCTAAAAATCTTGATTTGTGTTGTGCAGATGAAAATCTGGGATGGTATGAGGGTGATTAAATGATGAGAGAACTTTTATTTTTGGGTGAACTTTCCCTTTAAAGAGGATCAAAATTATTGCAAGACCGATATACCGATCAGGCTGATTAATCGGCCATTTTGCGATAATCGCATTGGCAGATAACCGCGTTTGCTTAGCCGATTAATTTTTAACTTTCCCTTGTTGCAGTTCCAAAATCTACTGGTTGTCAACACTTTATGTTTTCAAGTTTTTTCTTTTCATGTTTATACAAATTTGAGTAAATGTTACATAAAATAAGTGTTTTTATTTTTCCTTCACTTTACAAATTTTGTTTATCGGCATCAGCCTGGCCGATATATCGGTCTAGCGCTAATTTAGATTCTTCCAAGTCCCTTTTTAAGTCCTGATTTGCTGTTGTTAAACTGTATTATGTTTATATTGGCCATCAGCCATCCTGCTCTCTAGATATCGGTATCGGCCATTGAAAAACCCATATCGGTCGATGTCTTTAAAACCGTTCACTTGATGGTTACACCACATTTTACATCATCAAATCACTTTTTTGTAGAAAATGCTAGAAATGTTTTTCAAAAATGCATGAAACTAACATGGGGACAAAGATTACATGTCTAAGAACTTGACAAGTGTTTTAAGCCAGATTTAAAAACATATTTATCATCTTTATGACCACGGACAACCTGAAGTGTAGATAAAACCCAGAATATCCACAAACTAACAATGTATGAATAAGCTCACCTTGATAAACTGCAGGTCCGTGAGGGCTCGAACTGTGTAGTCGGGACAGTAGCTGGACGGGCTGGTGGCATCAGCCAGCTCAAAGGGGTCTCTGGGGGACTGACGCTGTGTTGAGACCGGAGACTGGTGGACTGATCATCCAAATAAAACATTACAGCCAATATAAAAGGACATAAACATAAAGCAGCAGTGACACCTGTGCTTTAATCACGCATGATGCAATAAAACATCAAACTATAAATCTTATCTCTTGTACAGATATTTATCTACATTTTTGTCCTAGCCAGTCGCTACCACGCCAAGCAATGCACTGCAAGACAATTTGTCGGTTGCTTGGTGTCTACCACTGCCTGTCTCCACTCCACTCCAGCTCTCTTTGTTTTTGGCTTTGATTGTTCTGGATGATTATTTGATCTGGGATTATCATAAAGTCACGTATTGCCACGACAAACCTGAGGAGGGAGCTGTGAGTGCCGAGACGCCGTAGTAGGTGAAAGCGCCATTATCAAACTTTAAACCCTCTTTCCCGATCTCCACCTCCACACGACCCTAAACACACACACACACACACACACACACACACACACACAGGAACAATCTGTGTATAAATCTCATACAAATCATATTTATAAATATCATATAAATATTACAAGGGCAACTGTGGCTCAGTTGGTAGATCGGGTTGTCCACTAATCGCAGGGTTGGTTTGATTCCCGGCCCACATGACTCCACATGCCGAAGTGTCCTTGGGCAAGACACTGAACTCCAAGTTGCTCCCAATGGCAGGCTAGCGCCTTGCGTGGCAGCTCTGCCATCATCGGTGTGTGTGTGTGTGTGAATGGGTGAATGAGGCAAGGTGTAAAGCGCTTTGAATACCACTAAGGTTAAAAAGGCGCTATATAAGTGCAGACCATTTAATATTAATTATTTTTTTAATTAAAAATATATATTTATGTTTGAATCCCAGGACGTGCTGAGTGACTCCAGCCGGATCTCCTAAGCAACCAAAAGGGCCCGGTTGCTAGGGAGGGTTGAGTCACACAGGGTAACATCCTTGCGATCACTATAATGTGGTTTGCTCTCGGTGGGGCGTGTGGTGAGTTATGCGTGGATGCCGCGGTGGATGGCGTGAAGCCTCCGCAAACGCTATGGCTGTGTCTCGTTTCGAAGGCCACATGCTAGGTAGGACGCGTCCTTTGAAGGCTGCAGTATACCAAGCATCCTCCTTTAAACGAATCTTGTTTAAACGAGACGCCTTCGTAGATGGTATTGATGTGCAGCTTTGTTGGGTGCCAGCTCATGAGGGTCTGAAAGGAAATGAGGGTGCTGACTTTCTTGCAAAAAAAGCCTTACAAAAGGAAATTGAAATATCAATTACATTAGGAAAAGGAGAAGGAAAAGCCCTGATTAAGAATAAAGGTATGGAGATTCGGCAGGAAAAGTGGGATGAAGAGCTGAAAGGAAGGAGATATTATAAAATTCAAAAATCAGTTAAAATAAAGATCCTTAAGAAAAGAACCGAAGAGAGGATATAACAATAACAAGACTCAGACTAGAGATGAAGATGATGTAGATCATGTCCTCCAGAGGTCGCATTTGCCGCCGCATACGTCATCAAGGCTGTCTCGTTTCAGAAAAGCAAGTAGGACACTTCGAATGAGACCTGCTCATGGGAAGCTTCATGGGAATTCAGAAGATGCATGAGGTGTATCCTTTGGGGGAACTCACAACCCACAATTCTTTGCTTTAATGGAAATGTCTAAAGAAACTGACGCCAGTGAGAATATTTTTATCTTTTCATTTTGGGGTGAAAACTGACCTGCGCATTTTTTCATGACATTCAACCTTGTGCAAAACAAAATGCTGATGGTCAAAGGCGTGAAAATATGACAAGCTCCAGTTTGCTCCATTTTCCGGTTACACGTTTTTAAAATGTTAAAAAGGTATTTACATGAATATATAGTCTTCTACCTGCAGCAGCAGAATGAAATAGTCCACAGGGTGGTTCCGTGTGTAGAGGTAGTGATCTGGACTAAGTCGGTTTCCGGAGTCAAACTTCACTTCTTGGTTGACACTCGGGTGCCGCAGCAGATGAAATAAAACTCTCTCCGAAACACGCTGTGGGCAGAAATGTTCCACCTCTGAAATAAAGAGGAGGGGGGTGTGGTAGTTAACAGTGTATGAAATCACCTCAATTAAGCAGCATGTAACAGATACAAATCAATCCTGAAATGTTCTTTATGAGTTGATGCTTGTTGCTGAAAAACGTTTTCCTTTACGGCTTGCTTTCTTTGCACAGACGTAAAAGTAGTTGCAATAATTGGATTAGAAAATTGAATGGATCTGATGGGATGAGCCACATTTGAAACATAAGATTGACATTCTAAATAGAATTCCCATTAGTTTAAATTCTGTATAAATTCTATATTAATGTAACAAGTTGCTTGGCAATCATAAACAGCATACAGTTAATCTTATGAACAATTATAATGATGTATTACAGAGTTTTCCCATCATGGTTAAATGATTATTAGGCCCCAAAAACACTCCTCAGGGTTCAAACACATTTTGACCAATGAATTTCCATGACTTTTCCAGTCATTCATGATAGCTAGATTGCATTCATAAAGAGAGTTTTATAAGAAAAAAATATTTAAATTTACATGCTCGTATTGTGATTTAATCTTGATTGCGATTAATTTACTTTTTGAGTCCTGGAAATTTACCATGACGGTGGAAACCCTGAACCCTTAACCATGCCTCTCATAGCTTATTGCTTTATTTTGAAGCAGACCTCTGGACAGGAAGCGGTGGGTGGCCAGCAGCAGTTGAGGAGAGGTGCGTATCTTCGGCTCACCCTCTGGCGGTTTAAATATAGAGAACTCCTCATGCACGCTGCGGGGCTCCAGAGGAATCTCCAGCGGTGCTATTGGACGTTTCACCTTCATGTCCACTGTGGAATTAGACAAAAACATATTTTATGTCAGTTAAAATAAAAATTTCATTTCAAAAGTACATCATTTTTACAGTAACTACTCACTGTAACCATCAGACTCGTCCAGGATCTCAGATTTAATAATCTCCTCAATAACGTCCTCCAGCGTGACCAGTCCGAGAACCTCATAGAACGGATCTCCTTCTCCTTCATTATTCACCTTCTGAACGATTGCCAGGTGGGAGTTTCCTAAGGAGGAACACAGAGAGAGAACACATGATCTTTACATCATGTAAGATGTACAGACATGGAATTAGAGAACTTTAGAATATAGATATGAGTTTAAGATGAGGCCATACGAGATACGAGAGCCATGAAACTAGCATGGCTCTGTGGGAAGGGGGTTGCCAAGGACAACGGTCCATTATATAGTTTGATTGTAGAATAATAATGTTTTTTTTTTAAATTAAATAAATAAACAAACCACTTATTAATTATGAAAACAATAAGTATAATGTATAATTACTATAAATAATGAATTATACAGCATTCATTATACACATATATTTGACCAAAGAATGCCGCATTAACCAATCACAACCAAGCATTACAGAGAGCCATGTAATAATAAACACTGAAGTAAGTACTGTTTTGTATATAACGAAAATTAAATAAGAAGAAATTGGAAAATGTTGAGAAAAAAAAAGAAAGAAAAGGAAAATACTGAAAATATAAGACCAGATGTCTGCTTCCATTAGACTGATATGCTAACTACCAATAGTTGGCAAAATAATGGCTGATACATAATGCCTGACTTTGTACAATTCAATAATTAACCAATTATTACTTCTAAAACAATTTGAGTAACTATAAAAAATATTTGAGCAAAGAATGCAGATATCAACCAATCAGAATCAAGTATTACAGAGAGCCATGCAATAATAAACACTGTTAAAAGTACTGTTTTATAATAAGAATATATAGACAAAAACAAAAAAAATCTAATATAAGTCCTGATATTATCAGCAACCATTACTCCGATACCGATAACTGCCGATAATTGGCAAAATATTGGCTGATAATGATATGGTCACCGGTATATAATGCATGACTTTGTATAGTTCAATAATTCAACTAATTATTAATTCTAAAACCAGTAATATAATAAGTAATATTTTTTAAAATAATTAACTACGCAGCATTCATTATACAAAAATATTTAACCAAAGAATGCCAATATTAACCGAATCAGAATCAAGTATTACAGAGAGCCATGTAATAATAAACTGATATAAGTATTGAGTTGTGTAGAAAAATAAATAAACTGGTAAAAATAGGAAAAAATGGAAAAACACTTAAAATATAAGCCCTGAGATTATCTGTAAGCATTAGACCAGGGCTACTCAATTTCGGAAAGGTCAGGGGTCGCACTCTTAATTGTGTGTGTATATATATATATAGTAAACATTTTTATAGGAAGAATGTTGGTATGTTATGCTGAGTTTTACGCTACACGATTTTAAGCCCGATTTTTGCTCGCCGACAGTTTTGTGGAGATCGCCAACAAAAGCCTGAAATCGTGGGCAAATCGGAGCTTGCTCTCGTGAGCAACGATCGCAGCGTATAAACTATCAAATGTGCGATTTGAGAGAAGCGCCTACGTGTCGCCGATGTCAGCAAGATATCTAGCATGTTGAATATCTGGACCCGTCTGCGATTCCAAATCGTGCAATGTGAAATGTGTTTTAACTGAATACAACGGCAGCGTTGACCTACAGCCAATGAGAGAGCAAGAAACGGGGCACGGGAAGTTTCAGTGGGAGGAGTCCTGATGTACCTGCATAGTTCGATTGAAAATCTGCTCCCATTACGCCAATACCGATAACTACCAATGATACCGATATGTTCAACGATATATCATGCATCACTAGTTTCCAGGCATCTTTTTAGTACTTAACATGCCTTTTTTGAATTCCTCCAGCATTGCATCCAGCTTGGTGTCATTAAAAACAAAATGCAGTGGATGATTGTAAAACTTTGTGATGGTGGTCATGGGGGTGCAATCTTCTGGATCAACCAACGCCAGGTCTTTCACATACAGGATCTCTACAATATTGGACCTTTCCTCTTCATACACAGGGACCCGAGTATATCCGCTCTGCATGATCTCTGACATAGTGCTAAAGTCCAGCACGGCCGTGGAGGACAGCATGAAACAATCTTTCAAGGGTGTCAAGATATCCTCCACAGTTTTGGTCCTGAGAGCCCCCTTGCTGAACTCCACCTTGACAAATTCGTTATACGGATCGTTCACACTAGTCCGAATCATTTCCATGGTTTTTTCACGGATGCCACAGGTGCTCACATCACGGCGCAGGACCAGGTCCAAAATGAGCCCAAGAGGACAAGAGAGCGGACACGTCAAAATGAGACAGATCTGGGCCAGCCATATCAAACCAGGTGCCATTTGGAAACCATAGCCAGAACATATTATATGGGGAACCAACTCTGCAAGAACAAATATTAGGCAGCAACTAGTGAACACCGCAGGTAAGATAGACCCATATAGGCGGTACAACAGCACACCAAGCACCGAATGACCCAATGCAAATATGAACAACAGCGAGCAAACCAAAACATTTCCTCGCCTCCTAATTGGCTTAAGGCGCTTGACTGACCGCTTTTCGTCTTCAGAACCACAGCTGTGCAGAACATACAGCTCCAATGGATCCATCCACAGCAAACTCAGATTCAAGCATCTGACCACACTGCAAATCAAAACCAGCACCACAACAACCAAAACCAGCCCCCATAGTGGAATGTAATCGGATGGCGCATCCGGGTCCTTTATAAGCAACTTGTCCAACCCAAACGTCATCCACGCCTGGCCCTTTAAGACACACACATGATGGAATACAGGCTCTGCTTTCCTATTCTCCGATATGGATGATGCATTCTCGGTTTGGACCTCTATGAGCCCGCTATTCTCCTCGTCCGATCCGAACTCTCCAAGCACCCTGAACGCAGCGGACCTGCGGAGGTCCTCCTGCGCGCACGGGTCATCCGAACCGCCTCCAGCGGTGGCGAACGAGACCCACGGCCAGCTCTCTTTGGCCAGGTAGGACCCAAACAATCTGAGCTTGAAAATGGACCCGTGCGGAGCTACGACGACCCGTTCGCGCATGTACACCCGCTCGCTGGCGTCCTCCAAGCGCAGCCCGAAAACCTGCGGTTCTTCCTGGCTGCAGGTTGTGAACCCGCACAGGAGTGATATGATCAATGGGAGACGCAGCTCCGCCAAGCTGACCACCATATTGGAACAGGGCAGCCTGGCTTTACGAATCATGTGACGCTGGTGTTGTTGTGCTGCTGCTACCCTCCTATTTTTTCACTTGTTTTCATAGAAAACAGCGAGGAAAACTGGCTCGGTCCGGCCGCCATGTTTGTGTAACAGATTCTTATGCACAGACGTGCAGAGCCGTAATGAAAACAGTTTGTTTTTTATACGTACGCGACGTCCTCTCAAGTACGGACCAATAGCAGAACAGCAGGCTTTTGTTTGACCAATCGGAGAACGGGCTGCTTTGGAAGCCACGCCTACAACAGCAAAGAGGAGCGATCAGCATCTTCTCAAGGCCGTTGGAAACAAACACCTATGGATACAAAAGACTGACCTGCTTTTTAAAAAAATAAAACATTTATAGATTTTAAATGAATATGGAGGGTGTAGTTTACTGTGGACCAAACATAAAGAGAGCGAGTTTATGTGTTAAACTTGGCTAATCTTATAGACTTGGTAAAAGTTTTACCATTGTGAATAGTTTGTAACTAGTTTGTAACTAGCTTATAACGCTATAACAACATTAATTGATCCCATTGAAATAAAAGCAACATTACAACACAGATTGAGAAAAAGAGGTATTTAATAGAGAAATCTGTCTCTTAGAACTGCCATTCATTTACCATCCTCGTCAGAACTCAAACAGTATAATTATAAATAATTATGTATTGCTTTAAATAGGACTGGAGGCCAGGACATAGCTAGTGGGGTGAAAGGTGGTAATGATTCTAGGGGCCCACTGTTTTGGGGGGAAAGGGGCCAAGATCAATATACAGTCAGGGGGCCCAGAATACCTTGCTACGGCCTTGACGGGAGGTACAGTACATTTGCTTTTTGCATTTTCACTTATAAAAGGAGCGGACTAAAAAAAAAAAGTAAACGGAAAAATAAATAAATAAATCAATACATAAAAAATATCCAACAGAGATTTTGTTTCTTTTAAATTAAAAAGAATCATCATATCTCACCCATTCACAAAACAAATAATTTTCAATTTTCAGAAGAAAGAAATTTCCAGAGCATTCAAAGGTACACAGAAAACAAATGATTAGTTGGCTTAACAAACATAACGTATAAATTGCTTGAACATATTTATATATTTCTGCATTAATGTGTACATCACAAAATATCTATTATAAAGTGAACTTGGAGTGATACATAAAGTAAATTAATAATTGTGAGTTCCCTTTAACATCTTTGGCTTAAAAATCCTTCAAAATAAGATTTTAAGTACAACAAACTGATACGATCAAGAACTTAGGTTGTGGGGAATACCCATAAATCCTTGCGCTTGAATAATTTAAGCATGTATGTTTGGTCAAAATTAATGTATTGGGTCATTTAGTTAGTAAAAGCTGAATGAACTGATACATTTGTGTATATCTAACAAAGGGTTTCTAGTTATGCTGACATAAAAGGACCATAAGTTGATTTTACTTAAAAGGCGTGATAACGAAAATGCTACATATACTGTATATTTTAAGTAAATCCAACAATTGTTTTTCCAGTGTACAATATCAATCACGAGCACTAGCAAACATCACTTTTTAATGGAAGACGAGTGCATTCCCATTCATTTTGATGTGTGAAGCAAACCATTCAAATGGCTTAGTACACGATGCAAGACCCTGAACTGTCCGAAAGGTCAATCTAAACTTCATGACAACAAATAGTTAATTATGCATATAGTAGAAAATGCAACCATTTCCTGAACACACATTCAGAACCTTTAACCTTCACCGTCATCAAATTATCAAACAGGAGACACTCCTCTATGTTGAAAAAGCCACAGACACTCAAGTCAAAACTTCTCTTCAATAGAGGTGCATTGGAGAATCAACTGTGAACATTAAAAGCAGATTACTGTGCTGAATTCAGCAGCAATCAGACCCAAAGGAATTTCATTAGTGACAAGTGGCAAAAGCATCCCATATAACCAAAACACACAAACAGAATCCCTGTACACGAATGAGTCAGAGGAATTAAATGGACAAATCAAAGTGCAGAATGCTTTGGCTGATGTGTTGACTGACTCATTTAATATCCTGTAGTGTCGCAACTTTGGTCATGATACATCTTACACTGTAGTTTTGGTTTCAGTTTAACTAAATACTAGTTTAATTTCATATACTGTTCAAGAAGACAATTGAGGTCAAATCCAACTCTCTCTCTCTCTCTCTCTCTCTCTCTCTGTGCAATAATACATTAAACATGTTAAAAAAAAAAAGAAACAACAACTCTTGACTACTTATTGCTTTAGATAAAATCTCTCATAAAGGCAACAAAACATAATTAAATAACCCATAAATCATAATACAAACTTCCAACTAAGTCCATTTCATACTTTTCAAAAAGAAAACAATGCTGTTCATTCAACCTACTATTGAGTAATCTATTTAAATGTTATTCTCTGTCACTTGGATATCTCATTGAGATTTTAAAGGGATTGTTCACCCATAAATGAAAATTCTTTCATCATTTACTCACCCTCATGCCATCCTGTGCCTGACTTTTTCCTCTGCTGAACAAAAATATTATATTTTAGAAGAATATTTCAGCTCTGTAGGTCTGTTCAACACAAGCGAATGGCGACCAAAGCTTTGAAGCTCCAAACAGTACATAAAGACTTCAGTGGTTTAATCCATGTCTTCAGAAGTGATATAATAAGTGTAAGTGAGAAACAGATCAATATGTAAGCTATTTTTTACTATAAAACTCCACTTTCACATTCTTTTGTTTTTGGTGATTCACATTCTTCGTTCATATCGCCACCTACTGGGCAGGGAGGAGAATTTATAGTAAAAAAAAAAGTACTTAAATATTGATCTGTTTCTCACCCACATCTATAATATCACAAGACATGGATTAAACCACTGGAGTCATATGGATTACTTTTATGCAGCTTTTATGCTTTAAAGTTGTGGTCACTATTCACTTGCATGAATGGACCAACAGAGCTGAAATGTTCCTCTAAAAATCTTCACTTGTCTTCTGCAGAAGAAAGAAAGTCATACACACCTGGGATGCATGAGGGTGAGTAAATTATGAGAGAATATCCATTTTTTGGGGTGAACTATCCCTTTAATACAAATTCTGAAATAAAGGAACACTTTTAACACAGAAACTCCAATGCATGCACTTACAGTGTGAAGACATCAGACTAAGAGTTCAAAACCTTCTCTAATATCAGGTCATCACGAGGAACACAATGGGAATGAAAATGTCACAGGAAGTCGATGCTGAAAATCTACCACACCGAGTTGCAGCGTAGTATTAATACTAGTGCAAGGAACGAGGCTTTGATTGAATTAATTTATGGTCTGTTCATTTTTAAAGGGATGCTCACTAAAATGGAACTTCAGAAAAGATTTATTTACACACCCTTGTGTTGACAACCCATATGACTTTCTTTTTCGGTACACAAAGGGAGAAATTTAGGTTGTATTGTTGTATTGATCTCATACAACAGCAGTGGATGGTGACCACCTCTAACAAGCTTCAAAAGGATGCACAAGTATAATTCAGAAGTCTAATAAATTATTCCATGTGACTCATGCCTTGTTCTGAAGGCATATAATAAGACTTGGTGATTTATTTTTATTTTTTTTAAATAAATCAGATTTATTTAGTAAATATATTCACCAATTGTTGCTCTCCTGTGAGTGTTCATGAGTGTGCACAAGAGCAGCAATCCACGTTCGTGAGACGGGTCATTCAACCGAGAAATCTTCAGGAGCACCAGAGATATTTACTATAGACAACACAACACAGCTGCACACAATCCAGAGAACCAAGCATGCAAAACATGTCTGAACCATAATAACCTTAGAGATGAACAAAGAAAAAGTGGGTGAATCTCACAAAACCTGTCAAGAACATGTCCGAGTCGTATTTTCCCACAAAATCAAGAGTATATATATATATATATATATATATATATATATATATATATATATATATATATATATATAAAATATAATAAAAATATAAAATTATTTTATATAATAATTTTAGAATAGTAATTTTCTAGTAATAGTAATATTAAATTCATGACAATCAAATTTCCTCCTAATTCTTACTGTTTTTTTTTTTTGTGTGTTTTTTTTGTGCATTACTGTAATATTTAAATGGTAAAGTATTTATTCATCATGGTAATATTTGTTGCACTGCCTTATACAATTTTAAAATTTAAATTGGCATAAATTATTTTGTTACAGCATTTCTTTTAACCGCAATGCACTCAAAATTATTATTAATATAAAACCGGATTCATCACCGACAATGAAAATTACAAAAAATTTCAAAAGTAAAATGTCCAAACAAATGACCATAATGACACAATGTTCGAAATGTGCTTAATTGTCATGAAATATGACCAGGACATTTCTTTTGTGTGATTTACTTGGGGAAAGAATTATAAATATTGTTAAAATAGAATAAATATAATCTAAGCATGCAAAATGTTGACTGTAGATCAAACACATATACATATTTTGACAAAAATAAACATTACATTTTTTGAATATATATATATATATATATATATTTCAATCATTTATATTATATACTGTATTTCATATAAAATGTCTGTGGTTTGGGATTTTTCAATGGTCATTGCTCAATCCTCATAAAAGATTTCCAAACCATTTCTGCATCAGCAAACTTCCTGTCTCCAGACCATATTTACAAACAGTTTCCCTTCATGGTTGTCACGTAGAGCTACAGTTTCAACACATGAAGCTACGTCATGTAGCAAAATTCACCAAAATAACCTTGGCTTGATGTTTTCATCTTCAAAAGAAAGCCTTCATACGATCATATAAAACTACAATATACAGCAGGCAATCTAGATCAGAACTCTCTCTTTGAAAGGAATATAGTTTGTGCTAAAAGGTTAGTTCCACACAAACGAGTCCATGGATTTCCCATGGCAATAATAGCTTATGAATTGAGCCTCAAAGTGCTCTTAATGTCCCAAAAATCCCCTAAACTAAAGACAACGGCATACAAACGTAGTCTTCAGGGTCAGAGACATAACAGGTACATATCTTACAATAAATGTGTTTTATACTGATGAAATGTTGTATAATGCCTTTAAACACCCCGGTTTTGCAAAGGGCGCTGCTATTTGTCGCATGCAAAGTACACACTTTACAAAAAGCGTTGAGGGATGAGTGTCTACATGAATACATGTCTAAGTGGCTACCATGCAATAGCAGACAAACAGGTCTGAATGAAAACACAGTCAACATAACTTTTCAAGAACACCTTGACCACCGGCTGAACCCGCAGCTCCTAAAATCACAGTGAGATCTCGTCCAGCACCAAAAACAATGCAGCTCTTAAACAAATCTGTGATTATTTACTCACCCTCAAATCGTTTCAAATGACTTTTTTCTTCTGTGGAACACAAAAGTTACATTTTTTAACCCTTATGCACTGTTCATCGTTGAATCACGTTCCAGTTGTTCCCGGTCAAAAGTGACCGGAAACTATAAATGTGTAATTTTTTTAATTGCTATGAAAGAAATGTAACAACTCTATATTAAATCACGTAAAAGCACAACGTAAAGTTGTGCATTTTAGGTGGGGTTTGGTGTATTTAGACATTATTATTATTATTTTTTATTTACTAATTAAAATTTTTTTATGAATATTTTCTCAAATACATCAAAAACCAATCCTCATAAATTATATAACTTTTGAAAGCTGCCAAATGAATAAATGTAAATATAAATGAAAGCTTAAAGTCTCAAGAATCTAACTGTGCTTTTCATTAAAAACAAAACAAAAAAAAACAGATGAAATTACAAGTATAAACACTAGGTGGCTGCAGAGAGCTACTTATTCTTCCCTGGTTGAAGATGATTTCTAGATTTTGTCACACAAGTTCTGCATTTAAATATATATTTAAACATTATCAAAGACTACTTTTGTCAAAGTTTAGCATTTTGTTTGAGGTAATTTTTTTTTCATTTTTTGCATAC
Organism: Moxostoma hubbsi; assembly: GCA_032164185.1. Taxonomy (NCBI): domain Eukaryota; kingdom Metazoa; phylum Chordata; class Actinopteri; order Cypriniformes; family Catostomidae; genus Moxostoma; species Moxostoma hubbsi. The sequence continues at coordinate 3,695,475 of JAVLUX010000050.1, forward strand.
CTGAAATTAGTAGAATAACACGTAATGACCTACTTTATCCCTTTTTGAAACGAGATGAATGTGTGTGCGTTCAGCATTGTAGATGTGTTGTGGTCTCATAATTCATTTTGGTGTGTGTGTGTGTGTGTGTTCTGCATTGTGGCTGATTTATTGATTTGTTTGACAAATTAAAAAAATTAATAAAATAGTTCTGTTTTATAGTCTGACCAGTTCAGTTTTGTGTGTGTTTTGCACTCCTGATGTTTGTTAGTCTCACCCCATCATGTCTGTGTGCGTTTTCTTTCTTTTTTTTTTTTTTTGCTTTGTGGCTGTTTTTTAGATTTTATAATTAAATTATGAAAAATAAATCTCTGATTTATAGTGTTTCCCATTCATTTCCTATGGCGGTCACTTCTGACCGGAACAGTCTAGTGTAGCTTTTTTCTACCATTTAGACTGATCGAATCAACTCTGTGTGTGTTCAGATATCAAATGGACGAAAAGTCACCAAGTCTCATACCCGTCAGATAAATCAAGCCAGTTTTATTGAAAAAACTAAATTGATTTCAGTAAAAAATGACTGAACAGTGCATGAGGGTTAAGAGTATTATTGCCACTTTTTTTTCCATATAATGAAATTGCATTGGGTCTAGGGATGTCAAGCTCCCAAATCACAAAAAACCAAAAAGGGAGCCCATCTGTCTTGTGCACGATATTAAAGTCTGTTGAAGCCTTAAAATAGCTTGGATGGTAAAAAAATACTAAAATTCAAGTCGTTATTCACTGAAAATCTTCATCGATTCAAGTTTGACATCAACTTTTCATCACGAGACAATCAAAAAACAATGACGTTTAATGTCAAATCTGATGCAATGCAGCTAATAGCAGAATTCTGGTTTGAGAGCTACAGCGGAGGGCAAGATTTCACCTACATTTTTGAATGTTCAACACAGAAAGCTATCGTATGGCTTTAGAACACTTTGAATATAGCGGGCAAGTCATATTAACTATTTAATGCTATTTTATGCTATTTTATAGTGCTTTCGGAGCTTGACTGCCCCAGTTCCCATTCATTTTCAATAAAAGAGTGTCCATGATACTCCTCAAAAATGTACCTTTTGTGTTCCACGGAAGAAAGAAAGTCACATGGAATGGCATGAGGGTGAGTAGATGATGACAGAATTGTCATTTTTGTGTGAACCAGTCCTTTAAAACACACATATTCATTTTGCAAATAGATTACGAGAGGAACCGAAACAACACTTCACATCCTGTTGAGTGTTTTGGAGTTCATTCCCACAAACATTCGCCCTCTCGAATCAAGAAGTCAGGCAAGCTTTTTTTTTTTTTTTTCCCCATATTAACTGTAGTTTCTAGCTGGAACTGACATTTTTGAAAAAAAAAAGGACTTAGAAAGGGTCCATGCCAGCACATCAACGTGTTCAACTGCATACGTGTTTGTGCGTTGTGTGTGCGCAATTGCATTTGGTCAACTCTGGAGCTCCGTGCGACAGGGCCCCAGATTAGTTTCGTCAAATGGTGCTCTCAGTGTGAGCGTGTGTGTGTGAGATTGTATGGACGTTAGCGTTCGGATACGGTGGATGCATATGGGGGTTGGGGAGTGACGTCGGACTGCTGTTGCCGTGGGGATGATGAGGTTTTGGGTGATTGTTAGGGTTGGGGCTAGAGTTAGAGTTGACGTTGGTGTTCAGGTGCGACTGATTCTGAGGGTGGTTGTGGCTGGGTCGGCGTGTGGGGAGGCTGTTCTTGTCATTGAGCAGCGTGGTGGTCTCATCTGGTCCGTTCTCTTTTAAGGCCGCTGGCGCTGTGGTGTGGTTTCCAATGGAGGTGATGGGTGGAGTGGAAGGTGGCAGGGGAGCAGGATCCAGTCGCATATGGCTGCTCTCAGGGGACTGCGGGGTGCTGTCCAGCTTAGACGCCAGAAGTCCGTTTTGGTACTGTGAGCGAGTGACCTGAAAAATAAAAGAGAATACATAAATACAGATAACACATGGACACCAGGACAAGCTGAAAGCACATATCAAATTTCACAAAAAAACGTGCTGTTCTGTCTACAGTTTTTCAAAATATACTCTTTTGACCGCAAGCCCATTCGGACACATTCGACGCAGGCACGCTACGATACTTTTTAAGTAGAGTGAACAGCGAACACGTGAAGACGACCAGTGCTGGGTAATAACGGATTACATGTAATCTGGATTATGTAAACAGATTACAAAAATCAAGTACTTGTAATTACCTTAAATTACATTTTAAAATATTTATGGATTACACAATTACATATTAATCAGGCAAAGGCAGTAAATTGTTCATAATTTAATAATCTAAATCAAACTACAGCAGATATAAGTTCAGAAAGTCTTCGAGTGTTTACGAATGGAGGGCGGAGTTAAGATGTGGAAGACACCAGACGTAATCACACTGAAGATGGAGCGGTATTCCATACATACTGTAAATACCCAACCGATTGTATTCGTGACGTAAAGTTAGTTTTAGTTTTGCTAATTTCTTTTACTTCAAAATTGTACATGAAATTGTACATGAACTTCAATCAGAAAAGGACTAATAGCGAGTAAAACATACGCACACTCACATGGTATCAGTTCTCATATTTTGATCCATTAAGTATGTTTTCTTTAATGCATTTAAGCAACTTTGTCAAGATTGTACAAGCTTATCCTACTCGAATGCATGTGAGATCAAATAAACAACAATAAATTCAAAAGTAATCCAAAAGTATTCCAAAAAGCAATCGGATTGGATTACGTTACTAACTACAATTTTAGTCATGTAATTTGTAATCAGTTCCAGATTACAATTCAGAAGTAATCTGCCTAACATTGTAGATGACTTTCCACGTGTCTAGGACACTGTGGCGACTAAATTTGCGCCACACGCTTTGTTTGTAGCTGCATGCGGAGAAAACGGCTTTTTAACATTTTGTGTAAGAATTTCCCGATTTTACAAATTCATTGCAATCCTAAAACTTTTTAGGATTATGATTTGAACAGCTTTCCAGCTCATAAAAATACACAAGTTTTAGCTGAAGAATTAATGTACGTACTTTTATAAAATTGTAAGCTTCACATTTCTGCCTTTAAACCCTCCAAAATTTGGCCCCATTTACTCAACTGTAAGTGTCTCACTGTAACCTCGATTTTAGCTTTTTTTTTTTCTTCGTTTTACTCCCCTTTTTCTACCCAATTTGGAATGCCCAATTCCCAATGCGCTCCAAGTCCTCGTGGTGGCGTAGTGACTTGTCCTCCGGGTGGCAGAGGATGAATCTCAGTTACCTCCACGTCCGAGACGTCAACCCGCGCATCTTATCACTTGGCTTGCCGAGTGCGTTACTGTGGAGACATGGCGCTTGTGGAGGCTTCACGCTATTCTCTGCAGCATCCACGCACAACTCACCACACACCCCACCGAGAGCGAGAACCACATTATAGTGACCACGAGGAAGTTACCCCATATGACTCCACCCTCCCTAGCAACCGGGCCAATTTGGTTGCTTAGGACACCTGGCTGGAGTCACTCAGCACACCCTGGATTCAAACTCACGACTCCAGGGGTGGTAGTCAGTGTCTTTACTCAGCTACTCAGGCCCCTGATTTTTGCTTTTTTAAAGAAAAGGAGGGACGAGTCTAAATATATTTTTTGGTAATCAACATTATGCCCTAAATGCTGTCAATTGAGCTTATTGTGTATGGAAACCAGAATATTTCTTTAAAGGTTGAGATCTATAAACATTTAAAAAAAAAACAGTTGTGGTTAACAATAGGCTTATCTCTCTTTTTAGTGCTTAATGGCCGATACAATGCACAGATAAATATATTATATAATTCAATTTAATGATGGCACATAAATAAAAATAGCTGAATTAAATGAGAAATGCAGACAATATTTATTCAAAAATATTTGAAAACACAAAATGTGCATTATCCCTAAAAAAGTCCCATTTATATGCCAATAATTCTACAATGGCAAATATCGTCCAATGAATGGGTCTGTCTGAGATATTAGACTATTAGTAATGTTGAGATGGAAATTTATTGAACTGTAGTGTTAACTTACCTTCACATACTGTAGGTCAGTGAGGGCCCGCACATTAAAATCAGGGATGTACTGTGAAGACGGGCTGTTATTGAGCTGACTGTTACTGCCGTTGATAGACATAGACTCAACTCTCTCTGTGCAGCTCAGAGACGCCGAGCGATTCAAACCGCTCATATGTGATGGAGAGCGAAACTCTGGAATGTACAGTAAAACTACGTTAGTTCATGCCGCGACACGCCTGCTTACACACACCAGCCCACACACACGGTTACAAAGCAATCTAAATGGGGACATACTACAGACTTATATAGTTTCTATATAAAGCAAATGATAATTACTACAGACCAACACAGGTGGGTTCAAACTTTTCAAAGCCAAGGGCCGCCAAATATGATGATCCCCTTGACCCCTTCCCTTGCGAGGACCCCCAATGACTTATTCTTAATGTATAAAGTCACATTTATACTGTGTGACAAAAATGTGTGCTATTATATAAGACAACACGATGTTTGCAAAATGGAGTAATTGGCTATTAGGACAAGAGAACTGATTAAATACTATTTAGAAAATATTTACTAGCTGCTTTAAGTTGAGAGCGTATATTTTTAACACACAAAACTCAACCTCAAGATTTTCAACCAGTCAAATATCTTTTTAAAAAATGTTAAACTTTTAATTTTTTGCACATTCTTTTCTCATTTTTATTCACGGACCCCTAGCGCCCCATTCCGGCCCACTCGGGGTCCCCGGGCCCAAGTTTGAAAAACTCTGGACTAACCCATACATAAAACAGATTTTATGTTTTTTTTAATTTGTAAAAACAGAATTTTTCTTATGTATTTGTTTTATTATTTTATGGATTACGTCCCCATATTTAGCTAATAGATTTTAAATTATAGCTACATTTGTACGCACACACACACACACACACACGCACACGCACACGCGCACACGCACACACATTGGTGCAGCAATCATTATTTTGGACTCTCCATAGACATAGTGATTTTATTCTGTACAAATTATAGATTCTATTCCCTAACCCTACCAATTTTTTTTTTTTTTTTCATAAATTTTTTGTTTTAAATTATTTGAATTATGGGGACACTAGAAATGTCCTCATAAAACCACATTTATAACATAACACCCGTGTAATTACCAGTTTGTAACCTAATAAATGTCCTTGTAAACCACCCAAACCCGCCCCCCCCCCCCACACACACACACACACACACACACACACACACGAGAAACTGAACGAAACATCAAAGAAAGGCATTCACACACACTCAAAAAATACTTGTAAGATTTAAGCATTTCAATTTCAATTTAATTTTCCCTCCCATTTTTCTCCCCAATTTGGAATGCCCAATTAGGTCCTCATGGTGGTGCGGTTACTCACCTCAATCCGGATGGCGGAGGACAAGTCTCAGTTGCCTCCAGTTCTGAGACCGTCAATCCGAGCATCTTATCACGTGACTCGCTGTGCATGACACCGTGGAGACTCACAGTATGTGGAGGCTCATGCTACTCTCCGCGATCCACGCACAACTTACCACACGCCCCATTGAGAGCGAGAACCACTAATGTGACTCTACCCTCCCTAGCAACCGGGCCAATCTGGTTGCTTAGGAGAGCTGGCTAGAGTCACTCAGTTCACCCTGGATTCAAACTCGCGACTACAGGGGTGGCAGTCAGCGTCAACACTCGCTGTAATCTTCAACAAAATTAAATGAATACAACTTAAGTTTATTCAAGTTTTATTTATTTAATTTTTATTCAGATTAAACGATTTCCTTCAATATGAAGGAAGTCAGTTTTGAATTTGAAATGCATAAATCTTATAATTAGGCTAAAGACATTTACATGTGCAAATGTTGAAATTAAAATCAAAGAAATCCAATACACTCATATGGTAAAATAATTCAATCACACCATTTGTGGCTTAAAACAACACTGAAATAAAACCAATGAGATGGGGAAAGAGACAACAATAAACAAAACGATGGCATATGAAGGGAACAATTATTGCAAATGATTGGCTGGTCATTGTGGACTTCAAAAGCATGCATTTGAGTATGATCTTAGATCAGTAGCAGAGACAGATAGCAGTATAGTGTCCTACAGAGCATTTTTGTATTAGTATGTAAGAAAAACCATGTCCATGTGCCAATGGACATGAAATCTCTAAAACATAATGTTGCCACCCAACTCATGAGATCAGTCTGTGATCTGACTGTAATTTTAATGCACTAGTGCCATCTAGAGGTGTGTTTACACTCTACCTGCAGCACTCTCAGGGACTTCTAACAAATTTGACAACAACAACAACAGATAAAAATGAACGCTGACAGAAACGGACAAATAATTGGAGCACAAAAAAGTCCCATTGATTTGAATTACATGGCCACTGATACAAAAACATCCGATTTCCCTTAACTTCTATATTTGCCAGCAGAGGTAAGGTAGTCCTGCCTTAAGTTAAATGATCATGGTAAACAGCGTTCTTTAAGCAAGCCTATAATAATAAACAGGTTTTCTATACAGCAAACGGCTTTGCCGATTACAAAATTTGTTCTAGGATTGTAACGTTGCTTCGTTCACTCTCAGTATAGATGGTATGAAACCCTCTTCTTAAAAATGTCCCTGCGACTGTCAGTTCTGGAAGAATTTAGGAGAGGTCTTGCAGACTAAACCAATCATATTAGTGATATCAAAGACTTTTGATGATGTCAGAAGATTGCCTTAGTACTGACTATTAGTCTACATTACACTCCTACCAAGAGAGACCGCACACATTTAAAGTGCTGTAGGTGTTTTTTTTTTTTTTTTTTTTTTTTTGTGGGGGGGGCGGCATATAAATTGTCCTCACCTGACAGAAATCACTGAAATAGGTGTCGTGGAAGAAAAAAAAAAAAAAAAAAAACACACCTGTCTGTGACAGGGTATGATTTAAATGAAACTGTGGTCACATTAGATGTCAGATCTAATACAGAGATAGATTTCAAACCGGATATATGAGGAACCATCTGGAATCCACACATATTGTGTTTCAAACATTAAGACATTCAAACTCCGATTGGTTCACGATGGCGTTCCGTTATCCGATCAACAGCATGACTCATCATTATGACATCACAATCACAGCAGAGAGACACTCAGGGCAGAAGCAGAGCACAATAGCTGGTACCGTCTGATACTAAGGCAACTCCGAAGATTTCAGGGTCGTGTGAATGTTGTGTTCAGTTGCATGAGGTCAGGCGTGTGATGGAAAGGTTGTGACGCGGGCAGCAGGGTGAATGTGTTAGGGGTTAAAGAGGAGGAGCTCTCTGAAGAGGTCAATGCTAGCACCAACTAGTCCAGGAAGCTTCCATTTAACAACATTACATCATTATCAGCTAATTAACATGTCGCCAGCTGTGTACATGCACATTTAAACATACAAGCATATGGAATATATTAGTAAAAGTAAAATTAGCAGTGGCGTATGGCAGACATCCAGACATAAGCACACCTTCTAGCTAGTATTAAAATATGCTGTCTATTAAAGGGCTAGGTATCAATACAGATTTCCCAATTTCATTCGATTAATGTCCATTTGCTTACATATAAAATAATTCTCTCAAGACCAATACTGTTAATTATAAAGGGAACCGTCTGAAAGTTCTGTTAAAACTGAAAATAATTAACAACAGTGCCCAAACTATGCTGAAAATCAAGATTAAAAGGAATATTCCGGGTTCAATACAAGTTAAGATCAATCGACAGCATTTGTGGCATAATGTTGATTACCACAAAAAAAAAAAGAAAAGCAAAAACCGGGGTTACATTGATGGGGCCGATTTTTGAAGGGGTTAAAAGGCAGAAACATGAAGCTTATAATTTGATAAGCATTTCTATTAATTGTTCTGTTAAAACTTCAGTTTTTTTAAATTGTAAAATTGTTACAGTCATTTTAGGGTTTATGGCATCACGGTAACAAAACTGTAATATTGGACACACACCGATCAGCCACAACATATAAACCACCTGCCTAATGTTGTGAAGGTCCCCCTCATGCCGCCAAAACAGCGCCAACCCGCATCTCAGAATAACAGAGATGATATTCTCACCAGAATTGTACAGAGCAGTTATCTGAGTTACTGTAGACTTTATCAGTTCAAACCAGTCTGACCATTCTCTGTTGACCTCTGACATCAACAAAGTGTTTCCATCCACAGAACTGCCAATCACTGGATGTTTTTTGTTTTTGGCACCATTCGGAGTAAATTCTAGAGACTGTTGTGTGTGAAAATCCCAGAAATACTCAAACCAGTCCATCTGACACTAACAAACATCCATGTGATTATCTGATCAGTCAATTGTGTGGCAGCAGTGCAGTGCATACAATCATGCAGATACAGGTCAGGAGCTTCAGTTAATGTTCACATCAACCATCAGAATGGGGAAAAATGTGATCTCAGTAATTTGGACTGTGGCATGATTGTTGGTGCCAGATGAGCTGGTTTGAGTATTTCTGGGATTTTCACACACAACAGTCTCTAGAATTTACTCTGAATGGTGCCAAAAAACAAAAAAATCCAGTGAGCAGCAGTTCTGTGGATGGAAACGCCTTATTAATGAGAGAGGTCAACAGAGAATGGCCAAACTGGTTCAAACTGACATATCTACGGTAACTCAGATAACCGCTCTGTACAATTGTGGTCTGTGGAATATCATCTCCGAGTGCTATTCTGAGATGTGGGTTGGCGCTGGTTTGGCGGCACGAGAGGGACCTACACAATATTAGACAGGTGGTTTTAATGTTGTGGATGATCGGTGTAACTTTACACAGTATGTTAACACACACACATAATTTTTGTCTTGTGGCTAAACCTTTGAAACAGTGAGTATTTTAACGTTCAAAAATTGGCCCCATTCACCTCCATTGTAAGTGCCTTACTTTAACCCAGATTTTTGCTTTTCAATCGGGAATATTCCTTTAATCAGAAAATCTATATTTTTACTCAGCCCTACTAGGCAGCTCACTACGGTTAAAAAAAAAAGAAGCAAAAAACGCCTCTCACTAATCACTAAATGAACACAAAAATGTGCTTATTAAAAATGTGAACTTGCTGGACCGTGGTTAATGGCAGGTTAAAAGGTCATTTGTTTTGTTAAACTTGCTTCCCCTATGGCCCCCCGGGTTAGCACCCAACATGCAGGGACTTTACCTGGAAAGCGAGTGAACAGAGAAAACCTCTTAAGCGAAAGTCGCCGCGGACGAGGCGACATCACGGTAGGAGAGAGAGGGGGGGTGACAGCTGGGGGGCCAGAGCAGAAAGACAGATAATCTCTTTAAAAATGTCACACATCATCATCATCCTCCAGAAACAGCTAAAAATTCTTCGTTGATCAGACACTCCAGTAAAATTATTTACTTAAAAGGGAAGAGTTTCATTGCTTGTAGGGCTCTCAAAGTTGAACTTTTGAGGTCAATTAAAGGAGTAGTTCACTCAAGAGAAAATTCTGTAATTTTTTACTCACCCTCATGTTGTTTCAAACCCATACACTGTTTTGTTTTCCGTGAAACACAAAAGGAGTATTTTTAAGAGCTCTTGTTCATGCAGTGACAGTTCATATCTGTCAAGCTCCAAAAAAGTTATAAAAGAAAAACAAACACTTTAAACAGTTCAGACAACTCATGCATTTATTTAAAAGGAATATTTCGGGTTCATTACAAGTTAAGCTCAATCGACAGCATTTGTGGCATAATGTTGATTACCACAAAAAAAATAATTTCACTCCTTCATCCATTTCTTTTTCCATCCCCTTTTTCTCCTAATTTTGAAATGCACAATTTCCACTACAATGCTTCAGTTTCCTCCACAAGTCCAAAAACATGCAGCTTAAGTGAACTGGAGACTCTAAACTGCCCCGTAGGTGTGAGCGAGAATCCCCCCGCCAAAGGGGCTTGCATCAGGAAGGGCATCCGGCGTAAAACCTGTGCTAAGTCAAAATGGTCCGTTGTGGCGTCCCCTAGTGGGAGCAGCCGAAAGAAGATGATTCATAAATATTCTCTGTAAGGTTTGTTCCTCACACAAAGATATGGTATGACATTAGACTATTTTTTTGCGCTTTTTAGCTGGCTTTTTAGGTGGTTTTATTACCTTCTTGGAGCTTGACAGACGCAATCACCATGAACTGTCGTACGCAATAGAGCTGTGTAAAGATTCTTCAAAAATTATTATGCGTTTCATAAAAGAAAGGAAATCATATGGGTTTGGAATGACATGAGGGTGAATAAACAATGACAGAGTTTGGGTGAGCTATCCCTTTAAAAACAATGCCAATGGATCACATGACCATTAATGTGACATTTGACTTGTATGCAGTGTTTCTCAAAGCACACATAGGCACACATTCAGACAAACTATGCACATGAAGGTGACATCTGACAAGCTGACAGACTGCGGCACAGCTGGAGGTGAAGGAACACAATCAGACAGCATCATAACTCGGCCAGCAGATGTCCCTGCAGTCAAATGTGTCCCATACATTCCCCTATTACATAACAGCACAGACTAATCTTACCATGACAGATCATGACAAAGAGCTCGAGTCTGTGCTTGGACAATTCTAAAAAAAAACATTGCTGACAGGTTCCATCACTTAAACTATGACTGTGCAGAAAAACATCAACAGATATATGCATAATATTCGCCATAAATCAACCTAAAACAGCATTCATTACAGAAACTGATGTATTTATTGTTAAATAATGAACAGTCCCATTTATAGAAAGACATTTACGATGCAAAAATCCTTTTCATAATAATATTGCATCTAGAGGTAGACCGATATATCGGCTTTACCGATTAATCGGTGCCAATAGTTGCTTATTGAAACCATCGTTATTGGCAAAAATCTATGCCGATAATTGACGATAGTGTTTTTCATAATTTTGTAATTTCTAAATATAGTCCTGGTCTATTTCAGGCTCGTTTATACTTAAAAGTCCCACGTTATGCACCAAATCTGAAATTTATTAGTAGGATTTTGATTGATCAATACACTGAATCGGGGATTTTACAAATTTGTGACTCTTTGTCTGTGTCCGTCTTAGTAAAGAAAGAATAAGAAAAAGTTCACATTGTGTAAATCGATTTTAAAAACTATCGGCTGATTAATCGGTTATCGTACATATGCCAATGGACATGAAACCTCTACATTCAGTCTAAATAAAATTGTTTAATGTTTAACAAAATTCAATTAATTTTATTTTAGTAAAGATTACAGCCGTGGTCAAAAGTATTGGCAGTAACATATATTTTGTGTTTCGCAAAGTTTTCAGCTTCAGTTGTTGTGGTGTTGATTCACAATGTTTCTAGATTGTTGTGCAGAGTGATCAGATGCATTTTAAATAATTGCAAAAATCTTCATTGGCCAAAAAAATTGACTTTATCACAAAAACCCAAATTTCACTGTTTTTTGTCCCTGGCACAAAATGACCAGGCAACATCATTTCACTAATCATATCAGCAGCACCTGGGAAAGTGTGAACGAGTACTAGTCAGGTGACTAGTCCAACAAGCACCAGGACCGTCTCCTCCTGAGGAGTCAGCTACAGAATCGAGTCACCACTGTGACCTGCGGCAGCAGGTTGATGTGAGGGCATCTGCATGCACGGTGAGGCGAAGACTTTTGGACAATGGCCTGGTGTCAAGAAGGGCAGCAAAGAAGCCACTTCTCTCCAAGAAAAACATCAAGGACAGACTGAAATTCTGCAGGAAGTACAAGGATTGGACAGAAGACTGGTGCAAAGATATTTTCTCTGATGAAGCCCCCTTCCGACTGTTTGGGACATCTGGAAAATCAATAATCTTTAGAAGAAAAGGTGAATGCTACCACGAATCCTGTCGTGCCAACCGTGAAGCATCCTGAGAACGTCCATGTGTGGTGATGCTTTTCATCACAGGGAGTGGGCTCGCTCACAATCCTGCTCAAAATACTGCCATGAATAAAGAATGGTATCAAAACATCCTGCAAGAGCAACTTCTCCCAACGATCCAGGAGCAATTTGGTAATGATCCGTGCATTTTCCAGCATGATGGAGCACTGTGTCACAAGGCAAGAGTGATAATGAAGTGGCTCGGTGATCATTACATTGAAATTTTGGATCCGTGGCCAGGCAACTCCCCGGATCTTAATGCCATAGAGAACCTGTGGTCAATCCTCAAAAGGCAAGTGGACAAGCAGAAGCCCACAAATTGTGATTATCTCTGAGCACTAATAAGACAAGAATGGATCGCCATCTGTCAGGATTTGGCCCAGATGCTGATATCCAGCGCCAGAGCGAATTGCAGAGGTTATGAAGAATAAGGGTCAACAGTGTAAATATTGACTCTTTGCATATATTTGATATTTTTGCCAATAAAAGCCTTTAAAACTTATGCAACGCTTTATCATTGTTTTCCAGTATACCATAGAAACATGTGAAAAAATTAATCAACAAATACTGAAGCAGCAAACTTTGCAAAACACAAAATGTATGTCACTGCCAATACTTTTGGCCACGGCTGTATATATCTTTTTTTTAATTTTCTCAAGTAAATTTCACTGGAAAACAAGACAAAAACACTGAATTAGAAAGATAAAATTGTACTGTAATAAACAGTTTAGTTTATAAAAGGACATTCAACAGCAAATCACAGGAAATCAAATAAAATTAACTTTTTAAATCGGGTATGTTTCACATTTTAAAAGGAATAGTTCACCAAAACTGATCATTCTCTCATCATTTAATCACCTTAATGATGTCTCAAACTCATATGACTTTCTTAGCTCTGCAGAACACAAAGATATTTTGATTGAGATATGATATGAATAAAATCATATAATGCAAGTCAATGGGGAGCAACACTTCCAAGCTCCAAATAGGACAAAGTCAGTATAAAGGTAAAATGCTAGGAAGTATAATCGAGTTTTAATTCATGATCGCGACCAGCAGACTGCAATGGCAAGATGTACAGTGAAAAATGTGTTATATTTTGGTCTGTTCTCACTCAAAACCGATCATATTGCTTCAGAAGACATGGATTAAACCACTGGAATTGTATGGATACTTCTATGCTGCCTTGTTTTGCTTTTCAGAGCCTGTTGACTTGTATTGCATGGACATAAACACGTCATACGTCAATGAAAATGATGATGGCATAAGGGTGAGTAAATGATGAAAGAATTCTCAGCTTAATGTGAACTTCTCTTTGAAATCCTTTTATTCCTTTAAATAAGGTCAAATACTCACCCAGCGATGAAGCAGTTAGAGCCATGACTCCGTAATAAGAAAAAGGGCCCGTTTCAAACTTCATATTCTCATTTCCGGCCTCTACTTCCACTCGACCCTGAGGGACAGAGGAGCGTTTGTAAGCTTGTACTTGTACGTTGTGAAATGATCTAGAACTCGTCTAGAACAAGAACAGCTTTATTTGTTCATTACATTAGGAACATTGTAACAGCGCTTTCAAACAACGTGTCAGTGACCTCAAAAGTTTGCTAACAGAAGTTGTGTTCACCTGAGGTAACCAATCGCAACAAAAGACAGCTTGAGCGCTTTCCATCAGTATTGACAAAAACATCTTTAAAAACACATTTTCTTTTGTAGCTTTCATAGGATCTTTTTGTTTCTGTGCTGTCATTTGAGATACTAAAACCCAAAGCATGGAGTTGTTCTTAAATAATGGATCAGTGTTAAAACGTTTAAAGCCAAATGCTCTTTTTTTTTTTTTGAAGGTCTTTACTGGGTTCCTTGAAAAAGAACCAAATGTCTATGCATTATTAAAGACTGAATGACACAAAATCTGACCAAAACTTGCACAAGGAACATGAGCTCATTACATTTAGCATTGTAAAACCAAAGCTGTGCATGAGCAGTACATCAAGGTGCTTCCGTGAGCACATGCGAATCCTTTCCAAAGTCTCTGCCATCATATTTGCCAGATTTTCCGCCCCAACGGTGATTCACCTTTTCCTGTCATTCTCAAAAAACGTAACCAGATCTGTGTAGATCGGATTGCATGACACACAGATCCTGTCACTCGATCTGGCTCTCCTCCGCTATCTATATTCAGGCAGCCACGACAAACACAAACAACACTCTCGCCAACACTTTACTGCCTTCTGATGTGTGCCAGCAAATCAGAGCCAAAACAAATGAAGCAAAAGCACCTACGGATCGAGACCGAGTGTTCTTTTGTCGATCAAAGTAGAAAACAATTACTAAAAAAACACCGCTAACCAAATCTTTACATTCATAAATGTCAAATGTACTGTAGTATACTATTCAAATAACTCAAATTACATTTAAAAATGCACTGTCAGTCTGATATTGGAAGTATAATTCAGTATTAGACTATACTAAAAATTACCCATCTTTTCTACTGTCCATTATACAATGTAGTTTTCTGAGTAATATTCGCTGTATTGCTCTAGCTTTGACCCACTAACTTCTATTATTTTCTTTTTAAAAACTGAGGGATGAGTTTGAAGTATTCGTAACGGTTAACAATAAGCAGTAGCGGTTCTAGCTTGTTTGGTGCCCTGGGCGAAACCCGCTTCCACATGGCCCCCATGTTGTTGACCGGGGGTTGGGGGGGGGCTAACATGAAACATTAACTAAATGAATAAATGCCGTTGAAATATATTGTACGTTTATTATATCTAATGCATTAACTAATGTACATAACAAATACAACCTTTTTGTCAGTGGCGGGTTTATGGATGGGCGACATGGGCAGTCGGCCAGGGCAGCATCTTGTGGCGGTGGGTTTGGGCAACTTTGGGAGCGTTCTCATTTAGAAACCCCCCAACTCCCCTCCCCCTCCCCCGCAAGACGCCGCCCTGGCCGACTGTATATATGAACAGCATTTATTCATTTAATTAATGTTTCATGTTAGCCTCCCCACCCGGTCAACAACTTTGGGGGCGTGTTGAAGGGAGGAGGATTCTAAATGAGAACGCTCCCAAAGTTGCCAAACACCGCCGCCACAAGATGCCACCCTGGCCAACTGCCCATGTCGCCCATGCATAAACCCGCCAATGACAATAAGGTTGTATTTGTTATGGATATCATATTTATTATCAGCCGTAACATACAAATGGCCAAAAGTTCTCAAAAATAGTGTTGCATGCCTACTTGATTCAATTTTGAGCTTTCAGTAATCAAATCCTTTGATAGATGATTTCAATGTACAGTGTTATTTTGGATAGAACCGATTTTGTTTAAAAATAGCATTGACTTAGTTGATCATCCATAAACAATTTTCTGCTATTAGCATCATCCAAAATGTCTATATCGCTTATTTGATATCACAGAGTCTTTTAAAGCACTGAACTGCATTCAAAACCAGCACATTTTGAAAAAGATGTTTAATAAATGCATTTGTACATCCAACTCATTTTGAAATCTTATTTTAACTCAAACTTCACTCTGGAAAGTAAATCATAAACAAGTTAAATAAATTATTAAAAAAATAAAATAATAAAAGTGTCCCAAATTTGATGCCAAAAATTCTTCATATAGATAACTGCATACAAAGCAAGCACATTTCAAATAATTTTGTTTCATAAATGCAATTGTGCAAACATCTCATTCTGAAATTTTATTTGAATTCAATTCCAGACAGATTCACTCTGGAAATCAGCAGATGTTGTTGGTGTAAATGAGCTGAAGAAGTTAAGCAGACATATGGTTTACGGCCAGTGTGACGTAACGCTCTGACACATAACGTTTGTTCTTCATATGACATTGTGCTAAGGGTGATAAACAAACACACAGAGGCTCTGAAAGGTTTAACCATGTCCTAGCTGACCCCCCGCAGAGCAGACCGCAAATCCGGGATGTGATTTACTGATCTCCCGTGGCCCGTGCGTAACAGTGCCATGACCCGGCATTGCTCGTTCCACCTTGGCCATCTTCAATCTTAAAGGGATAGTTCATCAAATAATGCCAATTCTGTCAATCCATGACTTCCTCTCATCCATGGAAGACAAAAGCAGATGTTAGGCAGAATGTTAGCCTCAGTCACCATTCATTTCCATTGCATGTTTTTTTTTTTGTCATGCAATAAATGAATGGTGACCGAGCAGGCTCGGTTCTACAGGGGTGCTTTGAGGTTGCCAAGCACCCTCAAACGAACCGCTGAGCACCTTCAATTGCAGACTAGGGCAAACTAGTGCCCTACTTTTTTATTAGATCTTTCATTTATCTGGTTTTAGGACCTATCGGCCATCCACAAGCTATTACTATGCTCAGGGTTGCCAGATAATAGATGCAACACCCCAATCAGATATTTATACTTGCACAGATTGGAAATATTATACATAATTTATGCAATCTGGCAATCAGGCATGCAAGTGCGTGCACTTTCTCCTCTTCAGAAAAAAACAGCGGTCGATAGTGCAATATTCTGCTCAAATAAAAGTGTGATGCAGCCACTCTGTGTCCATTCGTGAGACTGCGTGTGCTGTTTAGTGCCAAGACACGTGAGCAAAATGTTTGTTCATTGTATTATTTGTAAAATGCTGAAGTGCCTCACACACGTATGCGAATGTTACTCTGGAAGTAATCATGTATCAGTGTTATGCAGCCTGTTTTATTCAGTTGTGTGCTGAATGGGATGCCAATCAAACCATTGACGAGACCCACATCATGACTCATGAGCATGTAAACAGGTTGATAATGTTTTGAGAATAAAACAAATTTGTCCACTTTGCGACCAACATTACATTTACATTTATGCATTTGGCAGACGCTTTCATCCAAAGTGACTTACAGTGGACTTATTACAGGGACAATCCCCCCGGAGCAACCTGGAGTTAAGTGTCTTGCTCAAGGACACAATGGTGGTGGCTATGGGGATCAAACCAGCAACCTTCTGATTAACAGTTATGTGCTGTAGCCAATTAAATACAATTGAATACTAAATTTAAATTGCATTGAAATATGGTAAAACAATTATATAATTAATGTGGTGGAGCGGGTCGGCTGCTAATCGCAGGGTTGGCGGTTCGATTCCCGGCCCACACGACTCCACATGCCGAAGTATCCTTGGGCATGACACTGAACCCCAAGTTGCTCCCAATTGCAGGCTAGTCCCTTGCATGGCAGCTTTGCATCATTGGAGTGTGAGTGTGTGTGAATGGGTGAATGAGACACAGTGTAAAGCGCTTTTGTAACCACTAAGTTTAAAAAAGGCGCTATATAAGTGCAGACCATATGCCATGATTAAAGCAATGGCAGAATGGTCCCATCAGTCTGTATACACTTCAGAAAATTGTGCATCATTCATTGAGTGCATGACTACTTCTGGGCTTAAAAGACACAACTATGCAGAATTTTTTATTTTCTACTTGAAAATACATAACAGCCTGATTATGTGGCCCCTGTACCAAAATAATCGCACACCCCTGCTCAATTGAATATGTAAGACTAATCCTGTAAACTGGCAAGCAGATTTCCTTGAATCCTAGCAAACACAAAAATGCTGCATCAAAACTTAAAAACCTAAAAATGTCATAATCTCCAGGCGCAGCATTTTGCGATACAATTACGATACATCTCCACTTTATACAGAGCACACCCACTATTTTTAGAAGCACCCTCAGTGATTTTGACCTGGAACTGGGCCTGTGACTGTGCTAACATTTTGCCTAACATCTCCTTTTGTGTTCCATCGTCATACGGGTTCAGAACAACATGAGGGTGGCTAAATAATGACACAATTTTGGCTGAACTATCCCTTTAAGCCACTGTTTTAGCTAAACTAAGCTGTGACGTTGATATCCATCGAGATGAATGGAAAGTATGCAGAGGTAAAAAGGTCATTCTGTTATGTTGATCCCTGCTGTACAGTACGAGTTCACACGAGTCTATATCTATATATGTATTATCTGCTTGCTGTAGCAGGGGCAGTCAAGACTGTTTACATCAATCTCCCCTCTGATTGGATGGTTTCTCAAATAAAGGGATGGACAGTGCACGGCTTTGATTGGTTGTGTGTACGATTGTATGTGTGTGTATTTGTGTATGTTTTGTGAGCTGGCAGAAATGAGGCGGGATTAGAGCTGTAATACACAGGATCCCGTTCTTATGCAAGAAGGATCAATTAGTGAAGGTCAGGCTTGTCCAATAAAGCTGGGCCTCTCTAACTAAACCTTACAGTGAGGTCACAGAAGCTCCATCCAGCCCCGTCTGTCTCTGCGCAATTCTAAACCAGCTTCTGTCGTCGACCGACCAGCGGAGGGGCTCCAAAGAGCCACCACAGACAAGCCAAGCCAAGCACAAGAAAAGGTGGCAAACATTTGCCCGCTAAAAAATTATTTTATAAATAATAGTTTACCTAAATTATCTTTTATCTGGAAATGGATAGTGTAGAACGATTCATTCATGATGAATCATAATGAATCATTCAAGGAATGTTCCAGATTCAATTCAAGTTGAGCTCAAATCGACAGCATTTGCTGCATAATGTTTTTACTAAATGTTAATATTAATAAAGAACAAAACAGACACGCAAAATACAGGCCAATGACATTCAGAGAGCGAAATCTGTGTGTGACTGACACGCCTGGAGCGATGTGAGAGGTCAAACCAGTCAGAGGTTCCATGTAATTGGCTGAATCACATGGCAGCAGCTCTGGGGAACTTATGACTTTATAGTGGCGTCATCAACCTTCTTTAGTTCTCTCAAACCATCCACACTTTCAAGGGCTAAATGTACTAGACATGTTCAAAAGATTGTAGTTTATTTCTAAATGATATCATAATATTTTATAATCAGTAAACCTAATGATCAGTTTAGCATTCAGTCTCACCCACCTGAAGGATTAGGACGAAATAGTCGACAGGTTTTCCACGCTGATACAAGTAGTGCTGTTGTGCGCGCTTGTCGTTCTCATTGAACTTTACATCCTGAATGACATCTGGATGTTTGAGGATTCGCAGAAGCACCTTATCTGAGATCTGGAGTGGACTGAAGACACTCACCTCTAAAGAGAGATGGGTAACAATAAAAACACAACGGCGGCTGTGATTTGCAATAGACACTGCCGTTGACATAAACAGCGGAGGAAGTTCGGAGAGTAAGGTGATAATCTGTCCATCATGGACACAACAGCTCACCTGTGGCGAGGAATCGGTGTGCAACAAGCATTAGCTGAGGAGAGATCTTCACCTTGGACTCCCTCTCATGTTTAAAAGCAGAGAAGTCCCTCTTGTTCTTGTTGGGATCCACTTTCTTTCTGTTACGATTGTCAGCTAGAAGAAAAATATATAATCGCAAATACATACATCAATTAATCCATTTAAAAGGGGTTGTTTGAAATGCTGTGTTGTAACTGTTACTTTGCCAAAAATTGCTATTGCTACAAACTAAAATAAAGAAATATTTATTTCTTCAATGACAATACGTTTGAGGGTTATACCCTCACAAAAAAGAACAATGGTAACCATGGGTTTGAACAAAACACCAGTTATGACAGCTATTGTTACTGCTGTAAAATCATAATAAATGCAGAATTAAACAGAGACGACAAAGAAAATTATCTTAATAAAACGAGAAGAAATTAACTTAATGAAACGAGACAACATAGCGAGAAAATTCTCTAGCCAAAAACGAGACGACAAAGCGAGAAAATTCTCTAGCCAAAAACGAGACGACAAATCGAGATAATTCTCTAGACAAAAACGAGACGACAAATCGAGAAAATTCTCTAGCAAAAAACGAGACGACATAGCGAGAGAATTCTCTAGACAAAAACGAGACGACAAATCGAGAAAATTCTCTAGACAAAACGAGACGACAAATCGAGAAAATTCTCTAGACAAAACGAGACGACAAATCGAGATAATTCTCTAGCCAAAAACGAGACGACAAATCGAGAAAATTCTCTAGCAAAAAACGAGACGACATAGCGAGAGAATTCTCTAGACAAAACGAGACGACAAATCGAGATAATTCTCTAGCCAAAAACGAGACGACAAATCGAGAAAATTCTCTAGCCAAAAACGAGAAGACAAAGCGAGAAAATTCTCTTGCCAAAAACGAGACGACAAAGCGAGAAAATTCTCTTGCCAAAAACGAGACGTCAAAGCGAGATAATTCTCTTGCCAAAACCGAGACGACAAATCGAGATAATTCTCTAGCCAAAAATGAGACGTCAAAGCGAGATAATTCTCTAGCCAAAAACGAGAAGACAAAGCGAGAAAATTCTCTTGCCAAAAACGAGACGACAAAGCGAGAAAATTCTCTTGCCAAAAACGAGACGTCAAAGCGAGATAATTCTCTTGCCAAAAACGAGACGTCAAAGCGAGATAATTCTCTAGACAAAAACGAGACGTCAAAGCGAGATAATTCTCCGACAAAAACGAGACGACAAAGCGAGATAATTCTCCGACAAAAACGAGACGACAAAGCGAGAGAATTCTCTAGCCAAAAACGAGACGACAAAGCGAGAGAATTCTCCGACAAAAACGAGACGTCAAAGCGAGAGAATTCTCTAGACAAAAACGAGACGTCAAATCGAGAGAATTCTCTAGACAAAAACGAGACGTCAAAGCGAGAGAATTCTCTAGACAAAACGCGACGACAAATCGAGATAATTCTCTAGCCAAAAACGCGACGACAAATCGAGATAATTCTCTAGCCAAAAACGAGACGTCAAAGCGAGAGAATTCTCTAGCCAAAAACGAGACGACAAAGCGAGAGAATTCTCTAGCCAAAAACGAGACGACAAAGCGAGAGAATTCTCTAGCCAAAAACGAGACGACAAAGCGAGAGAATTCTCTAGCCAAAAACGAGACGACATAACGAGAGAATTCTCTAGCCAAAAACGAGACGACAAAGCGAGAGAATTCTCTAGCCAAAAACCGAGACGACAAAGCGAGAGAATTCTCTAGCCAAAAACCGAGACGACAAAGCGAGAGAATTCTCTAGCCAAAAACCGAGACGACAAAGCGAGAGAATTCTCTAGCCAAAAACCGAGACGACAAAGCGAGAGAATTCTCTAGCCAAAAACCGAGACGACAAAGCGAGAGAATTCTCTAGCCAAAAAACGAGACGACAAAGCGAGAGAATTCTCTAGCCAAAATGAGACGACAAAGCGAGCTAATTCTCTAGCCAAAAACGAGACGACAAATCGAGAGAATTCTCTAGCCAAAAACGAGACGACAAAGCGAGCTAATTCTCTAGCCAAAAACGAGACGACAAATCGAGAGAATTCTCTAGCCAAAAACGAGACGACAAAGCGAGCTAATTCTCTAGCCAAAAACGAGACGACAAAGCGAGCTAATTCTCTAGCCAAAAACGAGACGACAAAGCGAGAGAATTCTCTAGCCAAAAACCGAGACGACAAAGCGAGCTAATTCTCTAGCCAAAAACGAGACGACAAATCGAGAGAATTCTCTAGCCAAAAACGAGACGACAAAGCGAGCTAATTCTCTAGCCAAAAACGAGACGACAAATCGAGAGAATTCTCTAGCCAAAAACGAGACGACAAAGCGAGCTAATTCTCTAGCCAAAAACGAGACGACAAAGCGAGAGAATTCTCTAGCCAAAAACCGAGACGACAAAGCGAGCTAATTCTCTAGCCAAAAACGAGACGACAAATCGAGAGAATTCTCTAGCCAAAAACCGAGACGACAAAGCGAGAGAATTCTCTAGCAAAAAACCGAGACGACAAAGCGAGAGAATTCTCTAGCCAAAAACCGAGACGACAAAGCGAGAGAATTCTCTAGCAAAAAACGAGACGTCAAAGTGAGATAATTCTCTAGCCAAAAACGAGACGACAAAGCGAGAGAATTCTCTTGCCAAAAACGAGACGACAAAGCGAGCTAATTCTCTAGCCAAAAACGAGACGGCAAAGAATATTAACTAGATAAAATGAGACAATAAAGATTGAAAATTATCATGACCAAAAGAGACGATAAAAAAAATGCAAATAATCTTGATAAACAAGATGATAAATTACATTGACAGAATCACACAGCAAAGTAAGAAAATTATTGTGCACATACTATAGAGATCAGACTCGTCCAGGATCTCAGATTTGATGATCTCCTCAATAACATCTTCCAGCGTGACCAGCCCCAGAACCTCATAGAACGGATCTCCTTCTCCTTCATTATTCACCTTCTGAACGATTGCCAGGTGGGATTTACCTGTGGACAGAAACACCTGAGTCACAAACTCAAGAGCAGCTCAGATTTTACACACATTCAGCTCTAAGAAAAATGGAGTACACAATTTACTAAACGTTGTAATTAAATACTCAATGGCTATTTAATAGTTATTTAACAAATAGTTGAAACTTGACAAAGACGCTCATTGCGTGGGTGTAACATAATTCAAAACATATTCAGATTGAAGCACCGCATGGACATGCATATTAATGAGTTTGATAATGACTACAGGGGCAGTTATGCAGCATTAATTATTTTGCTCTTATTACTGTCAGAGGGGTTGGATCAATCACAATTATTTAAGCAATACTGGACCATCAGAGTTTCAGAGTTCAGGTGCCAAGAGAGAAGAGCAGAAGTGCTACTAAACTTAGAGCTAAGAGCTTAAGACGGGGAAATGACGAAGATGTCTGGGGATAAGATTAGAACAAGAAAGAAAGGCATAGGATGGTACACACAGACTTTCACGGCATGCCACTTAAAAAAGCAGATCTCTCAGACTAAAACTGTATAATAAACCATCTGTGCAATAATGAATGCAGGGGGACAGAGGATGCCAGTCTCATAAATTGTCCTTAGAGAGATTCATAGTGCATGATCAAGCCTTTGTGGTACAGAAAGTGCTTGAGGGCTGATCTTTCATGCATTTTTGCTGAGATACTCAAGAGCTCCTGTGGGGCCAGCACTCTGCAATCACGCACATGTACTTATTTACATACTCCTAAACATGTTTACATACATGCATATCTCAGTGGAGCTACTTTAAACAAATATCAAAACACATTTCAAGATTGCATTAAGCGTTTGAATGGATGTATCATCAAATGTATTGTCTAAAGTTGTCCAATACATGCAGGTCACATCAGTTTTGACCTGCTGTGGCATCTTTACAGTGTTGCATTGATTGGTACAAATAAAAAGATGGCGGAGTGGCTTAAAATGTCAATCACTAAAAAAAAAAACGCCCACAAAACACATTTATATTCTAACAAATCAATACTTTGCCACAGGACTCTAGGGCAAACTTCTGGTTCCACACACATCTGGTACGATTGATCTGAATTTTGTAATTAATTTGTTTTAACATGGTTTGCACTAAACTGTACCAGATTAATTATTATATCAATAAGAAAAATAACATTCATTAAAAAAATTAATAAAAATAAAATGCTATTTATATATAAAGTCTGGGACATATTTTGAAGTTCTGGAAGTTGTTGTTGTTTTTCTTTTTTAATTTATACCTAGAAATAAGCAGGACGTTTTCACATTTTCATACATTTAAACTGGAGAAACTTCATGACGTAAAGTGAAGTGTTGCTTGCAGGGTCAGAAATGAACTTTTCCATCGACAGGCAAAACTTGCCTCCTGGTTTTGATTTTCAGGGGCATTTTATACCTTTAAAGGGCAAATTTATTTTAACCAAAAAAAAAAAGAGGTCTCATCACTTTGTTAAATACTTTTAAATGTGATCAATTAACATAAAATTTTTTAATATGAATAACTACATTGAGAAATGATTCCCTCTTACCCATAAATTCAATCACCATCAATTTGTGCTTTACATTTTAAAGTATGCCTAAATAAACATGCAAAAATCATGGGGGTATTTTTTGCATGTTTGAATTTCTGGGGCATGTTTGTTACATTCATTGGCACTTTGCCCTGAGCCCCCCTTTATTTCTAACCCTGGTCACAAGTCAAACGTAACAAACTTGTACAAAAGGAGTTATCAAAAGTCTTTTGTGCATTAAACATTTTTCACTCAGATTGAATTTGCAATTCAACATTTTGTATTAAATTAGGAAAAATGCAGATTAGAAACATTTTCCTACGACTGCTGGACTTTATTGTGAATAAAATAAATATCTTTAATAAAATATGCACATTGCTTAAATGTTGAGCTTGTTGATGGTAATGTTGTTTTGTTGTATTGTTATTGATTCAGCTGCTAGGGGGGAGAATGAGCACCCATCATAATCAATGGGAGAAAAAAAACTGTACAAGCTTTTAACACAGCAAGATCTTTTGCTATAATGTCAGGGTCTGACTGTTTTTAACCGGGGTCTGTGGACCCCTGGGGGACCATGCAGTTACTGCAGTGGGCCCGATATACGACATCAAGGCATTTCTTTAAAAAATATTTTTACATTACATACATTTTAAAATTAATTTCTAAAAGTGGTTAATGTGCTGTACAGGTTTAAAAAAATTTTTTTTTTTATATATATATATTTTTTTTTACAACTTTTTTTTCACCCAAAAATGTAAGTTCTCTCATGATTTCCTCACCCTCGTGCCATCCCAGATGTCTATGACTTTCTTTCTACTGCAGATCACAAACAAAGATTTCGACAAAAATATTTCAGCTCTGTTGATCCATACAATGCAAAGTGAATGGTGACCAAAACTTTGAAGCTCCAAAAAGCACATAAAATTAATCCACAAGTCTCCATTTGTTAAATCCACGTCTTCTGAAATGATCTAATAAGTGGGTGAGAAACAGATTTAAGTCAAAATTTAAGTCGTTTTTTTACTATAAATCTCCACTTTCACATTCTTCCTTTGTTTTTTTGGCGATTCACATTCTTCATGCATTTTGCCACCTACTGGTCAGGGCTGGTCAAAGGTGGAGAATTATAGTAAAAAAGGACTTAAATATTGATCAGTTTCTCACCCAAACCTATCATATGGCTTCCAAAGACATGGATTAGACCACTGAAGTAGTATGGATTACTTTTCTACCGTTTTTTTTGTGGTGCTTTTTGGAGCTTCAAAGTTCTCGCATTGTGAGGACCAACAGAGCAGAAATATTCTCCTAAAAATCTTCATTTGGGATGGCATTTTTGGGTGAACAATTTTTTTTAAAGACATATCTGCTGAAGTTAGGTTTGTTGCATCCACTCGATTATACATAAAACACCACAATGTCACATGATCAAAGGCATCACTAACCTTTCTTAAACTCCTCCAGCATGGCATCCAACTTGGTGTCATGGAAGACAAAATGAACCGGGTGGTTGTAGAACTTGGTGACCGTTTTGAGTGTCGTGCAGTCGTCCGGGTCAACAAAGGCTAAGTCCTTAACATACAGTATGTCTACGATGTTGGAACGTTCCGCGTCGTACACGGGTATCCTCGTGTAGCCACTTTCCATGATCTCGGTCATGGTGTTGAAGTCAAGCACCGCATCGATGTGAATCATGAAGCAGTTCCTCAGAGGCGTCATTACATCCTCAACCGTTTTGGTTCTAAGTTCTAAAGCACCTTGTATGATGTTCATTTCTTCCTTGACCAGGTCGTTGTAGGGCTCGGTGACTTTCAGCATCTCCACCAACTTCTCACGGTTGTACACGGTGCCAATCTCCTGCCCAAGGACACAGTCCAGGAGCTTGCTGATTGGAAAGGACAATGGAAATGTAAGCATCATGAAGAACTTGGTTAATACAATAGTGTTGGCGCCCACGGCCAAACCGTGGCGAGAGCAAAGCGCTTGTGGCACAATTTCACCAAATATGACAATGCCAACCGTTGATGCCACCACGGCACCCAAGCCAGACCCAATCAAATCATCTAGTAGGATTGTCAACGTAGTGTTCACCAAAACATTTCCAAGCAATAATGAGCAAAGCAAATAGTTGCCCTTGCTCCGAATGGGTTCGATTTTACGTGCATACTTCTTCTCCTTATTGGTGCCACAACTTTGCACAATGCGAAGCTCCATTGGGTCCAAAGCCATGAGCCCCAGGTTGAGTCCACTGAACATGCCTGACAACATCAGTAAACATGACACCAGTATCATCTGAAGCCAAAGGGGCAGAAGAGAAGCTTTCTCCTCCACAACTATCAACCTACCATCATTATCACCCAAAAGAACCCATTTATCATCCAAACCCTGCCTGACACAGAGGCTGTAGGTCTTTTCTCGTTCACTTTTACGCAGTGCCTTTATATGCACACTCACCAACCCTGATGTGCCTCTGCTGCTCACATTCATATAACTGCTGATGCTGAAGTCTTTGGTGAAATCCTCACAAGTCCTGTTTACTGCATCACTGTCACCCGTATCCACGTCCTCCGTGAACCTTATGTGGGATGCTGCGTCCGGGCTCAGGTGTACCCCATAAAACCGGAGCAACAAGCTGCTCTCCTCCGTTACCTGAATGAGCCCGTCCTCCGTCGTGCTTGCCGGCTTCTCGCTCCTCTCCAGCCGCATGCCCAGGATCTGACTGCTCGAGCCGGGTCTCGGCGTCTCTGTTCGCCCGCCGACAGAGCTCCAGAGGAACACGATGAAAGTTAGAAGGCACCCCTGTCCGCTCCGCTCTGTCGCCATGTTTGTTGCGCTCGCTCGCTCGCTCTTTCTCCGCAAGGCTGGACCTGACGTTACGTCATCGCTGTCACATGCGGGGCACCGCCCCTCATTTGCATAATGCAAAATTCCGCAATGCCCAACGCGAGATTGTCAGGTGCACCGTTTCGCGTGGCAATTAATAACGCTTAAATAAGAATTATGCCATTGAATAAAATAACTCAGCTCTAAAGTGTTCTTATTTACGAAATATTTCGTTTGAGTATACATATAATAATAATAATAATAATATCATATATATGCACGTAGTAATATTACGATTATTTGGCAGCAAGTCCATTTGTCGTAATATAGACAGGTTTGCGGTGAGTAATAATGTTTTTTTTTACCGTCTTAACCTTTTCTTGCTCGAGGCGGAGTGCTGGTGGTGTTATGTAAACGCACATGGCGCAAGCTCTGTATGCCTTACTGTCAGGGTGACTCTCACAAAAACATCTTTCGGTCATATTTTACCCCCAAATTAAATTTAGCATAAATAAAATTAAGCCAGTGAAGTTTTTTATTTTTTTTTTGCCATGCGTTGCACATTTGCCCCCTAAATTCTCATTACAGTAATGAGTTTGTCTAAAAAAATAAAGAAATATAAAAAGATTGAAAAGACACACACACAAAAAAAAAAAAAAATACAAATTGAAGACACACTAAAAAACAAAATAATAAAAAAGATTGAAAAGACAAAATAAAAGAATATTTTTATCCAATTTTGTGTCTATGATCAATTAATGAGTCATTGAAGAGGTGAAAAAATAAAAAAATAAATATTGTAAAGACACCAAAAAAAAAAAAGATTGAAAATACACTAAAAAAAAATATTGAAAAGACACACTAAAAAAAACAAAAATAAAAAAAGATTGAAAAGACACAAAAAATAAAAAATAAAATAAAAAAAGATTGTAAAGACACACTAAAAAAGCAAAAATACAAAAAGATTGAAAGACACACTATATATATATATATAAAGATTGAAAAGACACACTAAAAAAACAAAAAAAATAAAGATTGTAAAGACACTAAAAAAATAATCATTATTCTTAAAGGAATAGTTCTACCAAAAATTATATTCTCCACCCTCATGCCATCCCAGATGTGTGTATAATTTTCTTCTGCAGAACACACGTAAATATTTTTAGGAGAATATTTCAGCTCTGTTGGTTCATTCAATGCAAGTGAATTGTGGCCTGAACTTTGAAGCTCCAAAAAGCACATAAAGGCAACAAAAAAGCAATACATATGACTCTAGTGGTTTAATCCACGTCTTCAGAAGTGATCTAATAGGTGTAGGCGAGAAACAGATCAATATTTAAGTACTTTTTTACTAAAAATCTCGACTTTAATTTCTATTTCTTCTTCTTTTTTTTTGTGACAATTCGCATTCTTCATGCATATCGCCACCTACAGGGTAAGAAGGAGAATTTATAGTAAAAAAAAGGACTTACAAATTGATCTGTTTCTCACCCACATCTATAATATTGCTTCTGAAGATGTGGATTTAACCATTGAAGTATTATGGATTATGTCTGTGCAGTTTATATATGCTTTTTGGAGCTTCAAAGTTTTGGTCACCATTCATTTGCATTGTATGGACCAACAGTGCACAGATATAAAAAAAAATCTTCATTTGTGTTCTGCAGAAGTAAGAACATCATACATATTTGGGATGGCATGAGAGTGAGTAAATGATGAATTTTCAATTATTATTATTATTATTATTATTATTTGTTTATTTTTTTGTGAACTACTCCTTTAATTATCATTCTTAGTCCCAATACTGCGAATATTTTTGCATTAAAAATCGCAATTATATTTGTATTAAAATAAGCATAAGGACAGTGCAACAAATTATACCATTATGTATGAATACCGCAGGCTGGTGATATATGGGGGTGATATATTTTTTCCGTTTAATTTTGGGGATGAAATAATACCAGGATTTATATATACCGGGATAAATGTTGTTTGGTAAAACAAGTCATTATATTAAAACACAATGTAATAAATCAGACTATTTGTTATTTGTTATGAATGAATCTGGGTAGAATATGATACAAGTGCTCCCTCTAGTGTTACAAAATACATCAACATAGATGTGTTTGCTTAGGTTTATTTTATTATTAGATTAATGCATAATTACATCCACATTTAAAATATGATGCTCAAGATTATATAAAAGGCTATTGTAGCTAAATATTACAAGGATTACAAAAAGCTTCCTGTTGTGGAGTAAGATGTACCCATTAAAATGTGTTTAGTGTTCCACACAGGAATTACTATAATCCAATGATATACTCATTGACAGATATTCTCAGTGGTCCATAAGCATGATTAATTCTCATTGCTTACCAAATAATGCATTCTCATACCTGGAATCCCCATTACCCATACCTCCATTTTATTATCTTCTTGTCAAATGCATCTCTATTACATTGAATCACTGCTTGTTAAGGCAGGTTTGTTACTAATTTGACCTGCATATTTGACACTGCCAATGTACAAGAGGTAACAGAGGTTACAAAGTATCACCTATCCTAATTATTCTAATCGTGCAAATACAACATATAGTACTCAAATTTAAACCCTGAATCTATTACTTTGGATTTTTGTGGATCAAACATATTATGCTCAGTGTCAATATGTTCCAGCTCCGACTTTCACGCCTGGTTTTCTGACACTGTATTTCCCTCAGGTAGAAGAACATCCACCATGAAGCTGATCTTCTTTGAATGGATCACACTGTAAGTGTTATCGAACCGGACCACATCTACAGAGGAGAAGAGGGTAAAATCTCTTGATCATCAACATGAGAGCAAAAGACAATTTACAGCTGCCTCCTACAGAGATTCAGAAATTAGTAGTAAACTTAGGCTACAATACTGACACTTGTCATAAATTCTCTTATTTGTGGATCTGAGTCAGCACATCACATTTATACACATTTGGGCCTGATTGTTTTATTCATGCAAGAGGACACAAAAACTCAAACACTAGGGATCGACTGTAGACTTACAGATGCCTGGTTCCTCACAGGTGTAGGATCCATCTTCTGGGACTAGATGAGAATTGTAACGTTCGGTTCGCAGTACTTCCTGCATATTTTCCAGTTTCGTTGTTTCATTTCCTTTTGTCTTCAGGAATATTCCAAAACCGATATCGGACCCTTCACTCACAAACTGCCATCTAATTGGAGTGCAACTGAAAATGTGAATTCTACAGGTCTTACAAGCAAAAAACAAAACAAAAACAAATATTGAAAAGACACACACACACACACACACACACACACACACACTCACACACAATATTGAAAAGACAAACTAAAAAAATATTGAAAAGACGCACTAAAAAATAATATAAAATATTGAAAAGACACACTGAAAAATAATAAAAAATATTGAAAAGACACACTAAAAAATTATAAAAATTATATTGAAAAGACACACTAATATATATATATATATATATATATATATATATATATATATATATATATATATATTAAAAAGACACACTAAAAAAAATATTGAAAAGACACAAAAAAATAATAAAATATATTGAAAAGACACACTAAAAAATTATAATAAAAAATATTGACAAGACACACAAAAAAATATTGAAAAGACAAACAAAAAAAAAATTGAAAAGACACACTAAACAAATATTGAAAAGACACACTAAAAAATAATAAAAAATATTGAAAAGACAAACTAAAAAAATATTGAAAAGACGCACTAAAAAATAATTACAAATATTGAAAAGACACTAAAAAATAATAAAAAATATTGAAAAGACAAACTAAAAAAATATTGAAAAGACACCAAAAAAATAAAATAAAATATATTGAAAAGACACACAAAAAATATTGATAAGAAAAACAAGCAAAAAAAA
The DNA here is from genome assembly GCA_032164185.1 of Moxostoma hubbsi. Taxonomy (NCBI): domain Eukaryota; kingdom Metazoa; phylum Chordata; class Actinopteri; order Cypriniformes; family Catostomidae; genus Moxostoma; species Moxostoma hubbsi. The sequence goes on from JAVLUX010000050.1 coordinate 3,726,000, forward strand.
ATATTGAAAAGACATACTAAAAAATATTGAAAAGACATACTAAAAAATATTGAAAAGACATACTAAAAAATATTGAAAAGACACTAAAAAATAATAAAAAATATTGAAAAGACACACTAAAAAATATTGAAAAGACACACTAAAAAATATTGAAAAGACACACTAAAAAATATTGAAAAGACATACTAAAAAATATTGAAAAGACATACTAAAAAATATTGAAAAGACATACTAAAAAATACTAAAAAATATTGAAAAGACACTAAAAATATTGAAAAGACACACTAAAAAATAATAAAAAATATTGAAAAGACACACTAAAAAATATTGAAAAGACATACTAAAAAATACTAAAAAATATTGAAAAGACACTAAAAATATTGAAAAGACACACTAAAAAATAATAAAAAATATTGAAAAGACACACTAAAAAATAATAAAAAATATTGAAAAGACACTAAAAAATAATTACAAATATTGAAAAGACACACTAAAAAATAATTACAAATATTGAAAAGACACACTAAAAAATATTGAAAAGACACACAAAAAAATATTGAAAAGACACTAAAAAATAATAAAAAATATTGAAAAGACACACTAAAAAATAATAAAAAATATTGAAAAGACACACTAAAAAATAATAAAAAATATTGAAAAGACACTAAAAAATAATTACAAATATTGAAAAGACATACTAAAAAATAATTACAAATATTGAAAAGACACACTAAAAAATATTGAAAAGACATACTAAAAAATATTGAAAAGACATACTAAAAAATACTAAAAAATATTGAAAAGATACTAAAAATATTGAAAAGACATACTAAAAAATAATTACAAATATTGAAAAGACACACTAAAAAATAATTACAAATATTGAAAAGACACACTAAAAAATATTGAAAAGACATACTAAAAAATACTAAAAAATATTGAAAAGACACACTAAAAAATATTGAAAAGACATACTAAAAAATAATAAAAAATATTGAAAAGAAAAAATTATTGAAAAGACAAACTAAAAAATAATAATAAAAAATATTGAAGACACAAAAAAATATTGATAAGACAAACTAAAAAAATATTGAAAAAGACAAACTAAAAAATATTGAACAGACACACTAAAAAAACACACACTAATACACACTAATACAAATTTAAATAAAAAAAGATTGAAAAGACACACAAAATAATAATAATAAAATAAAATAAATTCCTAAGATGTACAAATTTCTATTTCATAACAAAATTGATCTGAGTAATCTTTAATAAGATAACATGAAAAAAAAACAACTAAAAAACTAAATACTTTAAGTTGTATTAATTTAATTTCATTAAACATTACACAATGTAATTTGATTGAATTTTGTTATGAAACGTAAAAATAGGCTATCATATTTTTAAGTGCATACTGCGCAGTATATACTGTATTCTATTGTTCAAATAGCATAAACAATGTTATTCCCTATGCAACAATAAACATTTCAATTAATATTATGCTACCTCATTACACCGCTGTTTTAATTCAGCCAGTGATATCCAGTTAATAAATAACTAGAATTATTTTGGGGGATTTTTTATACAATTTTGTGTCTATGATCAATTAATGAGTCATTGAAGCGGTGAAAAAAAATCATGCTAGATATTACTCCAAGTTTTATGCATGCAAAAACTATAAATAATACAGCAAAAATAGTTTGGATAGAATGCTATTCAAAACAGACCTGTAGCCTTAAAGAGATGCTGACAGATGTCACTTACCGCAATAAGCAGTTGGGAAAGAGTACTTCATATTCTAGCTGGTAGGAGGAACCGCGGTTTACTGTGATGCTCTGGTCATACTGCACCTTGACAGAGTCCCGTACGTAGTAAGACTTCGGCACTACACCACCATAATTTAACTGAGGGGAAGATAACACATGAGCAAAGACAACACAAAACATTAGTATTCCTTATAAGTCAATCACCTGTTTAATAGTAAACTCACCATGGTTTTACAGAGAGGGTCCCCATCAGGATCAGTCATGGAGCCCCCGTAAACCGCCGGTAACTGATCGGCATCAATATAGTTCCTTAACACCTCTTTCCAGTTGCCTGTAGTGTTGCATGATTTAAGATATCATTCATATAGCACATATGAGTTACATATTGAAGTGTAGTACGCTACTCAGGGATAGGGGTTTGTTAATTTTGCTAACCTGAACAATAGTGGTGTTTCCTTCACAAACAAACACAAATTAGGCGACTTACCACCCAGTACAACAATCTTCTGCCTTGTCTCCTCACGCAAGAAGTGTTTGATCAAGTTGTATGCGATAGGAAAGAGCTTAGGGGCTGTAGAACAACGAGATAAAGCATTACAAAATGTAACAACTCTTTTTATTGTTAAACAATATCTTCCTTCAATGGCAATGTTTTAATGTGGCATCATGACATTGGTGATAATATCACTTACCTTTTATTAAAAACACCTTTTTTAGACTCTCTGGATAGTTCTCTTCAAACATGGTCAGAATCTGCCGGGGGGGGGGGGGGGGGGGGTAAATTTATAATTGTTATAATTGTAACAATTATTAAAGGAATGTCCCAGGTTTCATGCAAGTTTGGCTCAATCAGCAGCATTTGTGGCATAATGTTGATAACCACAAAAAATGATTTGGACCTGTCTTTCATGTATTTAAAACATGCATCTTAAAAAGCAAGACTCACAGTTATGGTAAAACTCTCACAATGGAGGTGAATGGAGCGATTGCATAAATGTTAAAATACACACTGTTTCAAAAATACAGCCGCAAGACAACATTATATGCGCTAATATGATTATAGTGTGATAACATTGCTTTCTTACCTTTTCTGTGTAAAGTTATGTCCAATTTTACAACTTCATTGTCATTACAACATAACTCTGGTAAATCCTCTAATGTTGTAAACACTGTAACGCCAATACATCCCTGATTTTATCGCACTAAAATCATGTTAATATGTATAATGTTTATGTCTTATGTCTAAACATTTGAAACAGTGAGTATTTTAATGTTTATGAACTGGCCCCATTCACTTCCATTGCAAGTGACTTACCATAACCAAAGTTATTATTATTATTATTATGTGGTAATCAACATGCTGCAAATTTAGCCTACCTTGCATCAAACCCTGGAAAACGTGACTGTAATTGGTCAATCACAGCATTCTGCAGTCAAATATTTTTGTATAATGAAAGCTAAATTGCATAACTGGTCGTTGTCCCTCCCCTTTAAGGTGATACAAAACCTGACACTACTAGTTTGTCTCACAATATAATTGTTGAGCTTCAAAACCACCCTGCAAAACTATCACGTTCTTACCTCACCATACAACTCAACAGCAGGTTTCCAAAGATGTTTCACGCCAAGCCCCTCACAGTCATAAATGATGGTGATAGCTTCAATGTGTTTTTCAAGCTGATGAAAGACACCCCAAAACGTCCCAAAAACAACAAGAGAATGTATTAACATAATCCTGACAAACACAACACCGCAGAGAGGCAGAAATTGTACTACATAAGTAATGAAAAGACTAAAAACGAACCAAAATAATGTCAGGGTTTATGGCATGCAAACGTGTTCTCAGTCATTTCATCACAAGCTAAAAAACACACCTTTTTAGACTGTTTCTCACACTCTTGCCGTAGCATTTCAGCATCTCTGACCTTGGTCCGAAGACAGTCTTGTTTACTAGCCGACAGTAAAAGGCCCTTCGGGTCAAGAGGACCGATGATGTCATACCAGATTGGACTTCCTTCACAATCATAGCCGCACATTCCACCAGATACATACCGCTCGATTACCTGGGTGGAAGAGAACAATATTTTTGTGTTAACATGGGAATGCTGATTCTGCTTATATCTTAGAATGCTAAATAATTTGGGTTTCCTTTTCTGATATACCTCTGGCGGTCTCCAGTCTTCAATGATTGTGTCAACTTTCATATGCTTGCGAAACTCCAGATGCTGGAATTGAAATATATCGATTTGTTATGTACTTTAAAACTCATATTAGAGATTAAAAGTCATATTAGAGATTTTTTTATAAATCCCTTTACGAGATAACATAACAAATATATTTATGTGGTAACAAATGCTTCACTGGCTTTATTTAAGTCAAAAAAGTTGTGTAGATGACTGAATCAACATGACAGATATGGTTACATTAATTTAAGTCATTTTAAGTGTCAGATCAGGTAGAAAAAAGCTCATTAATGGAACAACTGCTCTTTTTACAGTGTAACTTTGTTTCCCACAAATGCATGAATAAAGGGCCTCCAGCCTTAAAGGGATAGTTCACACAAAACTGAAAATTCTCTCATCATTTACTCACCATCATGCCATACCAGATGTGTATGAATTTCTTTCCTCTGCTGAAAACAAACGAAGATTTTTAGATGAACATCTCGGCTCTGTAGGTCCATATAATCAGAGTAAATTGCGACCAAATCTTTGAAGCTCCAAAAAAGCACATAAGTGCAGCATAAAAGTAATCCATAAAACTAAGTGGTTTAATCCATGTCTTCCAAAGCAATATGATAGGTGTGGATGAGAAACAGATCAATATTTAAGTCCTTTTTAACTATAAATCTCCACATTTAAACAGCCCCCAAAAGTGTTCATCTCTCCTAAGAGTTCTTCTTCTTTTGTTTTTGGCGATTCGCATTCTTCGTGCATATCCTCACCTACTGGGCAGGGAGGAGAACATATAGTGCAAAATGACTTACATATTAATCTGTTTCTTCACAACCATCATATCACTTCTGAAGACATGGATTAAACCACTGGAGTCATATGGATTACTTTTATGTCCTTTTTGTAGCTTTAAAGTTTTGGACCCTGTTGACTTGCATTGTATGGACGTACAGAGCTTGTTCTAAAAATCTTAATTTGTGTTCTGTAGAAGAAAGAAAGTCATACACATCTGGGATGACATGAGGGTGAGTAAATGATGAGATTTTTTGGGGTAAACTATTCCTTTAAAGTGCTTGCAAGTGCTATTTAAAAACGTAAACAGTCGTTTCAATGTCAAACCGTGATATTACCTTCCTAATCATCGCCTCGGCCTTTAGGACATTGAAACTCCTGGCTGCAAAAGGATAGAAACAAAACATTAAGAACATCAAAACTCTTTACTGCATCTACTGCAGTACTCTATATATTTTGTATACATGTTTACTTAAATGTATGGGCTTGTTGCAACTTTGTATGATTTACTTTAAAAAAAAATGAACAATTATGAATGTGAGGATGAAAATAGCATCAGAAGTTTGGGAATGTGCCATAAAATGCAAACATACGCCAGATGAAACAGAGGGTTAATCACAGTTAAGTAGGCTGAATGCAAATGAGGGCTCAAGATATTATACAACAATGTAGTGCAGAGGGTGCAAGTAAATGATTTTGCAATGGTCAGAAACACAGGAGAAGAGGCCGACAAATATTGACGCATGCATTCACAAGAGTATCACCTTGAACTTCCCTCTCAAAAAGCAAAGTCAATAGATACTTTTGAATGTTCTTAACAGAGGGTATTGATTTCTAGATAAAACTGAATAGGAGAATCCAAATGTTGGAAACTCAAAATCATTTGTTTCTTCATGTCAGAGTTCTTGCATTTTGTCTCCTAATATCTGCCTGTAGTTATCTATAATATGTAATAGCATAAGAATCTGATTGATCAACATATTGCTTCATGTCATGGGGTCAACAAATAGGGCTGTGCTGTCACTTTTCAAGCTACAGCTCATTCAGAACCAATACCGTTCAAATGCATCCACACATTCAATGCTTCCTTATACTCCACTTATTGTGAATATAGTTAAACATAAAAAGCAATTGTGGATTTGTTTACAGGACAAATGTGAATGCAGGTATAAATGTCCATACTAGGATTTGCCATCTCATTTTAGGCACGATTAAGAGTAAAGGGTAGGTTTTTCAATGGCAGGTTCTTTAACTTAGACATTTTCCCCTTATCACCTACCCCAAAATCTTGACCATTACTTAACATAACATTACATAACTCAAATCCTTGAATTCAAGGATAAGAAATAAAAGGCTTAAAGCCAACGTCATTAGTCATTTATAGTAATTTATCTATAATAATGAATAGTAATTAAACAGTAAAGGAGGGCTGAAAGCTGAACTACTGAAAATACTGATTTGTTGCTAACAGCAGTCTCAGATTTCTTTGTCCAAACTTTGACTGCATGCCAAGAAAGGAAGTGAGTCATTGCAATAATGAATGGCACAACCTGTTTCTTTTGGCACAATGGAAATCTCAGGTACAGGTGTCTGCACTAAAATAATTCATTAAATAATCATAACATAATAATCTGCATGAAAAGAAGGACTGGCAGCATGGCATAATTGCTACTTTTCCACCAATTTAATAGAAAGGTGCAATTAAACAAATTAACTTTACTTAAACGTCCAGCAGAATGAGAGATAAAATTAAATGTCACTACTGAATTTCTTGGCAGCCTGAGGAATTAGCACCACTAAAATTCAGGTGAACATATCATTTTCAATATTTCAATATCACATTTTCATTGTATATTATATTTCACATATTGTATATTGGATTGCATTTCATTGAACAACATTTTTTTATTCCTTTATAATTTTTATGCAGTTATAATAACTGTATTTATTAATTATTATGAATTTATTAATATTTTTACTTTTAAAAATTACAGGACTGGTTAAATTAATTTGTGAAGGCCAAAATAATATATAAATGTAGATTTTTTTTTATATATAGAAGTTTCTTGGAACATCTAAAAACAAGCATTATCATTTATTAAATTGCTTGTATATGAAAACTTGAAATAAAATCATTTCTCACCTCTGAGCCAGCGGAGCAGGTAATGATCACTCTGATTGGACAGTTGCTCAGACACATCTCCTAATCTCTCCCGAAACTAACCATAAAACAACATTTAATTTGACAAGAATATATGTTTAACTTTGAAGATAAGGCGTGTAGTGTTGATTAACCACAAACTCAGTAATAAATCTGTCCAAAAAAGATGTTTGCATGCACTTGCCTGTGCCAATGCCTCGGCTTGTTTGGGACTGAGGTCTGCTACTCGTCCGCTCATTTTGACAGTAGTGCACTAATGCGCTATCGTGCAGTACTCCAGCGCGCGCGAATGCACCTGTTATTTATACGCGGCCACGAGAGGTGTGCACGTGCTTATTGAGTGAGAGAGAGGGCAAGTATAGAGCTGAGTAACTCCATCTAAAATGTAATTAACCTTGAGAGTTCATGCAGTGCCATTGTAAAATAATGATACATATAGTGAATGTACTAATATGCTTTCAGGTGTTATTTTTATTATTATTATTTACTTTTTAGATAGGCCTGACTTTCTCACTATCGTTTCAATCTGAAACTAATGCGGCTCTATACCAATTTTGATCTGATTTGGAAATCCAGTTTAAATAGGCAGATTGCTATCAGGATTCAAAAAGGTTTGATCCTTTATAAAGTATTTTATTTCTTGCCACCGTTAGCTAAAATGCACTGTAAAAATGGCCACGATATTAGCGGTACAAAATGTAAAAAAAAAAAATGTAAAAAAAAAATAATTTTTTTTTAAAGTGGTTAACTAGAATCTGACTTTACATATCTGGTAATATATATATATATATATATATATATATATATATATATATATATATATTATAATTAAAATTATATATAAATAATGATAAATATATTGAACAAGACAATACATGTAATTTTAAGGTAAAATATTGTAAAAAATAATAATAAATAAATAAAAAAAAAATACGTTTTTTAGATTTAAAAAGTATTGCTTTTCCTTGATAATTAACGGTCGAATTCTATATTTAACAATAGAATACAGCAAATTATTTTTAAATTATGGTAAAAAAAAAAAAAACATTAAAAAATTTAAAAAATCAATAATTGCAGTTCAGTCCCTGCGGCAATCACAATTGAATATATTGTCTGGGAATAGTTATGTTTCTTATTTTTAATATTAGTTATGTACATTGAGGTGATGTGATGTGTGTAATATTTGCTGTAGTTTAGTTAATGTTTATTGCTTTATATTAGTGTCACATGTGTTACCCTGATGGTGTTTTGTGTTTGGGTGTTCTGTATCAATTATTGCTGTTTGTAAGGTCAATCTTGATGAACTTTAAGTTATCATGTGAGTTACTATGGTGATTATCAGTACATTTTAAGTGAAAAGCAGACTGTTATAGTTCTAGAAGGTTAGGTTAGTAGCCTATATCAAGTTTATATAATGTAATAATATAAACATTAGTGAACTGAAAACTATACAGGCATCAAAATGACATCCCATAAAGCCTGAAACAAGGTCAGCATATGTTTTACAGTATTTCTGGCAACCACAGCAGCCAGTATTTAAAAGTACATTTAAATAATTTGTGTTTAAGTAGGAGATGCAGACAAGGAGATCTTTTCACTTATAATGCTGTTTTGGAAGTTTTACTTATATCCACTCAAGGAGAATTAAATAACTTTGCTTTTTATATTTTAATGTTAGAGTGACAGCATACTTATTACTAATCCAGGGCAATTAGTTTTATCAGTGTTGAATGATCTTACCTATACCCCACAATGCATTATAGAAATTTGGCAGTATTTGCTACTAGCCAACACTTCTGTTGGATCTATAGCATTAAATGTATCGTCTTTTCAGAAGTATGAAAAGTGCGAGTAATGTGGACTCTGAACAGCAAACAAAGTTTAGTGAGTGACTGAGCAGGGCAGAGAAAATAGAAAAGCAAATAGACTGAAAATCAAAAATTTTTCTGGGAATTTAAACTTTGCTCTCACACCCATCATCAGAAAAACAGGGAAGACACAAATAAGACACACGTCTATCTATCTATATCTATCTATCTATCTATCTATCTATCTATCTATCTATCTATCTATCTATCTATCTATCTATCTAACTGTTTGTCGATCGGTCTGTCTATCTATCTGTCTGTCTATCTGTCTATCTATCCATCTCTCTCTGTTTGTCTATCTATCTATGTAATTATATATATATATATATATATATATATATATATATATATATATATATATATATATATATATATATATATATAGTTGAAATAGGAAGATAATAAATTATTTCGGCCTATTGGCTGACTTGTTCCTTTTACAGTTTACACGAGCCGTATTTAGGCATTATTTATATTTAAAAAATGCTTCATCTCCGTATTACGCATTACGTCGAAAACGCCGGACTTGATATTTAAATTTTTTATGAACGTACCAATAGTAATCCCCCAACAAGTGACTGACATGTATATCAAAAGTAGAATGGTGAGAAATAAGCCAATAAATGAGAAGTGGGCGGGATCACTGAGATCATTTGTATAAAAACCGCTATCCCGCGCAATTGGCGATTAACGGCTGAGGGAGTGTACGTAGCAAAATAAGGACAAAATATACATTTATATTTGTATTCAAGCGAACTCGAAGTTACACACTAAACATCTTAATATTATTCCTAAGAATGGTAAGCAAGTTTATCGCTATCAAATGTATTTAAATTGTTCATTGTTAATGTTAGCCGACCAACGGTAGTTTTGAGCTTTTCGTTTGGTAATGTGGTAATAACGTAATAAGCTTCATATTATCAGCACTGTGATGTTTAATAATTAAATGAGCAAAAATATTACACGTTTTTGCTGCTTATCGTAATTAATTTGATTTAATCTCTTTTTTTCTCTAGCGCGAGTGTATTTCCATTCATGTGGGTCAGGCGGGAGTTCAGATCGGTAATGCGTGCTGGGAGCTGTACTGTCTCGAGCACGGCATACAGCCGGACGGGCACATGCCCAGCGATAAAACCACCGGAGGCAACGACGAGTCCTTCAACACCTTCTTCAGCGAAACCGGCGCAGGGAAACATGTACCCAGAGCTGTGTTCGTGGATCTTGAACCCACTGTTGTTGGTCAGCATGCATTTATGCTGCACTATCATTACAGGCCCTTACAAAAATGTAGCATGGTAATCATAGTCTCCAACAAAGTGCCATAGTTAAAACAATTGCTTATAGTACTGTAAAATAATAATACATGAATATGGGGGCTCAGTCAATTAGTATAAAAGGATTTCAAAATCTTTATTATTTTGAATAGTTTCCTTTTTGAATTACATTTGTGGCTATTGTTACGTTTTACAGTACACAGTTTAAAGGTAATAACTTGTACAGGTGGTATTTTGGTGGAAACTACATATGATGGCGCATTTTTGGGTACTGTAAGTTAACATGAAATCAAAACTGACCCTATTTACTCTCTTACAGTTTTCTCAATCACTTTGGCTAATTTGTTTAAACAGCCTTAATATTCTCTTAACTGTAAGTGCAATTGTCACAACTGTTTTATGGGATATCACAACTCTATTGCATGTATACAGTAAATATATTTTTGTTGCAATGTGTTAAATGTAAGCTGAAAATTCACATTTGCATGTCCATTTTTACACATTTCTTACATGTAAAACCATATATAGTGGACAGAAAATTGCCACAAAATGACGTCCATGAAAAAAACCCCGCAAAAATGAAAAAACATTTATGTATGTCTGACCGATTTTGATAATTGAATGGATTATTTTGCATGTGATGGCTCACACGATGAAAGGATGTTTAGAAGTTGTGTAGAGTATGACAATTTCACTGAGAATCAACTCATCAGTTTTGATCAGCAAGCCATGTGCATTTAGTTGTTGTGCAAATTGTAGACAGTTGTACTTACTCTTTTGCACATGTGCCAAAACATGTGCAATTTGCTTAAATGAATAAGAAATTTAAATATGGTGCGAACAAGAAATTTTGTTCAGATATTTTGACTTAACTTCATTCGAGAATTGAGCCAAAGCGATTGAGAAAAATAGTAATACACATTTCTGGTCTCATCGACGGTGTACATTGTTCCAAAGAAATAAATTGTTGTCTTCATAATCTTGTATCAAAATGTTAAAACTTTTTAACTATGCTTAAATTATAATATATAATCATTTACTTGCCCTTCTGCCACCCAAGATGTGTATGACTTCCTTCAGCAGAACACAAATGAAGATTTTTAGAAGGATATCTCAGCTGTGTTGGTCCTCACAATGCAAGTGATTGGTGACCAACATGTTTAAGCTCCAAAAGCACATAAAGGCGAATAAATGTAATCCATGAGACTCCAGTGGTTATGATAGGTGTGGGTGAGAAACAGATTTTTCTATCAATCTTAACTTTCACATTCTTTTGTTTTTGGTAATTTGCATTCTTTGTGCATATGGCCACCTACTGGGCAAAAAAAAATGTATATAATGACAACAACAAAGTTTAAGACTCCTTTGATGCTGCATTTCATTTACACAGAACCAAAGCAGCATTAGAAATGCTAGGGGCAGAGGTGGGTCAGAGCAGGCTTAATTTAGTTTGGCTTTTACTGAGCAGGTCTAACTCAGCTGTGTAAAGACACAGTCAGATGCAGCTTCTTCGCCAAATTTGTGGTGGTAAGAAGGCCATAGTTAACCACAGATAAATATTGTTTTAGTCCACTGTTGCAGGGAAAGCAACCTTTCTAAAATTTTCCCTACAGTAATCCAGTAATGGAATGGCTGTTCATTTAATAATGGTTATGGCAATATTAGCTAATAACAATAGTAATAAAGGTAGTGTTACCATTATGATGTGTTAAGATGCTCCCAGGGGTGAACTTGACCTTCAGCCTCTGTGTCATGGTTAAAAAGCCTCCTCAGAAGTGGGTGCCAGTGGCATTTAAGGAGGGGAGTAATCCTCAAAAACCGACGACAAAAGCACATTCAGGTCTCTATTCTGTTGAGCCACGGTGACTTTTAATGATCCAATTAATTCCAGAGAAATATAACAAATTTGAATATCTTGTTCACACAGAAGTATGTCAATTTAAAGTAAAATGGGTTGTGAATGCCATTTCATGTTGGCGAAAAAAATTATATAGTGCCTATATTTTTTTGTAAAGTGAATTAATTATTTGATTTCTGTTTAGATGAAGTTCGCACTGGAACATACAGGCAGTTGTTTCATCCAGAGCAGCTTATAACTGGGAAGGAAGATGCTGCCAACAATTACGCCAGAGGCCATTACACCATTGGCAAGGAAATTGTTGACCTGGTGCTTGACCGTGTTCGCAAATTGGTAAGATTTTTTCACTCTCGGCAGTATTCATTTGTTCTTCTTTTCTTTCATAACTCACAATTCAGTATTTAACCATGAATTAATAACGTTTGTCTTTCTGGTAGTGTGATCAATGTACTGGACTCCAGGGGTTCCTCATCTTCCACAGCTTTGGTGGAGGAACTGGTTCAGGCTTTGCTTCACTGTTGATGGAGAGATTATCCGTTGACTATGGCAAGAAATCAAAGCTTGAGTTTGCCATTTACCCGGCACCTCAGGTACTATATTGTTAAACTGTTCCTTTGACTTTAATAAGCTTGATTTAAATTATTGTTCTATTTTAATGGCAAAATTTTAACAAACCCATAAACCTAATTATTAAATTTAGTCACGTAACTTTTCCCACACTGTTTGTGCTACAAAGATGAATGATACTTCAAATGATGCTTGTTATTGAGATATCTGCTATTACTTTTCTTAGCAATCAGATTTATGGTTTAAACCTGGCGAACGATAAATGGCAAAGAAATCCCATAGGCTTACATTAAAGCAGGGATTATCATAGGCTAGGTTTTCATGCAAAATGTGGGATATTGCAAAAGAAAATCCTGGATGGAAACATTAAGACATGAAAACTTCCCAAATGCGCATTAAAGGAATAGTTCACCCAAAAATTAAAATTATCATAATTTATTTACCCTCATGATATCCCAGGTGTGTATGACTTTCTTTCTTCAGCCGAACACATTTGAAGAAAATTACAAAATTAATTTTCAGTAGGTCCTTAAAATGCAAAATGCAAGTGAATGGAGATTTCTCTTTTGAAGCTCCAAAAAGATTTGATAGTCAGCATAAACAACATCCATATGACCCCAGCAGTTGAATTGATGTCTTCTAAAGAGACACGATCGCCTTTGGTGTAAAAAAGATGAATATTTAAGTACTTTTTTAACTCTAAATCATCACTTCTGGTCAGCCACAGCATGAGCGTGTGGTGTAATCGCGTTGGCATTTGAGACGCGAGAACTGAGGCACGTGCAACACATGCCTCAGGAAGGCCATCATAGCAAAATATCATCAATATGATTGCATAGCATCTCAAATGTTGCTCAGGTTTTTTTTTTTTTAAATGCGGGAGCCAAAGAGTGTTATTACCGATTTACTACAATTACCTCCCAGAACTGTCCGACACGCTTTTGCTCATAGACATAAGGCATCTGCTGCTGAACGCTAGCAAACATTAAATTTTGTCAGCGTTTTATCTGCATGCTCTAAACCACAAGTAAATGGTTACATTTATTGAAAGAGCCACAGTGGCTTCAATTTCCATTTTAATTTCAATTTTGCAGCAAGTTCCCCATAAGTTTTGTTTTTCTCTTAAACATGGGATGACACACTGCTTTATTAGCAAATAGTTTTTATGATAATATGATTTTTCGCATAACTTCACAACTTTTATTCAAACATAGCTAGAGAGACTTTGGAGGTGGGTACGACAAATAGTTTTCTGTTGCGTCAGTGTTGATGTGATGTTTTTTCAGGTGTCCACAGCTGTGGTAGAGCCCTACAATTCCATTCTGACCACACACACCACCCTTGAACACTCTGACTGTGCTTTCATGGTGGACAATGAAGCCATCTATGATATTTGCCGTCGTAACCTGGACATAGAGCGTCCTACGTACACCAACCTCAACCGTCTTATGGGTCAGATAGTGTCATCGATCACAGCCTCCCTGCGATTCGATGGAGCGCTCAACGTTGACCTGACGGAGTTTCAGACCAACCTGGTGCCTTACCCTCGCATACACTTTCCTCTGGTCACCTACGCCCCAGTTATCTCTGCTGAGAAGGCCTACCATGAGCAGCTGTCCGTTGCGGAGATCACCAACGCCTGCTTTGAGCCAGCCAATCAGATGGTGAAGTGTGATCCCCGGCATGGAAAGTACATGGCCTGCTGTATGCTGTATCGTGGAGACGTGGTTCCAAAGGATGTCAATGCCGCCATCGGAAGCATAAAGACCAAGAGGACCATTCAATTTGTTGACTGGTGTCCCACAGGGTTCAAGGTTAGTCTGTTTTGAGGATTTTATTTTTTTCACAACAGACAGCGCCCCCTATCTAAGATGGCTATTTATGATCTCTTTTTATATGTATTCTTTAGTATGAGTTGAATTGTACAGTCACCTCAAAGTATCTGTACACTTGAACATTCCGCGTTCAATACAAGTTAAGCTCAATCGACAGCTTTTGTGGCATAATGTTGATTTCCACAAAATCGTATTTTTACTTGTCCCTTCTTGTCTTCAAGAAAGGACTGGGTAGCTCAGCGAGTAAAGATGCTGACTAACACCCCTGGAGTTTGTGAGTTCGACTCCCAGGGCGTGCTGAGTGACTCCAGCCACTAGGGAGTGTAGTCACATGGGGTAACCTCCTCGTGGTCGCTATAATGTGGTTCGCTCTCGGTGAGGCGTGTGGCGAGTTGTGAATGGATGGCGTGAAGCCTCAACATGCGCTATGTCTCCACGGTAATGTGCTCATCAAGCCACGTGATAAGATGCGTGGGTTGACGGTCTTAGACGTGAAGGCAACTGAGATTCGTCCTCCGCCACCCGGATTGAGGCGGGTCACTACGCCACCACGAGGACTAAGAGCGCATTGGGAATTGGGCATTCCAAATTGGGGAGGGGAAAAAAAAAGTAAAAAGGAAACATCTGGGTTACTGCGATACTTGTATTGAAACCAGAATATTCCTTTAAGCCACACTTCAAAATGTCATTTTGCACATTTTGCATTCAACACAAAATATCGACCAAGGTGGCATTTTTTTTTAAAGAAAGATAGCACAAGCACACTTTTCAACATTTCACAAAACATAGTTTGGTTTAAATGATGAAACTACAGACACTGTTCAAAATGAAGACAAAATCATGTTATTTTATGCAATGATATAAATTTATTGTATTTAATGTGGCTTAAGAGTCCAAATAATTTTAGGGCCTCTGTATGTCAGAATGTTGCCACATTGACTTAATTGCTTTACTTTCTATCCCTTAATCAGGTTGGTATCAACTATCAGCCGCCAACTGTGGTTCCAGGAGGTGATCTGGCCAAAGTTCAAAGAGCAGTATGTATGTTGAGCAACACCACAGCCATCGCTGAGGCCTGGGCCCGTCTGGATCACAAGTTTGATCTAATGTATGCAAAGAGAGCCTTTGTACACTGGTACGTCGGTGAAGGTATGGAAGAGGGTGAGTTTGCCGAGGCCCGTGAGGATTTGGCTGCTCTTGAGAAAGATTATGAAGAGGTCGGAGTCGACTCTCTCGATGGAGAAGCAGAGGAGGGAGAGGAATAAATACTATTTTGCTCTTAAATGTTCGATATACAGCAAATTATTTTTGACTTTTTGCTTTGTGTTAGTGTTTTATTCATTTATTAATCATCATTAAAAAAAATCTAGACATTAATAGCCACTGATAAAACAGTTACAATTTACAGTACTATACATAAGGAGTGTTACAAGGTACCACACTATAGATTAAACAGTTGTTCAAAATAATAATAAAAAATAAAATGTTGATGACTTTAAACAAAGTACAGTGTGATTAAATGCTTTCTTCTTCAATAAACATCACTTGTTTTTGTTTGTTTGTTGCAAGGCACATTTGATTTTGATTTATTTACCATTACAGCAAGTGACTTTCTAACATTACAAACTTGCATAATAACATCCTTCTTATAAAATGTCCACTTAAATTGTCACAGTCCAGCATGACAACAATTTTACATCGAAGTACCTGCACTTTTCTGCAAAGCGAGATTCCAACAACAAAATAAAAGGACAAAATAGATCACTTTACATGTTGGAAATGTAAACAGAATCCAAATTATTTTAATATTATAACATTAATAACTTATGTTAGTAGTTTATAAATTTAAGGTTTGGAGGTTTACCACAGCAGACCTACTTGTTAGTCTGGTCTGTTAATGCCACAGATACTTAAACAGTGAATATTTACATTAAAACTAAAGTTTAAGTCCCAAAAACTTATGAAACAGCCTGTATGGAGAGCTCATGTATAAGATGGAGTGCATCTTTTGTTGCTGGTTAGTTCTGAGCCAGAAATCCAAAATGTCAGTATAATCATTCCAATAAGGAATATTGAAAAAAAGGAATGTTTTCACATAAATACAAAATACACAGTAAATTCTCAGTCTTTCATGTGCATATGAACCATTTCCTTCTTTTTTAGGATCATATCGGTTTCACTATAATTTTCAGTAAAATGTATTTACAGAGAAATGCAATACTCCCTATTTTGTACATGTAATTTAAGATTTTAAATGAAAGGGTTTGATGTCTTAAATGTGTAAAATCATATAGTAATCTGAATCTGATATTAGTTACACAGCATTTTATGTTATGCAAAACAAATGCTGAAATTAATATTACATTGTTAACAAACTGGCAGGTCCACATGTAATCTGCACAGTTTTCCCACATTTTCTGCTCTGATTATGGGGAAAATTTGGCAAAATGTATTTTAAAGTGAAGTGTGTAATATCTGCAATACCAAATGGAATTGCAAAAAAATATATATATTTTATGTTTTTCAAACTGGTTTCTAGAAAGCTCCTCTTACTTGGCCCTGGTCATACAAACTAAGCGCTCCATCCCAAACTCACACCACTGGTTGAGCCAAAGTTGTTATGTCAAGTTGGTTGGGATGCTCAAACAAACAGAGCCAAAGTGTTTTAGGGAAATCAACCTACGAATGTCATATAGTCTCTGCATATTAGCTAAGATAGGAGGAAATATATGTATGTATATATATATATATTTTACACAGTTCACCTTTGAATATGGCAAAATGTGTTAAACAGAGCAGAGAACACTACTCTTATTGATATCTGAAGGCATGATCAATTTATCTGAAATACTAAATAAGCAAATATAAGTGGTAGCGAATGTGTTGAACTTTAGGAAATTTTGAAGAAGACTACAGGCTCAGATTGCATGTGGGCCTGCAAATGGGTCAAGAACCCAAACCTGTATCAAATCAAAGTGCATCTAATGAAACAAAAAACACATTTCACATTCTAATGTAAAGGTTTAAGCAAAAGAACATCATTGCATTATAAAACCTGCTTGTGGGGGAAGACCAGTGCTGGGTCCTTGAGGGAGTGCTGGT
Source organism: Moxostoma hubbsi (assembly GCA_032164185.1). Classification (NCBI taxonomy): domain Eukaryota; kingdom Metazoa; phylum Chordata; class Actinopteri; order Cypriniformes; family Catostomidae; genus Moxostoma; species Moxostoma hubbsi. Next base: position 3,743,400 of record JAVLUX010000050.1, read on the forward strand.
GGGTACGGACTTGAATATGATGCTACCATGTTTGGCAAGGGGTAGTAACAAGGCAATGGTTGAGATGTTGGTGTAGGTCTTACATGGGCCGGAGAATCATTAGCAAGCCTTTGGAAGGCTGCGGAGGAGCTGAAGCTTTCTGGAGGTTGTGAAGGACCATTAGAGGAGCCCTGAGGAACCTGAACGCCTTTTAACACCATCTCCTGTAGCTTATCAATCTTCACACGCCTCAGATGGGCTAGCTTCCTCTTGTTCTGGTAGTCATCAATGAAGCTATCCAGAGATAAGTTTCCATCCAAGAATGAATCGGCCATATTCTATAAAACACGCAGGAGAATCATTGGATGTTGCAAGACTTGATTGACAGGTGTTTAACTTTAAATGGACGTTCCAGGTTCAATACAAGTTAAGCTCAATTGAATGCATTTTGTTTCCATCTTGTGGCTTTTTTTTTTTTTTGTGTTACCTCTGTTTCTTCCTCAATCATGGCTCCCTCCGTTTGCAATAGAGCCAACAACGTGTCTAGTGAACCGCTTCCTGAAACATTTCAATTTAAAATATAATTAAATATAAACTAACGGAAATATTCAATACCATCTGTTCATTTTGAAATGCCATTATAAAGAAAAATCAAACACATTATCATCGCTTGCAAAAACAATCAGTGTTTATCACGTTTAGGTCCTGTGATCTTCGTCAATGCAGTTCTCGGTCTACTATTTTTGGAAAGTAGCATGCAAGATGGTATGCAACGATAACGTTAAAACAGTAGTATGCTTCAATTGTTGTCAGTCAACCTCCCTACATTCAGCAAGAGACACGCAGTTATATCTATGGGAATAAATATTTATTTTGCATTTTATTCAAAGTTTGTGGGGGAAAAAATTATCTTTATTTTTGGCAGTCCAATCACATGAGACAAAAGGGATGTTAAAAATCAAGGTTTATATCACCTCTCGTTCATTTGTCACACTAGAAGTGGCAAATGTAGTAGCTTACACAGCTATTCCAAGTATACAAATGATTTTTTTTTTTTATATTTGGTACATATTTTGCAGTATACATAACTTACTGCATATATAGTAAATGTGTATATATTGTGGTGGCAGAAATCTGAGACTCTGCTGTACGCATTTATATTTTGCATAGCTTTTATAAACACACTGCAGTCATTGTACACTGTTGCAGATGGTAACCAAAGAAACCCATTGAGGGAGCAGACACAGAAATGTAAAACACTCCCTGGATTGTGACGTAGTGAGAACTTTGTGCTTTCTAATTTTAACACGAGTGTTGAAATTTCTCTTTGTAGTTGTTCAGGTCTTTTTTTCTTCCCGAGTATCTCTAATCTATCTGCTGTACTGACCATGACAAATGCAATAGCTTTCAAACCTTTGCTCAGTTCCCTTTATTTCAGTAAAGTTGTTTTCTTTTGCCATCTTGTTGTAAAGGGATACAATACGATAATAACAAATACGTTTCTAAATGTATAAAGGAGAACACTATAAATACAGAGCACATTACAAACTTAAAACTGATAAGCCCTGAGCACATGATCAGTGTCTAGATTGTGTAACTCAGCAAATGTACATATACGGAAAGGAGGCGCTACTGTGCGTGACCAAACCGGTTCACCAGGATGTCTTATTGTGTGATGGCTTTTGGATCACAGAAAGATGCTCTCCTTTATTTTGCCACCTAAACTGAAATATTTTTAATAGTTTGAATTGATAAAATAATAAGTAAGGAATATATTTAGGCAGGCCTAACTGATTTTGTAATAACAAGCTCATTGATTAAGTTCATATCTCACCTAGTGTGGACTTGCGGAGCTGATAGGCCTCGTGGAGCTCTTGTAAACAGCTATAGTGTTTGGTCAGCTGAATCTTCTGATGGTCGAGTTCGGGCTGCAGGCCGAGGTTCTGCTCCGCCAGACTGCGATTACTGGCAATCGTCAGCTCTTTATTCTGTTGCATTTCTTGCATCTGTAATAACAAAATCATGAATCAAAATGAGGAAACTGGCTCTTGAGTCAACTTTGACTCATTCTGACCACACCAAGATAATTATATAAAGGAAACCCATGCAAACTGAGATCAACTAACATTTTATTGATTCATCTATTAAACAAAGAACAGCAAAACACATACATACAGAAGCAACTACACCCCACATCCACTACACCTCTCTCCACTGTCCCTCCCCGAGAGCCCTCCAAAAAAAGACAGATATTTGCCCCATTTCTCCACAGACAGGTTTAGACTCCCCAGTCTTCTGGATACCCCCTCCTCAAAAGCTGCCACGCTGGCCATCTCTGAACACCACTCCTGAAATGGGGGCGCTCCAGCTGACTTCCAACTCCTTAAAATAATCTGTCTGGCATTCATATTACTAGTCAGGACCCAGTTTTTAACGCGTTTATTCTCCAAATTAATCACCGACCCCATCTCCTAAAATACAGAGTCGGGGGCAAAATTAAATTCTGACATGCCAAAACCTTGCACATAAAACTATGAATCCTCAACCAAAATTCTTGACTCTTAACACATCCACAAAAGACATTGGTTGTGTCTCCATCTTCTGATTGGCATTGCCAGCTGGTGGGTAGGTCTTTAAGACCAAGCCTATACAATCTAAAGGGGGTCCAGTGGACTCTATGTAAAATCTTAAATTGCATAAGGTACACCCTTGCATCTCAAGATGCAGACTTGATGTTTTTTAGAATCCTAGCCCAAACTCCCTCCTCCAACTCCAATCTAGATCTCTCTCCCATAATCTCTTAAGAGAAGCTGAAGATCCGTCCCCCAGACTCTCAATTAGCAGGGAGTAATACACTGATGCCTCATGACCTGGGCTGGACTGGTATTCTGGCATACCGGGCATCTTCCCGGTGGGCCGAAGCACTTTGGTTCCGATCAGGGGAGGACTGACCATCGGGAGAACCGATGGGTCCTGTGGGGCGGCCAAGAAATGGGCAGAATCGGCCACGATAAGCTCAAATGTGCCCCTGCGTTATGCAGAACGGACCACAAAACGGCGCCCCGATATGCAGAAAAGGACAGCGACCCCCTCACAGTCCACTCCGACCAGCAAAAAGGGGACTTGTTGATTGAGATCTGCTTTTAAAACCTTTAATTAATTTTACTCCAGGCATGATTTACAAAGCATATTTCACACACTATTGTAATTCAAGGTGCTTTGCATAGGCATAATAAAGAAAAAGGGAAATAAAAGGTGACGTTTGAAATATTATAAAAACATGTTAAATGATAAATTATTAAAGAAAGAAATTAAAGTGTAGTTTTAAAATTTTGTTTATGCATTAGGTATCATGAAATAACAATGAACAATATATATATATATATATATATATATATATATATATATATATATATATTCAGCATTAATTAATCTTTGTTAAGGATAGTTTAGAAATATACAACTGTTCATTGTGTGTCCATGTTAATTCATAATGCATTAACTAATGTAAATATATTTAATGTTAAAATGTATTAGCATATGCAGAAATTAACATGTAAAATTATTGTTCATTGTTTGTTCAATGTAACAAACATAAGCATATTGTAAATATTGTTTGCAAAAATAGATTGAAACAAATAAACAATAAAAGGAGACAAAAAGTGCAGCACAGTGTGTAGTCAACAATTACTTTTCTAAAAAAATAAAATTATTAATCAGTTATAAATACATAATAACGATAAAAGCAAAGCCCACAAATATGTCAAATTCATGTCACGTTCATTCAACACAAAGTGTTTTGGGCTCGAGGCAGAAAAACAAGGAAATTTTATATTACATACAACAATGTAAATATAAATCAAATAATCAGCAGGAAATATCAGCACTTGTATATCTAGTAATAAAATGTGCTGGACTTTTGCCAGTCAGTACAGAAGAGATTTGCATGTTTAGATCACATCACCTGTCTGTTTATTTATGCTCATTAAATAAAAGCCAGCCTCCATATCACAATCACACCTCATCTTTATTTATACAAACACTTTGTCTTCATTATAGAAGGGCATGACATTATACTGCCAGCATTATGAAATGTTCCCTAACCAGCCTGTTTAGAGAACACTTTCTAATAAATCAATAATGATATAATTAAACGTTTAATTAATAAAATTAAATAACATCAAACACGTGAACACACTTCAATGTCAAACCCCAGACACCTGTCACTGTTCTACACTCACTGTCAACGGTAGGAAGGAAATTCTGATTATAATTCAGGATATTAATGAGTCTTTCATGGCTGACATGTATCCCGACACCCACCTCATCCATTTCCCGGACAATTTTCCGAAACTTGTCATCGTCCTCCAGCAGTTCGTTGAGCTGAGCGGTGGAATAAGAGTGAAATCTGTTCTCAAAGCCGGACATTTCTCCCATGGCTTTTGTTGTGTCTCTCCGCTGCTGCAGCAGGAAGCCTCTTGTGTTTGTTCCACGACCGGAAGTCGAGTAATTCCCGTCAAATCAGCGTGTGTGTATGGGCGTGACGTCACGCTCATGGACGTGTGTGTGACATCAAGAGGCCATTCATGGGTTACAGATTTATTTATACCGATTCTATTTACTTTCACTGTGCTGCATGTGTTTCTGTAATAAAGTATTATTTTATATCTATCTATCTATGATTTATTAAATGTATATATAATATTGAAGAATATAAATATATGATATACATAGGTGGCCAAAAGTTTGGAATAATGTAGGGCTACAGATTTAGATGTTTCAGAAGAAAATTGTTACTTTTATTCACCATTCAACTGATCACTATGTATAGTCTGTACATTACTGATGTAAAAAACCATCACTATTTTAAAAAAGTCATTTTTGATCAAATCTAGACAGCAGGATCACTCCAAATCATGCTAAACTGCTAATTTGGTACTAGAAAATCACTTACCATTATATCAAACACAGCTGAAAGCTATTTGGCTCATTAAATTAATCTTAACATTGTCTTTGTGTTTGTTTTTGAGTTGCCACAGTATGCAATAGACTGGCATGTCTTAAGGTCAATATTAGGTCAAAAATGGCAAAAAAGAAACAGTTTTCTCTAAAAACTCATCAGTCAATCTTTGTTTTGAGGAATGAAAGCTATAAATTGCCAAAAAAACTGAAGATTTCATACAAAGGTGTACACTACAGTCTTCAATGACAAAGGATAACTGTCTCTAACAGGGACAGAAAGAGATGTGGAAGACCAGATGTGCAACTAAACAAGAGGATAAGTACATCAGAGTCTCTAGTTTGAGAAATAGACGCCTCACATGTCCTCCGCTGACAGCTTCATTGAATTCTACCCGCTCAACACCAGTTTCATGTACAACAGTAAAGAGAAGACTCAGGAGGATTTATGGGAAGAATTGCAAAGAAAAGGCCACTTTTGAAACAGAAAAAGAAAAGGTTTGAGTGGGCAAAGAAACACAGATATTGGACAACAGATAACTGGAAGAGTGTTATGGATCTTAACCCCATTGAGCTTTTGTGGGACAGTAAGACAGTCACATCTATGGGAAGTGCTACAGGAAGTGTGGGGTGAAATGTCACCTGATTATCTGGACAAACTGACCGCTAGAATGGCAAAGATCTGCAAATCTGTCAGTGCTGCACATGGAGGATTTTTTGATGTGAACTCTCTTTGGTAGTTTAAGAAGTCAAAGTAATTTTTCACATTATTAATGTCCTGACTATACATTGTGATCAGTTGAATGCCATTTTGGTGAATAAAAGTGTCAATTTCTTTCCACAAGAGCAAAAATATGAGCATAAAGAGCATTATTTCAAACTCTTGGTCACCAGTGTATGTTATAGTTGTTTCTTTTTGTCATTAAATCAGAAATTCGATTGTGAAATCGACAAGAAATGTCTACTTAAATTGGATTTGTGTTTGTTTTTAATTAAGAAAAATAGACTTATATATATAAAACTTTACAAATCATTAGAAATAATCAGTAGAAATGATTAGAATTAATTTGTGTGAGCGTACTTCTATTAACACACATTATTCCTTGTGTATACAGTATATGAATATTAGTGTATAAATCAGAAGAAAAATCAATAGAAAAAAAAACTAAAATTAGTTTGTATTCATTCATTTATGTTGATTATATAAATGTTTACATGCTTCTTTTTAAGTAAATCAGACATTCTATTGTGAAATTCACAACTCTACTTAAATAGGATTTTAATGTTTGTATTCTTTGTTTCATTTAAGACAAAATATAGAATTTGTCTCATATTTTCTATTGGCTCCATAGTAAGCAGTTTCCATCAAAAAACAGTTTTATTTATATTAGTTTGCATTAATGTATTATTTACAGTATATTTATACATATTATTTCTAATATGTATATGTAAATATTGATAAGTCAGTATTAATACTGATATATAAATCAATGGAAATAATCAATAGCATAAATTAGAATTAATTATTGTTTCTATTAGTATATATTATTCCCACTATGTATATATAAATATTATTATTTATGTTTAGATGTCAAAAACATAATAATTAGATCAGAATTATTTAATAAAATGTGCAAGAAAATCTACTTAAATAGGATTTTAGTGTTTTTATATTTTATTAAATTTGTGTAATCATTTCTAATGACTCCACGTAAGCAGTTTCTGTCACAATACCACAGTTATTGTAACAATAACAGCTTTTGTATCTGATGTAAATTCATAGTAAATGAATTAAATGAAATTAAGCTCAATGTAATTTTAATATCTTTTTTGATGACTGTGTTTGCCACCCTTACAAAAAAGTACTGAGTCATATAAATATATACATGATATTCAGCCCTCTTTCCTTCTTTATTTGAACAGATCACAAATGAACAAACAGAATCTCAATCAAACAAAACCCGTGCATAGTTCTCATGGACATAGAGACATTTTCTCCATTACAACTGTCTGAAAACAAGAACATTTCGGAGTTACAAGAATCTGCATTTTTAAGTATAAAATGCTACAGTAATAAATCATAATCTATATCGAAAATCCAACTGGGATATATGTTAAAATTGAAATTCAATAAAAGTTTAGTTTTATTTAAACTTTCCACTAGCTAGATACACTTTTTGTTTCTAACTATAATTTAATTCATTTGTGCTTGTGTCACACTAGATTCTATGAAATGCATATTTAATGTCATACAGTGCAAATATATTTATACAATATGATAATGAAACCACATTATTTTTAGATAAAAAATAACTAAATAAATAAAAAATATTACCAGGTCCTCACTTAGCAGTTTCCAAAACATCTGAATCAATCTTACTGTGTTTAAACCATTGCACGCATACTGTATGTGAACCTTGTTCATTTATTGAATCTTTTGCAAACTCAGACACACAGCAGATGATCTACGCGAGTGAGCTTGTCAGTTCTTATGCCAAACTGGCACAGCTCTGGCATGTGATCTAACGGAAGAGAAATCCAAGATTATCTGACTCATAGGATCAATGTGGGTTTGAAAATGTGCGTCAATTGCTGCGTTTGTAACATACATAAAAATATCATACATCTGTCTAGTGTGTTTTGAAAAACTGCCAATGATGCTGTGCTTGTGACTCAGATTACACCTCGCAGTATGTGCGAGGACAAATATGGTTTGTGTCGGTTTCATTGAGTGTTAATGTTATTGGATCCACTGTTTTTGGAGTACTACAGTTTTCAGGTAGATGCTTCAGGTTGCGGGTAAGAACACAGAATCTGTCGTCTGCATCAAACCCACCATGACTGCAGGTAAAACATAGGTGATACTTCTTTTCTTTAAAGAAGGAAAAGAACACAAAACATACAAAGGTGAGCATATAGTCACAGTAAAACCATGCAACACAGTCATTTGCTTATGCAGAGCATGCCCTGGCCTTTATTTGGATAAAATGACTTATTTGTATATGTAGACATAATCATGTACATGATCCGTTACTCACAGTTGGAGGCTGAGGGGTCAGAATTAGGGGTGTTTTGGGAAGATTTTGGCTGCGGAGATGGACTTATCGGCTCCAGAGGAAAGAGATAGGCTACTTTGGGACACACTGACTTGGGGGGAAATAGACACCATTGCAACAAACAATTGGCATGCAGGTACATTTTGGGAAGGTTACAACCCTGGGTCCAAAATTGGCTTTTTTCCCGTCTACACAGTCAGAACATGGCTAGTTTAGAATGGCCATCAATGGAGAAAGATGCTTTTTTTGTCCACATATGGTGTAGTTACGGCAACTACCAGCATGGGGGCAAATCGTCTAGATAAACAAATATTTCATGCAAACACAAAAAAAAAGTAGGGCTGGGTATTGATACAGATTTCCAAATTGTATTTTGATTCACAAGCTCTCAGTGTTGTTAATGAAAACTAAAATGAAAACACTATTTAAAGGGACAGTACACCCCAAAATGAAAGTTCTCTCATCATTTACTCACCCTGATGGTATCTCGGGTGTGTATGACTTTCTTTCTTCACCAGAACACATTTGATGAAAAATATCGTAGCTCAGTCGGTCCTTAAAATGCAAGTGAATGGAGATTTCTCTTTTGAAGCTCCAAAAATCACAGACAGTCAGCATAAACGTTATCGATACGACTCAAGCTGTTAAATGAATGCCCTCTAAAGCGGCACGATCACTTTTGGTGTGAAGAAAGTACTTTTTTAAAACTCTAAATCATGCTTCCGGTGAGCACCGGTATGTGAGTGTGATGTAATCCCATTGCCGTTTGAAACGCACAAGATCTGAAGCACGTGCGTCACAGCCGGAAGAGCAGCACTGATAACAAGTGAGCAGGAGGAACACTGTACAGAAGCTTGGTTGATTTTGGTTTAGATCTGAATTGATCTGTTTCTTTACTCACAATGGTGAGTTTGTGTGCTCATCCTGGATGTCGAGTGGAGAATGTGAGATTACATCTGCATCATGAATACATCAAACGAGAGACCGCTTGGACTCCACCCTCTCGTGAAGCGTTGCATTATAGTTAAAAAGTAATTAAATATTTATCTTTTTCGCACCAAAAGTGATCGTGCCACTTTAGAGGGCATTCATTTAACAGCTAGAATTGTATCAATAACGTTTATGCTGACTGTCTGTGATCTTTGGATCAACAAAAGAGAAATCTCTATTCACTTGCATTTTAAGGGCCGATTGAGCTAAGATAGTTTTACATTTTTCTTCAAATGTATTCTGGTGAAGAAAGACAGTCATACACACCTGAGGTACCATCAGGGTGAGAAAATGATGAGAGAACTTTCATTTTTGGGTGAACTGTCCCTTTAACTGAAATATAAATAACAACTAAAATGTTTGGAAAAAACTGAAGCTAAACTAAAATACCTTTTCATAACTACAAACTGAACTAAAAAAAACCTAGAATTAATTTTAGTTTCAGTTTTTGATACCAGTATATCATACAACTTGAAACATTTACTATCCACCTTCATTAGACATGAAAATGATACTACTAGAGAGTGCCAACACAACAATGCCCTGAAACTTTAATGACATTAGGCATTTATACAGGGAACCTTATAACTAGGTACATTCAAAAAAAAAAAAAAAAAAAAAAAGTTTTTTTTTTACAAATCTTATTTTTCATCGTTTTTTTCTTAAAAGCATTTGTCACATTTTTGCTTTTTAAAATGTACAAATCCATGTTTTTATTCATAATAAAATAATTTGAAATTGCTTTTAATACATTGCATATCTACTGTATATTGTTACATGTTTATTGTTTGCATGCTTCATTTGTTCTATTTACAGTTACAGTATTTACATTGATATATAAGTGCTAAACCGCTACAGACTCGATCTCGAGATCATTCAAATGAAGATCGTGACGTATCGGAAACTCTATATTTTTGCCCAGCCCTACAACTAAGACTAAGACAATATCTGTCTCAAAACAACGACTAAATTGACCATGCAGGTGTTGCACAACAGAATAAAATTGACGGACAGACACATATAAGAAAAATTGTTACATTTTATACAGTGCCTTCTCAGCAACACTGGAACAAAACAAAAGAGATATGAACAATTAATCAATTCTGTCAACGATCATGAGTGTATTAAATGAGCTGTATCGCCTTTCTAACGGTGGTCTTCCTTACCTCTTCATCACTGTTGTTGTGTTCCTCTGCTTTAGCTTTCTTCTTCTCTTTCTTTTTCTTCTCGTCCTCTTTCTTCTTCTTGTCCTTGTCAGGTAGGATGTCGTCCAGCCAGGCCAGATCATGCTGGGAGAAGACCAGATCCAACATCTTCCTCACAACCATTAGGCCGAGAATCTGTCGGAGGAAGTCACGTGGTGCGTAAGCAGCATTCGTCATCATTCGATAACAGAGCACATGTCAACAATCGGGGGTTTTCACATACATCATAATTAGATACATTTCTAAAGAGTTCGGTGTAGATCAGTCTGGCATAGCCAAACTTTTGACTATTGTCATTAAGTCTAGTCCAGAATCACCCACTTAGACCACCCAACCACATTGCATTTTGCTTTTATGTGGCATTTATGGGCAGGTTTATCTGAATGAGGTCATACCACAATAATGGTCCAGTGTCATGAAACTGATTCAAATGATGTGGCAGTCTCAGTGATCTATTGTATGGAAAACATTGAAAAAATAGTGGGAAGTGTGTTTGGACTTTCTGATGAGAATTTCTGTCCTTCCAAAAGAAATAATTATTGGTTGTTCCACAAACATGATTGGTATAGAGAAGCAGAATGTGTGGAGAACTCTCACCATGACTGGGAAAATGATTGCGGCCATGGTGGACTTGAGGATCCAGAGAACGGCCAAACAGGTGATCTGCACCAGTGTGAAGAGGTGCACGCGGCGCAGGGGTACGTGCCGCAGGAACACCATATCAGGCTGGTGTTTGGCTGGCATTAGATACAGCTTTATCCTTTCCCAAAACTGAACAAAATGGAAAAATCTGGTGAAATCAAGGAATATACTCTGGCCTGAGAGAAAGCACACTATTTAAGCAAAACATTTCACACACACACACACACAAAAAATGCTAGATTTCAAGAGATTAAAAAAAATTGTGTACAGTTCAAAATGAAGACAAAATGTATTTGGACACTTTCTGGTTGTCAAATTTTAGTAGAACATGTCTGGTGATAAAACAAAAATTAAAATACTCTCATGCCATCCCAGATGTGTATGACTTTCTTTCTTCTACTGAACACAAACACAGATTTCTAGAAGAATATTTCAGCTCTGTAGGCCCATACAATGCAAGTGAATGGTGAACAAAACTTTGAAGCTCCAAAAACCACATAAATGCAGCATAAGACTCCATTTTAATCCATATCTTATAAGGCGATCTAATCGGTTTTGGGTGAGAACACACCAAAATGTAACTCCTTTTTTTACTGTACATCTTGCCATTACAGTCTCTTGGTAATCAGAAGGTTGCTGGTTCAATCCCCACAGCCACCACCATTGTGTCCTTGAGCAAGACACTTAACTCCAGGTTGCTCCGGGGGGGGGGGGGGGGGGGGGGGGCACAATTATCATCTCAAGCTATAGTACACTTCATAGTGCTTGACGCATGCGCAGACCACTAGAAAGTGTAATCGAGCTTGAAATCATGCTCACATGAAGACTGCTGATTTCAAGATTTAAAGTGAAAAGGGAGTTATATTTTAGTATGTTCTCACCCAAAACCGTTTGAATCACTGAAACATCTGAAGACATGGAGTAAATCACTGGAGTTGTATGGATTACTTTTATGCTGCCTTTATGTGCTTTCTGGAGCTTGAAAATTTAGTCACTGTTCACTTGCAATGTTTGGGCTTACATCCACTAAAAAATTGATCAGAAATGTAAATGTAGTTTTAAGAAAAGCTCTAGCATCATTTCTTGGCAGATGAGACTTACTTTGATATTTTCTATCTAATGTCATAACATTCAGACGCTTTTAAGTGTCCAAAAATATATTTGTTCCACTGTAGATCTGAACAAATGCAGTACAAATGTGTACCTGAATTCCATGGAGAGAGGCGACACCCATGTATAGGAACACACCATACAAGACAGGCATTGGGATGTACTGTACAAAAAAAAAAAATACAATGTACTTTATTTTTTTTTTTACAGCTTCTTAATCAATATTGCTCTATGATTTTACAAAACTATAAAGAAAGTTTTGATTATTGATGCCATACCTGCAGTACTGGTGCAAGAAAGACTGACACGCCGGATAGGACAAACACCAATGTACCGGTTAGCCTCTGTTCCCTTCAATAAACACAAACATGACGTCGACTTAATGTTCCACACAACAACACAGAGAAATAGTTCCAAAATCTCATTTTGACTTACCGCACGCCAAGGAACTGTGGCTGCTCTCCAGGTGCGCTGGACTCGCTTTCCATCTTTAGAGAGTCAATGTGTGCGATTGAAATGACGGTAGCAGCCACGTACCAGGGTAAACCCATGAAGGAGCAAACAGCCATGAGGATGCCCACCCAGAACAGATCAAGGTGATAACCACAACCCTTCTGCTCAAGAAATGAGAGAAAGACGTTTATCAGAGTTAATCAATCTCTCTCTCTCTCTCTCTCTCTCTCTCTCTCTCTCTCTCTCTCTCTCTCTCTCTCACTCTCTCTCTCTCACTCTCTCTCTCTCACTCTCACTGCAGCTTCCAGTTGGACTTTATCCCTCTCTGAGTCTTGATTTGCCCGATTAGGGGCCGGGTGTGCGGAATCATGACCCGGCCCGCCCTCCGCCCTGCCACAGGGCACTTAAGAGTATTTCCTTTTGTAGACTAACAAAAAAAAAAGTTACATTTGCACCAGCTCACTAATGACTCTGCATGCCGGTGTGTTCATGTGACTGATCTTAACTGACTGAATGGGAATTAGCTGTCGGCTTCAAAGTAGGTGGAGCTCCAGGTCACATCTACCGATGACATGGACCAACGATAGTAAGAAGGTGTTGGGCAGCTACTACAAAGTTTTCCTGTAAGTTCATGCTGTCGAGCTGTTGCTAATCTCTAATGGGGCTTTTCCACTGCACGGTACAACTCGACTCGACTCTGCTTGCTTTTTGGGGGTATTCCACTGTGGATAGTACCTGGTACTTTTTTTAGTACCACCTCGGTCGAGGTTCCAAGCGAGCCGAGCTGATACTAAATGTGATGTCAAACCCCTGCAGATCACTACCGGCGTCACTGGATTTGCGACATGGGACATCAACCCACTAGTTTTAAAGTTAGCTACAGCGATAGCAGTATCATTCGTTCACGCGACTTTCGAATTATACAAAGAATTTGCTGTGCGCAAAACCACGCCGTGGTCTATAAACGTGGTGACGAACCACGTTAGCGACGAACGAAACAACATGAAACAAAAAAGTCTTTCAGGAAATGTCTCAGCCGCACGCGGCTACCACCGGACCTACCAACAGTGTAGGGAAACGTAAGTGACTACATAAACATCAAGGAAAGTGGAAGTGGTTCGACCAAATGGACTCTATCTAGACCGGCGAGCAATGGGAGAGTGCACTGGACTCAGCCACAGCTGGAGTCCACGATGGAGGATGGTACGTTTTGTTACTTTAACTCTATACTCTGCTTGAAATCTTCACTTTCTTTAGTTGACCAGATACTGGAAGCTTCTAAAACAACCAGGCCAATTTAACTGTTACACTTGTGTAAAATCATCATGCAACAACTGCTTTATGCAGCAATATGAGCTAGTAGCTAACAGCTAGCGGTCGTGTTATTGTTTATTGTTTTGTGGTGCGTTTAAGATGATGTCACGGCAGTATAGGCGGCGCAACTATGACCATCAGCACTAAACAGCAGTGGAAAAGCAAGCTCAAAAAAGTGAGTGGAAAAGTGCCATAAAACACCTTTGTTTAGGCCAGATTTTGTTCTAAATGGCGTCAAACTCGTTCATTTTTTCGATTATAGTATAAAGTGTGCAGGGGTTAAATTTAAGTATCAGATTTGTCTCAGATGTTCCTCCTAAAATTCCTTTGGAGAAATAAAAATGACACAATGGGTCACTTGTTTACAAGTTAGTGTGGATGGCAATCATGGCATAGAAAATCTGGTCTTGAAAGAATTTGAATAAAGAAATGTTTGAGTTCATATTGAAATCTCTGAATGTTGCAAATCTGATCTGAATGGGTGACATTGTTTCTTTTTTACTTCTCTTGAAAAGCAGAGGACTTATGCAAGAGTCTCAATTTGATCTTCATGAGATATTAAAGAGATTTCATTTGAAGTTTTTCATGGGACTGGCATCATGGATGTACAATTAGTGCTATTGTAGAATGTTGCTAAAGACTGGAGAGTTTGCGAGGTGAAGTTGTGCACCTTTAGCTTATTTTCTTTGCGGTTGACGATGACGGCAGTGATCTGCTGATCCATGAAAATGAGGATGGTGACCAGCAGTGCGGGCACAAAGCTTGCCACACATATCCACCAGGGGTTCTTCCCAGAAGGCATGACAATCCAACCACGGTCTGACCGAGTGGGCTACAGAGAAACAAACAGAATGGTCAAAGTTATTATAGCACTTGAACTCTTCAGAAAAACCAGCATATACCAGCCTATAGGTGGTCTTAGATGGGTTAAGCAGGACTCCCAGCCTGGTCAAGCTGGTTTTCAGCTGGTTTAGTTGGTCGGCCAGCTGACAACTGCCTAAATCCTTTTCAAAACCATTAAACCAGACTGGCATGACCAGTGGAAACCAGCCTGGTGGCAAGCTATGACCAGCAAACCACCTTCGGATGGTTTAAGCTGTTTTGTGTGTGTGTGTGTGTGTGTGTGTGTGTGTGGTGGGGGTGGTGGGGTTGCTAAAAAACAAAAAGCTTAATATCATGTTTTGTATAGCACAGTGGTTTCAACTTATGTTAGTATACAATTCTGAAGAAATGCACATTTATATTCAACATGAATAAAGTCAACGGGGATACATACGTATGTAGCTGCAGCACAACATACCTTAAATTCAGTTGGCACAATCAGTTTAGGTGTTTTAAGCCCCATAAGCATATCAAGACCAACAAATGTCATGATTGATGTGAAGATTGCAAAATCACTGATGAGCTTCCGAAGCTGTAGATTTAGGGGAAAAAGAAAGATGGACATAGATGTCGAAAACTAGGCAGACACATATACAACTAGAAAAGATCAGAAGAAATGCTTTAATGCACACAGATCAAAAGAGAAGATTTCAAAACGCAATCCATAAAAAGTCTTTCCAACAACAAAATCATGAAAATTGTGTTATAATTTAGCTACTCACCCTCATGTCATTCCAAACCTAAATAACTCTCAATGCATGTGCTATATTCCAAGTCTTCTTATGTCATACAATAGCAAAAATCTCCTTTTTTGTGTTTTTTCTTCATTTTTGGAGCTTACATGTATCCAAAGGAAGTCATACGGGTTTGGAACAACATGATGGTTAGTAAATGATGACAGAATGTACATTTTTGGGGGAACTGTCCCTTTAAGACAGACATTATGACACATTATGGACCTTTATCTGTGCGGGCACATGCAGTTTGGGAGTCTCCAATGACATCACATAATCCAGACCACAGAAGACAAGGATGGATATAATTATGGCAAAATCTGCCATCAAAGTGCGGCACTTGGAGAAAAAATAAGGAACCAGAAGAGAGTTGGGAGAGGAGAACATGGACAGGGATAAGGAATACTATATACGATCCGTACCAGATCATACACAAGGTGGTTTTTGAAACATAGGAATACACAGAGAAATCTGGGAATATATGGGGAAAACAGTGTCACAACAACTGTATCCATCCCAATCCCATGAAAACTATCCAGGCCAACCTTTGTGGGGAAGTAACGACTGGCCTTGAACTTCTTAAGTGAGATGGTCATGGAGTAAGTTCCAATGAACAGGATGAAAGACATGAGCGCCAGATCAGGCACGTATTTGCAGGATTTGCCCACCAGGGAACCACCAAACTTCAGACAGTCTTTCTTATTCAGCTGACTCCAGTCCAGAGCCGTGAAGTTGAACTGAGTGGAGGTGTGAGGTCATACGTGTATACAGAAACAGAGTGAGTTCAGTTTCAGTTTGATATACCTGATATGAAACACAAATTTCATTTGTTTGTGAAAGTTTCAGCTCACCAAAGCATAATCAGTGATGTTCTCAAGACCTGATGCAATAGAAGTGTTGAGAACCAATGGATTCACTACAACAGAAAATAATGTTTACGGGTCAAGCAACATACAATAACAGCTTAAGGAAAATAGTCCCCCCAAATTGACAATTCTTTCATCATTAACTCACCCTCATGCAATCCCAGAATTGTATGACTTTCTTCTGCAGACCACAAATGAAGATTTTCAGAAGAATATTTCAGCTTTGCAGGTCCATACAATGCAAGTGAATGGTGACCACAACTTTAAAGCTCCAAAAAGCACATAAAGGCAACATAAAAGTAATCCATATGGTTAAATCCATATCTTCTGGAGTGATATGATAGGTCTGGGTATGTAACAGATAAATATTTAAGTCCTTTTTTACTATAAATTCTCTTCCCTGCCCAATAGGGGGCGGTATACACAAAGAATGCAAATTGCAAAAAACAAAAGAAGAAGAACTCTTTGGAGAGAAGAGCACTTAGGAGGGCTGGTGAAAGTGGACATTTATAGGAAAAAGGACATAAATATTGATCTGTTTCCCACCAGCACCTATCATATGACTTCTGAAGACATGGATTAAACCACTGGAGTCGTCTGGATTACTTTAATACTGCCTTTATCTGCTTTTTTTATCTTAAACTTTTTGGACCCTGTTGACTAGCGCTGAGAGGACCTACAGAGCTGACATATTCTTCAAAAATCTGAATCTGTGTTCTGCAGAAGAAAGAAAGTCATACACATCTGGGATGGCATGAGGGTGAGTAAATGATGAGAGAATTACCATTTAATGTATATGTTCACATGCTGATACTTACTTCAATCAGAAAGGTGCCAATTTGATTGTGGGCAACAAAAACAAACATGATACAAATAAGTTACAGTGGTCACAACAAGTTAATACTGTATGTCATTAAAGTCAACATGAAATAGAATTTGCAACCCATTTTACTTCCATAATGTGAAACTTTTCAGAGTAAAAATAAAACTCTGCAATAAATAAATAAATAAATTAATAAAACAAAACATGGGTTTCCATCCCAGAATGGAGCCAGACCTGAATATGCAGTCGATTGTGGAGAGAATAAACATTTTGTCCCAGGAATCAGGGAATATTTATTTGAGCTGTTATGGTGACTGGGACATAGAGGCTGAAGATCAAGTTCACCTTCGAGAGGATTGTGACATCCCAATGGTATTGCTTCTTCTTCAAATATATATTAATCTAAAATTACAGCGCTAAATATTACCAAAGTTTTTAAAAGGGTGCATTACCTACAACACTTAAGCATTTAACCTCTTAACCAGCACCCCTATTTTTGAGAATTTTCTGAAAACGACATACCCAAATACAAATCTCTGTAGCTCTTGAACCCTATGGTCCACATTCATAACTCTGATATTTTTTTAAACTAGACACTTGAAACTTTGTTACCCAAGAGTCATTATAACTCAAAGTAGCATAGGAACAGAGTAAAACAAGGTAAAATATACATGAAATTGACTCACGATTTCTTTGAATAAACTTCATTTAGGGAAAAATGTATCAGAATTTTATGTTAAGGGCCTGAAAACACCATAAAGATAAAACTGAATGTCTGACCAAGTTTTGATTCAAATTTGAGGATGATACTCCCAAAAATGTAGTTCCTGTAAGCTTTTATTCAAGAAAAGTATAGGCGTCCTTTCCAAAAGGCCAAATGGACTCCAAATGGACACCTGGTTACCAAATGACATAAGGAGTAAACACTACATACTACAATACATGTTTATCCATTCAGAACTATTCTGCCCATCAAACTACACAAGAAAAAATGATTTCAGCACAACATTTTAACATTTTAAATTTGAAGGCCTATTTTACAGCACAGGAAAACACACACACACACAAACACACAAAAGAGGATTTCAGTTTGAGTCACATTCATCTATTAGCAGCATCAATATTCCATCATATTACAATATCAAATGTCACATACCTTATCATTATAATGCTCAACATTAAAAATGCTTTGTAATTATTATTTTTCTATGTATATAATTATATATATATATATTTATTATATCTTCACCTGACATCTTGTAATCCTTTCCTTCCATTATATTTATATTCAATGCACCATTCATTCATATAAACGTATCACTGTAATCTCATATCTTGCTAGTCATCTCCACTGTTATTTAGTCTAAACTACAGGGGTGAGATAGCTTTTGAGTGTTGGAATATGGATTAGAATCGATATTTCTTTGAAAAAGAACATGATGCGAACTCTATCTCGAAAACGCTCATGCAAACCAAAGGAGGATATTTCATTTTTTTCCCTATTTTTCGTTGTTTTGGATTAAAAAGTGGGATCCATTTTGAAGAGTGGACCCTTACATTGAAATGTATGCTGTTGTTTCTTGGATTCGTCCAAACTGATCTGAACCATACGAGATGAAAGATGAGTATAGCGGTTCATTTTGCTCATTTTCAAATGAGAAGTCCTTTTGCATTTAATTTAACCCTTTCCTCTCTGGTGTATTGATTGCAAAAACAAGTTTAGAACATGATTCTTGAGTGTTTTACCTTTCAAATGATGCATAGTTTATGATAGTCAGTTGAATATTTGTTATAAAACAAAGCTTAAAAAAGGTAATAAAAGTATCGCCACTCCCTCGAGGGATAAGGGGTTTTTAAGGAATAGTTCACCCAAAAATGAAAATTCTCTCATTATTTAATCACCCTCATGACATTCCAGATGTGTGTGACTTTCTTTCTTATATATAGTAGAATGTAGAATTTCTCAGCACTGTAGCACCATTCAATGCAAGTGAATGGTGACCAGAACTTTGAAGCTCCAAAAAGTACATAAATCAGCAAAACATTAATCAAAATATCTCCAGTGGTTAAATCCATGTTGTTTAGGAGTGGTATGATAGATGTGGGTGAGAAACAGATCAATATTTAAGTCATAAATCTATCCACTTCAAATCTCCACTTTCATTTTCATATTCTTTCATATTCTGAAAACTACAGTGGAGATTTATATTTAAAAAAAAGGATTGAAATATTACTCTGTTTCTCACCCACAACTACTATATCGCTTCTAAACACATGGATTTAACCACTGGAATTTTATGGATTACTTTTATGCTGCCTTTATGTGCCTTTTAGAGCTTCAAAGTTCTGGCCACCATTCACTTGCATTGTGAGGACCAACATAGCTGAGATATTTTTATAATTATCTTCGTTTACGTTCTACAGAAGAAAGAAAGTCATACACATCTGGGATGGCATGAGGGTGGGTAAATGATGTGAGAATTTTCATTTTTGGGTGAACTAAGTATAACAATGGCTAAATATCTATTTGGCTATTGGTTAACATTAGTTTCCCCAACTGCACAACCTAGGTGATGTCAGCTGAAAAAGAAAGTCGTTTCAGAGGAGGAGTAGGATATTATAATCATGCTCAACAACACCAGAAATATGTTTTGAGGGTCAATTTCAGAAAAATTACCCATGATTCCACCCAAACTGGATTGGCTGAGATTGTGGTCTGCTTGGGTCAAGAGGTCAGACTCACCTTGACTCGGAGGCTGGCAGTCACACCTGTAGGTAGTGATGTAATCTGGTTTGAAGTCTCGATCGATGGGGTAATAGTTAAAGGATCCTGCCATCTTCTTGAGGGCATCAGAAATGAAGATGAATGAGATCAAGCTGGAGAAGCCCTCCTCAGTGAAGCGTGTCATGTATTTGATGATGTAGCTTGCGTCTGTGGCCACCAGGATCAAACACTGCAGGCATGAGTGTAAGCCGATCCAAAGCCGAAGCTCCATGTAGTCAATTTCGTTGTTCCTGAACAAAGACCACACTGAAGTTAAAGGGATAGTTCACCCCAAAATAAAAGTCTCGTCATTTACTCCAAAACCTGTATGACTTTCATTCTTCCAAACACAAAAGAAGATGTTTAGCAGAATGTCGGTCTCAATCACCATTAATTTTTCATGCATCTCTTTTCCATACAATGAGGCAGTCATTCTGCTTATCATTTCCTTTTATGTTTCACAGAACACAACAACAACATGAGGGTGAGTAAATGATGACAGTTTTTGCATTTTGTGTTTACTATTCCTATGAATCACTATACTCGGTGAAAGACCATTGAGTCCAAGATTCACTCGTGGACTGATTGAAGAAAATATTTAATTTTCGAAGAAAATATGCAAATATTCTATTTGAAATGAGATTGTTTCCAATGCCATTAATCAATTATGTAGCATTATTATCATTTCTTTAATTTATGGTCAAAAGCTAGCCATGATATATCACCATTTTCACTTGAACAAGAGCTTTAAGACATCACTTTGGATAAAAGTGCCTGCCAATCGACACTACTTGACTTAAGTTTAGACACATTTTTTACTAACATTTAAGGCTTTACTAAATCACAGGATGTTGTGCTCACTTGCTGAATTCATAGAGCAGCTTCTCAAAGATCAGTATGGGTCCTGTTGAGCTGAGAATGATGAGCGGTTGACCGGCAAACAAGCAGAAGACCGCACCTGCCAACGCCGTGCCCAGAAAGCTTTCCATCACACCCTGTAAAATCAATGAAATCTGTCAGCTGATATTTTACTTTTTTGAGAACATATTTGCAATTTGGCTTCTGCTTATATAGTAACTATGCTCAATATGTTTTTATTCTACCATATTTCAAATCACTGATAATTCAATTAAATATTTCACAAGAAACATAAACAACAGCTTTATTCTCTATGTCTCTACATGTCTTCTATGTTTGAGTAACTGGTCCCAGTTATAAATAAAACACTGAAACGGAAAGCACATTATTAAGGTAAGTTAACATTCTTAACTTCTGAATAGCCTCCAGTCAGGCTCATATTAAATTGTGTTAAGCTTACAAATCTGACAAAACTCTGGTCAAAATAATTCCACACAAGAGACATTCTCAGATGATATGTGGTGATAACAAATCTCAGTACTTAATATGGCTATGCAGCTTTAGCACCTCTTGTGGCAATGCTGAGAATGCAACACATGTGCATTGTGCTATGAATACAGTCTGACACATTTCAGAATGCAACATTGCATGAAATCAAGCTGGCATAGTTAGAAGGGTTTTGCGTTCACATACTTAACATTTGCTTCCGGCCTACGGAATTATCGGCTATTGGACAAGCATCGGCCACTGACAAATATCTGAAGAGGCTACAAGTAAATTACTTGGGAGTACGGCTGTCAATTTAACGTCTTAATTCTGTGCAATTAATTGTATAAAATTTAATGCGTTAAAAAAATTTACGCAATTAATCACAATACACCCAGACCGTAATAAGGGAGATTGATGACGCAAGCTTGTAGTACCACCTGTTTACTCCAGGGGGCAGTAAGTGAAATTTCAGCTGTATGAGCAACACACAGTTTATACAGTGAAGAAACACTTCAGCAGAACAACACATGATGATGGAGCGCAAATCCGAACTAAGGGATCTCAAGATGTGCTCTAAGCATTAAACTATATTTAACTTGACACAGTGACCTAAAAATATGTTATGTTTATGACACGATGCACCCAAGCTGCTACACAAGCATGTCTGTTGCAGGTGTACATTGATGGGTCCTTAAACAAGCCCTCATAATAAATCTCCAACTGATTGACAAATTAACTTGTGAAATGGATTGCTGGGAACTGTGTGACAATGATTGACTTATGATCAATAATATGGTAGTAAACAACACATTGTATTCTAAAGCTGCTTTTTTGTCTTATCAATGATTGACTCTTCTGCCACAAGAATGTAATGCATTTTAATTATCTGAATTATATATATATATATATATAATTTTTTATATATTTAAAGATAACTATGTATCATTATTTCATCATTATATATTGAATTATTGTTATATGAGGGGCTTTCTCAGCAAATATTTGTATATGCGATTAAATGTGATTAATCACGATTAATTAATAGGGATGCCATGCAATTAAGTAGATTAAAATTTTTTAAACGATTGACAGCCCTACTTGGTAGTTATCTGTCGCATCCCCCAGAAGTCCACCAAAGGTGATGGCGTTTGTGATGCAGCCCAGGTATATGAAGAGCACAGTGGAAATAGACTGGATGTGGACGCCCTCATAGAAATCACTGAGCAGCCAGGGCATCTTCCGCTTGATGTCCAGCCATAGTCCTCCACAAAATCTACCACAAACAGAAACATCGTCAAACTAGGCGCAGTAAGTCTACTATTCTAAAACTAGACGTTTACAGAATGATACCGTCCAGTGAACTTCAGCTCCTCTCCAAGTTCATGAGGAGCAGGCATCTCCTCATCTTCGGCAGATGCTGCACCTCCTCCTGCGTTCCCATTCGGCTGTCCAAGTTCATTTAGAGAATAAACTGACTTCCTGCAGAAACAATTAGAGTTAACTACTTGCATATCCCTAAGACATGATGACAGGCTGTTTTGATTAATTCTACATTTTGTTTTAAAGTTTAAAATGGGCCATATTTCATACTTTTGAAGCATTTTATTTTTTCCCAATTAAAAGTCAAGTTATAGGTCAAGGTATCTCATTCTCTGACTTAAACATGTGGTACCTTTTGTCCTCCCACCTTAGCTATCTATATGTAAATGATTTTTGTTTAATTGGTTAAGCACTTAAAATGCAAATAACCATAGTGCTTCAAGAAAACAATCTTCAGTGAATAATGAAATTTAATGTAACAGAGGAATTTTGATCATTTTTTTGAACAAAAGTATCTGCTAAAAGGCAAGTACGTATAAGTGCCATACATAAACTATCTAAACAAAAGGTCTTTGATTTCATACCTCATTTCGGCTGAAGGCAGTTTCTTTGGCGGTTCGATGCGGATCTTGGGGTCCCACTCTCCTGGTGGAAGAACTATGACCTCATCCAAAAACTCATCAATACCAGCAATCAGGTCTTCACGATCTCTGGCTTTATAGGCCACATCACTGAACAGCTACAGATGGAGACAGATTTGGGTAGTTCAATACTGAGGATGCTTAAGTATGGGATACAGTATTACTGATGTTTAAACAAACTATTTTCTCTTACATCGTCAACCATGAGAGTGGCCATGGCACGACCGATCTCATTGTAGGACTTGGTTTTGCCAATGGGACCAAGCAGCACAAAGAGGAACCTAAGATAAAGACAGGTTCTTAGACTGAGCAGTTAAATACAGTGTACTTGAGTACACAAACACCACAGGGGGTATGCAAAAGAATTTTGAATCTAAAAAAATCACATGTACGGCTTAAAATAAAAACAATATATTAGCGGCGGGTAAAAATATTGATTTTCCAATTAATGATGTAAAAGTTTGGTTTAACTTGCTTTGTGCAATGTGTGTCCAAAGATAAGATCCACGTCATCCATTAGTGGCATCTATTAGTTTTTAAATTCCTTACTGCTTTTGACAGTCAGTTGTTATTTTTTTTGTTTTATCCCATTTTCTCCCCAATTTGGAATGCCCAATTCCCACTGCTTACTAGGTCCTCGTGGTGGCGCTGCTACTCCCCTCAATCTGGGTGGCGGAGGACGAAACTCAGTTGCTTCCACTTCTGAGGCCGTCAATCCATGCATCATCTCACGTCGCTCACGGTGCGTGACACCGTGGAGACTCACAGCATGTGGAGGCTCATGCTACTCTCCACGATCCGTACACAACTTACCACACGCCCCATTGAGAGCGAGGACCCCCTAATCATGACCACTATGAGGTTACCCCATGTGACTCTACCCTCCCTAGCAACCGGGCCAATTTGGTTGCTTAGGAGACCTGGCTGGAGTCACTCAGCACACCCTGGATTCGATCAAGAGCGTCAATACTCGCTGTGCTAACCAGTCCCCTATTTACAGTCAATTGTTGATCAAAAAAGAACAAAAAAAAGAAACATTAATTCTAATTAAACACAGCAGGAATGCAGTAAAGTAACCGTACACATCCTCTCTTGTTATAATGCGCTCACTGGCTAAACAGCTGCCGGTAGTCTTAAAGAGACAGTACCGTTTAATCTCTTGATCTACATATTAATGTAAATACTTGTAAATAGTAAAATTATGTGCGTAAACAATACATATTTAATAAAGCATACATGCAATTCCAAGACACCATGATGGAAAACATGGATTTGATTTTTTTTAAATGAAAAGCTAAAATGTGACTACAATTTTGAAAAACTAATGATACATTTGTAAAATTAATATTTTGGTATATAATAGTTAGAAGGTCCCCTGTATAATTAACAGCATTATCTAAGAGAACATTCCTGTGTAAGCAAAATGGACATTATGAATAAAATGTCCCTGAAATTCAATTTAGTTTTTGGAACATATCTTTGGTTTTGTCAATGAAGGGTTCATCAGCCATACTGATGGTGCTGTGGGGGTACTTATGAAAAAAAAGGTTGGGAAACACCAATGTAGTGTTACCTAAATGTTGACAAAATCAACTTTTAGTAGAAATACTCAAGTTGTAGCATATGAAACTAAAATAGAACACTAAACTAATAAATAAATTCCCTCTGGAGTAAATGGGCAAGAATATTGATCTTGTACTATGGTAATTGTTATATATATATATATATATATATATATTATTTTTGCAGTGTAGCAATAGCAAGTTGTCATCAGTTGCGCTAACATTCATACTTTTTTATTTGGTCACAAAGGAAGTGGAATTTATTCATTTTGAAAGTGTCTTTATTGCTTTCACCCATGCTACATGCTGTCAAGGCTTTTGACTATTTAAAATAACATTTAACCATTTAATGAGGTCTTTAAACAGATACACAAACATATGCAATTTGTCACCTGGTTGGCACAGGGACTTCAGTAAGGCCTCCAAGTGTTGTGGCTTGAGCCAGACGGACGAAGGACACGAACGGCTTTTCTAAAAAATCCACTTCTCCAATCAGCACATTAGATGCCTCGGCATCTCTGGGGATCTTCTTCATGAATTTATTCTTCAGCTGGTGGGTGACATTACAATGTGGTTATGTTCACAACATGGCTAAAAGTCTTAATGCCTATAGTTTTGTAATTGAATGCTCAACAATGCACACATGTATGGGTGTGGTGTACAAGTGTCCATTAATTAGGCCATATAGTGTGTCATATGTAAGTAAGTGGGTTTAAAATTAAACCACAAGGCTTGCGTCAGAAATAAGCACTGAAATGCGTAGGTCATGAAATTTCCATGTTGGAAATTACAGCTTGTGCAGTCAGAGGTTGTGTTCACACGACAGCAGAGCATTGTGCAGCCTCATTCATAATACAAGTATCAATATAAGCTCCATTATCAGTGTCTGATGTGCCCGCATGTGACGGAAATGGCAAACACCTCTCATTTTTTCCAATAGCAGATCAATAAAGTTACACAATCACCAGGGACACAAAGCATGGAAACACACACACACACACACACACACACACACACACACACACACACACACACACACACACCATCTGTATCATTGCCATGAAAGAATAGTTATAGAATGGTCTGTGATTACCCTTGTAATATTTTAATGCTACTTTCAGAGTCGTTTCACTTTCTGCACTAATAAACAAGCTTCTTTCTCACATACTGCATGTTTTGCATCTTTTCCCATTGTTTGCTCGTGTTATGTTGTATTGAGTTGGTGAGGTACTGTCTGGACCCAAAGAGTACTTGGACTCTTAAAGCCATAGTTCCAGCAAAAATGAAAATTCTGTCATCATTTATTCACCCTCAAGTTGTTCCCAACCTATGTGACTTTCTTTTCTTTACTCAAAGTAAGTACGCTGCTGTAGGCCCTGACGAACTCGTGGAGGGCACATTAAAGTGACCCGTGGGTGTCAATCTGTGGAGAAACTCAAGTCGACTCAGAATCAGAAAGGGAGAGGATCACCTCTGCATCGAAGTCTAATGCTGAGTTTACACTACACGATTTTAAGCCTGATTTTTGCTCGCCGAAAAAATCTTGAATTTGTGGGCAAATCGGAGCTCGCTCCCATTTCACAGTGTATGAACTATCAAAGGTGCGATTTGAGAGAAGCGCCGATGCGTCGCCGATGTCAGCGAGATATCTAGCATGTTGAATATCTGGACCCGTCTGCAATTCCAAATCATGCAATGTGAAATGTATTTTAACTGAATACAACTGCAGCGTTGACCTACAGCCAATGAGAGAGCAAGAAAAAGGGCATGGGAAGTTTCAGTGGGAGGAGTCCTGATGTACCTGCAACAGAACATCAACTAGCATGACTGCGATATCAAGAAAGTCTCATTGGACTGAAGAAATGGAGGAAAAATTAGTGGAACATTGGCAGGAGCACTGTCCGTCCATCTGTCTGTCTGTCTGTGTCTGTCTGTCTGTCTGTCTGTCTGTCTGTCCATCTGTCTGTCTGTCTGTCTATCTAGTCCTGACAGCATTTGAGTGATACATACAGAGATTTTACAGATCTTGTAAGTACAGATCTATCTCCCAGCATAAAATATAGAAAATTCCTCTTCATATGCTTCTGGGACCCCCTGACACAAAGCTTTTTCCAAAATCATTCAGTCACCAGTTCATTTACCCTTTTCTGATGAAAATCCATTCTTGCTGTTGTGTAAAAATAACACATCACACTATGGGAGACTGTTGTCGTACCTGGTCAGTGCTCGGCGTATCGGAAATATCATTCATACTGCGGCACTGAGAAGGATCTGGAACGCAAAGTGATACACTTTGATTACAAACTTAATTGATTATGTTGATCCTTACATACTGTATATAATATGTACAATGGAATGTGCATGGTACTACATAGAATATCACGGTATCAGCATGGTATGATATATGAAAAGTTATTGTCGACTGTTTTACTGGTCAATATGTGCACAAAGTTCCCAAAGTACAGAAACAAATAGTGACAAAAAAAGTCAAGATCTTTTTAATAATCTCTAATCCTCAGAACAATGGCAGAAATGCAATGTTGTGTACTTAAAGAAGTGTTATTCACCTCACACGCACAACACACACTAAATGTGAAACACTCCTTGAGGGATGTTTGCTGTAACTACAGGACGTTAGTGAGTGTTACCATGGAAAATATAGACAGAGAAAGTCCAGAGATCTGAATACAGACACAATCAGACACATTTCTCTGAATTTATGTTTCTGACCTTGATATAAAGACTTATTGTTATAGAATATAACTTGTGACTATGCATGAATTACTTTACTGAACTAAACGTAAAAATATAAATATACAAATATACAGTAAATTTATATTAGATATATTAGTGTCCCAAGTTTTGACTGGTAGTACACAAGACATAAAGAAACAGAGTCCCAGACTCACGCAATCTGCTGAGGCCACCGTTCTGGCGAGCTCGCAGGTCCTCAGTGGAACGGTGGAAACCAGATCCAACTCGAGGACTGGGACACGGACTGCGGTCTGACACAGACCCAAGATCAGACAGAGAGAAAGATAGAAAAGTGGGAAATAAGCTGCAGGATAGACAAAATAATAATACTAAAAAAAAAAAAAAAAAATATGTGGAAACTTATGAAATGAAAAAAGTAACAATTATTTGAATAAATAGGGTCAGAGGGACAATGAACTCTGGGAGACAAGTCGAACACTGTGTGACTTCACCTACCATGAAACCAACAGATACCAAATGTGCTCAATGATGACATAATACTTCAAACAACAGTATTACAACATAGGAAAACATCGTTTTCTTATACAGAATGTTTTGTCTTGTTTTCCAAAAAAATATCAAAATATTCTGAAAACAAGATGAATTTACTTGAAAAGAAAAATGTCATAAGATATTAAGTCTTGTTTTCAAAGAAATGTAACAAAATGTAAACAGGTTAATAGGCTACCGGACCACCTGGAGCAATGGAGCCTCTGCCAGGGGCGGAGGATTGCCCTGCCGTCACCCAGAAATGGGGTCAAAAGAAGACCGCACTTCGCGAGGGGAGGAGGGAAGTGACAGGGCGCAAGGAACGCCCTCCCCCCTGGAGATGGAGGTGGGGTTGTACGTCATGCCGGAGTGTAGAGCGGAGGAGGGCGGGACTGGCCAGGAACAACGCACCCCGTTCTCGCCTCCTTTCCTTTAACTCGCTTTACAGCAGTATAAAAGTAATCCATAAGACTCCAGTGGTTCCATCCTTTTTTTTACTATATATTCTCCTCCCTGCCGAGCTGGTGGCGATATACACTTAAAATAAAAATCACCAAAAAGAATAGAAGAATGTGAATGCGAAAGTGAAAGTGGAGATTGATAATAACAAAAAGGACTATTGATCTATTTCTCACCCACTCCTATTATATCGCTTCTGAACACATGGATTTAACCACTGGAGTCATATTGATTACTTTTATGCTGCTTTTATTTGTTTTTGGAACTTCAGATTTTTGGTACCCATTGACCTACAGAGCAGAGATACTCCTCTAAAAATCTTAATTTATGTTCAGCTCAGGTGGTAGAGCGGGTTGGCTGTTAATCGCAGGGTTGCCGGTTCGATTCCCGGCCCACATGACTCCACATGCCGAAGTGCATCCTTGGGCAAGACACTGAACCCCAAGTTGCTCCCAATGGCAGGCTAGCGCCTTGTATGGCATCTCTGCCATCATTGGTGTATGACTGTGTGTGTGAATTGGTGAATGAGTCACAGTGTAAAGCGCTTTGAATACCGTTAAGGTTAAAAAGGCGCTATATAAGTGCAGACCATTTACCATATCTCTTTAAAAAAAATTGCCAATGGGGTTTAAAAAACAAATGAGTTTTTCTTATGAATTAAGCGTATTGTTCTTTGGCAAATAAGCATAAACCTCAAGACATTTTGTTAGATTTTGTTTCAAGCGAATTATTTATTAATTTTTTTGCTGTGTAGAAAAGGACCCATGTAGGTGAAAGACATTTGACCTCAAGCATGTACAGGTGAGGGGGCACTTACTCGATGGGCTGGATTTGCCGATATCTGCTAGCGAGAGGTGCATCGGCTTTTTGGTCTGGTGACGGTGTTTCCGCAGGAGGACAAAACTGATCTTCTCACGGAGCTCTGGAGCTACAAGACCCTCTTGTATCTGCTTCTCTATGAGGTCATCTGGAGTAGCAGATACAAAAACACATACAAATCAAGCTTAAATTAAAATTCACGCTTAATAAACATACAGTACTGTGCACAAGTTTAAGGCATTAATGAAAAATGTTGCATAGTGAGGATTTCTTCAAAAAATAATGCCATAAATTGTTTTAATTTCTCAGCAAACTTCATACAAAGTCCAGTAAATATAAAAAGCTAAATCAATATTCCGTGTGACCACCTTTGCATTTAAAACAGCCCAATTCTCTTAGACACACCTGGACACAGTTTTTCTTGGTTGTTGGCAGATGGGATGTTCCAAGCTTCTTTGAGAATTCACCACAGCTCTTCAGTCTATTTAGGCTGTCTCAATTGCTTCTGTCTCTTTATGTAATCTCAGACTGACACAATGTATATATTATATAAATATTATATAGTATATATATATATAAAATAGGAAAGATAAATCAGATCTCTTTAATATATATAAAATGTTCCTCCTAGACAGTAATGATATTAAAGGGAGGCTTTTTCTGAAGTCTCCAGTGTCTCAGATTGTTCTCCTAAGAAAAAGACCCCAGTAATCTCACATGTGTCTCCTCCAGAGTTTCAGTAGAGATCTCAACAATGTCTGAAACTGTGCTCAAACTTACCAATATTCTAGTAGACTAGATTCAATTCATTTTATTGCTAAAGTAGACACTCATATTACTATAATTCATCTATTGTCTCATTTGTGTCTATATTTGTTCTTCTAAGTAACTTTAATATAACTATCTGAGTTGCTACTTAAATGAAACATAACTCCGAGCTCTATCAAGAGTCCTTAGCTTTGAAAGAGCCGCCTCTGAGCAATAAAATGTATCGTATGCTTATATCTAACGGCTTTTCATGTTCTGCAGTTCATTGTGCAGACAGTGTACTGACCCACTATCTGTGGCAGTGAGTATCCCTCCAGGTCCAGCAGTATGCAGCCCGTCTGCAGGCAGGTGCGCAGCTCAAATAGACTGTGCAGAGACAGTGTGGACACATGTGGCTTGCTCCATCTCTCTCCACCCTCCTCCACCTTTTCTTCAAACTTAACCCACCTGATCCAAGGCATTGAAGAAACAAAGTTACATTTGTTGCCTTGAGAACGCAATTTTCTTTCACGATAAGTGATGGAGGAAATGCATTTTGGCTTTTTTATTTCTATTTCATAAAACAGAATGTCTTATTTCGAAATAAAACATGGCAATATGACAAATTTGTAATTATGCTAAACACTGACATTAAGCTGTAGTGCAGCTTAAAGTTGAAGTGTGCAATGTCTGCGACACTAGTGCCACCAAACGGAAGTGCAAAATAAACATTGTTTTCAAACAGATTTCCAAATACACCCTCTGTCTTCCATTGGTCAAACACACAAGTAGCCCCGCCTCAAACTCACGACATTGGTTGGGTCACTGTTGCTGTGTCGAGCTTGCCAGACTGCTTGAGCAATGATTGAAAGCGCCGCTGAGTCACAGTGTTCACACTTATTTGGGAAATCAACATTCAATTAATTTACTTTTAGTTGTCTGCGCATATTGATAGTGTTCCTCGTCTGTCGCTCACTTCAACGTTGTGTTGAAGAAGCTACACTAGGGGGTCTCTCTTGAGCGCTGAATATGCCTCTGAACTATGAAAAAAGGCCAATGAGAAGTTGGCAGACAGTATTTGCATACCCCGCCCCCGGACATACAGGTATAAAGGCGGGGAAATACGTCAAGTTCATTCAGAAATTTTCTTCGGAGTCAATGGTCGTGTATGCAGCGAGCTGCGAGTCACACACCTGTTCCTCTTAACTCTGATTCTGCTGTTGGATCTACAGTCCACTTCAGCGGCTTTCTCCTTTGCCCCTGGGTGCTTCAACAGCGGAACCAAAGAGTTGTTTATTAAAAGAGTGATTTTCTCATTAAAAGAGTATTTTCCTCTAAAGATCAATACACAGCGGCGTTGAACGTCCTTTTCAGGATGCATCTTTATAAAGATGCCCTTCCACCCGTGTAGTTCCTGGATGGATGTGGTAGAGTGCACTCCACTTCAGACGGCCACAGGCGTTGTCTCGTGAGTCTGGGCTGCGATCACACCGAGGCAGCGTTTGTGGATGGTTCATGTTCTCATTGCGAGGACATGACCATGGCAATGTTGCGGTCATGGCTTTCCTTCAACCGAAGGAACGCCACTCCAGCCACCCCCCCTAATTCCCATGGGATTGAGGACGATGCGGCTGGCGATGGAGGCCAGGGTGCGCTTCCGCCAGGTAAGCCCCCTCGGACCACCCGCCCCCCG
This sequence comes from Moxostoma hubbsi, assembly GCA_032164185.1. Taxonomy (NCBI): domain Eukaryota; kingdom Metazoa; phylum Chordata; class Actinopteri; order Cypriniformes; family Catostomidae; genus Moxostoma; species Moxostoma hubbsi. The sequence goes on from JAVLUX010000050.1 coordinate 3,775,008, forward strand.
GCACGCTCGTTGATTCCCGTCCGTGCTCGAGGCAACAGCAGCTCGCCTCACAGCCAGCTCTATCCTCTAGAGCTCGAGGTGGATGAGCTCGCCGCTGCACTGGACCGGCGTCTGACGCGGACGACTCCCTTGGGCTGCCGCCTTCGGGCCAGCATGCCCAGGCGGAGGCTGATGCGCAGATGTCCGACATGACCCTCTTACTCAAAGACGCGATAGAGCCTGTCCCTCCAACCGAGACGAAGGGTCTCTACAGCCCTTACTTCATCGTACCCAAGAAAGGCGGCAGCTTACGACCGATATTGGACTTGCGAGTTTTCAACCGGGCTTTGCACAAACTCCCGTTCAAAATGCTCACGTAAAAACACATCTTAACTTGCGTCCGGCATCTAGATTGGTTCGCAGCGGTAGACCTGAAGGACGCGTACTTCCACGGTGCTCAGGCACAGGCAACTGAGAAAAGAGCAAGCTCGCCACGGTTCAGAGCATTTCTTTTCTCTGCATGGATGTCAGCCAACTTTTCCAGAGTCTCCTGGGGCATATGGCATCCTCCGCGGCGGTCACGTCACTGGGGTTGATGCATATGTCCTCCCGGCCACGTCGCTGAGCCGAGCCACTGTTGTGGCCGGACCATTTCCAGCTCCTCAGAAAAATCCTGAATGAACTCGACGTATTTCCCCGCCTTTATACCCGTATGCCTGGGGCGGGGTATGCAAATACTGTCTGCCAACTTCTCATTGGCCTTTTTTCACAGATCAGAGGCATATTTGGCGCTCAAGAGAGACCCCTAGTGTCGCTTCTTCAACACAACGTCTCGTTCCCTCCATCAGGGAACAGAGGTTACATCCGTAACCTAGACGTTTAACAGCCCAACAAAAAATATGTATTTTTAAATTACACGCAACATAGCTGATTCAAGGAGACCTACCAGCCCTAACTCGCCTGACCATCACCCCTGGCCAGGTCTAAGAGAGGGCTAAGGGGCAATTTTTCTTTTTGATTACTGGAAGGTGTAGGAATTATTTGAAAAGCGGGGGGTACACATTAAGGCATGAGTGTTTGAAATGCACTGATCATCTCCAAAATCTTGGGAGGATTGGGGAAATGTTACATTACCTTTATACCAACATCCTTAGAAATGCATGAGATGGTTTTCATAATGTAAATAATTGTGTAAGGGGAGTTTTAAGAGCTAAAGAAGAGCGTGTTATTTGTGTGTGTGATCATAATTGTGTTACCTGGCTGACTCTTTCCACTCCATCTCTCCACCCTCATGCTGCAGTGTGTCCATCTCAGTAAAGAGTGTGGGTGTGGGCTCATCTTCCTCACTGAGGATGTGCCGCAGTCTATCTGCTGCAGGGGACACTGTCACACATGCATGCACAAAAACAACATTTAAGACGGTTTGATTAAATACAAAGTCAAGCATTTACCTTGAAATGCAATAATAAAAGCAATAATAATAATAGTGAGGTTTGCTTTAGATGCAGTCAAAAGTCAAGATTTTTTTTAATGGAAGTGTAATGAAAAACAGAGTAAAATCTGACCCAGCTCTAACCCGCTGTGAAATTAAATCTAAATATGACAGTCTAGAGCCATTTTGATCTACAGGCCATCATTCTTAGCCATATCTAATCAGATTGAGAATGTTATTTCTTGCAGCCAAATGAAAAAGCTATTACTCCTCTCTGATGTGAGAACTACGGAGCCCCTAGAGGACAGAGCAGGAAATTTTTTTCTTAAATAGTTTTGCACTCACTCGCAAGAAGTTTGCGTTACCTCGCAATAATTTGCAGTCCCTCACATACAATTTACCATCGTTTTACTATAGTAAACATATTTAAACCATGATATTCATAGTGAAACCATTTATAAACCAAAACTAAAATTTTGGTATTTTGAATCATTATGTTGTGGTTATTATGTTTTACTACAAATACCATAGTACTACTGTAGTAAAACCATGGCCACTATGTGTAAAATTGTAGTAAAACTATTGCAAGGGCATGCAAACTATTGCGAAAGAATGCAAAATTTAGTTCGAGAGCATGCATGTCCTCTAAGGGGCTCCGTAGTGAACAAACCTTCCAAAATGTCTCTGAATTTAGGTCGACTTTTCACTTTTGCAATATCCTTCCAGAACATCATAAGATAATTCAAATTACAGTGACACACCTTGTTAAATACTTCTATATTTTGCATTACTTTATAATCTAAAGAAATATTCTGGGTTCAGTACAAGTTAAGCTCAATTGATAGCATTTCCCACCATGCCACCACAATGATTTAGAGCTCATTGGGAACTGGGCATTCCAAATTGGGAGAAAAGGGGAGGGGGGGAAAAAAAAAAAAAAAAAAAAAAAAAAATATATATATATATATATATATATATATATATATATATATATAAAATAAGAGATTGCAGGTCATATTCATAAAGCATTTTTTTTTTTTTAACAGTACAAGCACTTAAATGTGGAAATGTGGAATTTTTTTGTTTTTTTACTTTTAAGTTCCAATGTTGCACATTTTGTGTAAAAAATATGTAGCTGATAAGACATTTCAAGCACTGACAAGTCATATTATTACACATGCAATATAACATCATATGGATAGACTGTGCTCTATGGAATGTGTATATTTTACAAATATCTAAAATGTGGTTAAAATCATATAAAACAATATATAATAAAATAAAATAACATTTCACGTACTAAAAGATGTTGTATTGAATTTAGCTGCATATTTTAATACAATGTACTGTATGTATTTCTATATTTCTATAGAGTATATACTGTATATATGCATTTATTGTGAACCCCCCCAGGTGTCCCAGTTTGAGACTTTCCAAATGTGGACACCCTATTAGCAATGCACAAGATGATGACAATTATGACATGTTTGAAGCTTTATTGGAATGACTGTTCATTGTTTTGCCAATGCATGATGTTAAAACAAAGAGAACAGAAACAATATAATATCCAGTAATTTTTTCTGACTCTCTCTCTCTCTCTCTCTCTCTCACACACACACACACACACACACACACACACACACACACACACACACACACACACACACACTTCACTCATTCTGTCATACACCATCAATCAGTGATTTGTTTTACATTTCAATTGGAATTGGTGTAGAGTTTTGTTTGATGTTCAGTTTTCAGAGTTGCGACAAGACTTTAAAGAGGACTTTAAAGTTAAAACAAGAAGCATTCTTAAATCAGAATTATGTTTTTTTTATACTGTAATATCAGTAGTGCAATTCAGTTGGTCTGATTAAAATGAAGATTTTAACATTATAAGTATTATTTACCAACTGTACATTTGGGTGTCCATGGCTATACATATGACCCACGTTGCACAAATGCCTGTTTTCCCCATTCTATATGTATCACTTGATATAAAAAAACTAAAACAAAACTAAATGTAATGAAAAACTAAAACTAAACTATAAAATATTTAAAAACTAAAACTAACAAAGAACTAACAAACAAAATGAAAACTAAACTAAATTGGAGCGAAAATGTGTAAACGAAATAGAAATAAAAAAAATTAAACAAAATAACAAAAAATTTAAAACAATCATAATCTTGTCTCCAATTTATGGACTGTAATATATATGTATAAATAGTCTGAATCAAATCCAAAAAGTCTATTCAAAGATAAGTATCTTTCTTAATATATAATAATATATATATATTATTTTGATTATGAATAAATCTCTCCAAAAAGAAGCTAAATAAGAGAAAGATATCAAAAGAATTTGCTCAGAAGATTATCTTATATATTATAGTTATGTCACAATGACTTATTCTAATCTGAAGCATAATGCCAGAATCAATATCTAATGTAAAAAAATTATAATATTAATGCCACTTGACTTGTAAAACTCAATCAAATTTAATCAAATTCATCGACTTTATTTCTTAGGTACGGTCCACTTACATAAGCTCCACTGGGGGCTACTAAAACCTGCTAACCTGCCCAAATGTCATGTGCATCAAATCTGACATTTTAGAGCAATCCATGGGTATTAACCAGAACTCAATGCACTATTAGGTGCAAACATGACAATCTTGTTGTGACCAAACTATGGATCTGTGGCTTTTCTTTGGCCCCAGCGGATTATTATCATGTGAGTGTTTTTCTTCACGTAATCTTTCAGAAATATGTGTGGTTGTAGAATGCAGCTAGTACAATACACCATCTTATTTTTCGTTAATGTATTTCAGTATTTTGTCATTTGGTTATTCAGTTAAATTCAGTAGATGGACCTTGGATACTGCAACACTGGATTAAATTAAGATCACTCATCAATGCAGTCATATGTTGACCGTATAGTGGCTTTACCTTGAAAACAAGTGCAGTGAATAGGGTGAGTTAGCTATTGGGTAGAAACTCATTTAGCTTCAAATCAAGTTTCAGTAAATTCCCAAGATGTCAGCTTTTCATCTTGAGGTGAAAAACCTTAGAGGAACCTGAAGGAACTTGTCTTCTTGAAGGTGTTGATGCATTTAATAACTAATACCTGCATTTATCATAATAAACTAAAACTAAGACGTTCGACCAGATGATGTGAAACTGTAAGAGATATCTGCAGTCTTATTGGGTGAATCTAACGAAACCTGTCTTAAATATGTATGGCTCATATTTTGACACAAAATCCAATATACGCAACTAATTTTTAGGGTCATTCGTGTTTTTTTTATTTTGCATTGTGACATTTTTTGTTTTTAATTTTCATTTGATTTTGGGTCGAAATATGAGATTCCTCCAATTGTCAAAAAATCTATTGGTAATGATAGCTCTAGATTACCAAAGGAACCCCCAAAACCAATAGACACTCAAGCAATGTCTTGTTCTAATAAGGTCTAAGAATTCAAACTCCAACCAAACCAAATGCGCTCTGACCAAAAATTAGAGACCGAAACTGTTGTGAATGTGTGAGAAAGGCAAAATGGTTGATGTCTTGTAATTTTAAGTTAGGAAATTAGGCAAAGAACAATAGAAATGAAGTTTTGAGATCTTTGAATATACCTGTGCAACTGCTCATTAGAGTGCTTTGAGTATCCAGTCTGGAAACCAATGACTGTATAGAGTCCTGAATGTTCAATGAAGACCCAACCAAACCACAGTGTTTCTGCTCCATCCTTTAGTCACTCCAACTCTTAATTTTTCCATTGAAAAACAAAAATGGTCTGGAAGAACATTTCTTAGATGTCCAGCTGCACTTCTTTAATTAACCTGTTCACTTCTACTGTTCCCTGAGCTCACCCTTTAAATAGTTCCTTTGTGATTTTACTTTTCTTTCCACATGGTCCATGTCTTTCTGATGAACATGCTTGTAAGTGCTCTTGATCTTGAAATTCTCTTGTCTGAAATGTTGTTCTTTCCAGAGTTGAATTGAAAGCAGGACAAAGTACCTTACGCATGAAAGGCCCAACGAGAGCTTTTCTCCTCCTCCAACTTCACTGATCCCTCCCTTTCTCTCTTTCTTGCTTTTCAGTCTAAAGCCTCAAAGGATTCTTGAAAACGTTATGTAGGATTTCCATCAATTATTCACTGTGATGGATGGTGTTTGTAAGTCAAATGAACGTATATACATACAGTAACTACCATTTATCCACTCTTAAATATAAAGGTTCTTCAAAGGTTCTCTGAAGCACTTTAGGTTCTGCAAAGGGTCAATCGCCTTATCAAGAACTATTATCACTGTACACTCACCTAAAGGATTATTAGGAACACCATACTAATACTGTGTTTGACCCCCTTTCGCCTTCAGAACTGCCTAAATTCTACGTGGCATTGATTCAACAAGGTGCTGAAAGCATTCTTTAGAAATGTTGGCCCATATTGATAGGATAGCATCTTGCAGTTGATGGAGATTTGTGGGATGCACATCCAGGGCACGAAGCTCCCGTTCCACCACAAAGATGCTCTATTGGGTTGAGATCTGGTGACTGTGGGGGCCATTTTAGTACAGTGAACTCATTGTCATGTTCAAGAAACCAATTTGAAATGATTCGAGCTTTGTGACATGGTGCATTATCCTGCTGGAAGTAGCCATCAGAGGATGGGTACATGGTGGCCATAAAGGGATGGACATGGTCAGAAACAATGCTCAGGTAGGCCGTGGCATTTAAACGATGCCCAACTGGCACTAAGGGGCCTAAAGTGTGCCAAGAAAACATCCCCCACACCATTACACCACCACCACCAGCCTGCACAGTGGTAACAAGGCATGATGGATCCATGTTCTCATTCTGTTTACGCCAAATTCTGACTCTACCATCTGAATGTCTCAACAGAAATCGAGACTCAGACCAGGCAACATTTTTCCAGTCTTCAACTGTCCAATTTTGGTGAGCTCTTGCAAATTGTAGCCTCTTTTTCCTATTTGTAGTGGAGATGAGTGGTACCCGGTGGGGTCTTCTGCTGTTGTAGCCCATCCGCCTCAAGGTTGTGCGTGTTGTGGCTTCACAAATGCTTTGCTGCATACCTCGGTTGTAACGAGTGGTTATTTCAGTCAAAGTTGCTCTTCTATCAGCTTGAATCAGTTGGCCCATTCTCCTCTGACCTCTAGCATCAACAAGGCATTTTCGCCCACAGGACTGCCGCATACTGGATGTTTTTCCCTTTTCACACCATTCTTTGTAAACCCTAGAAATGGTTGTGTGTGAAAATCCCAGTAACTGAGCAGATTGTGAAATACTCAGACCGACCCGTCTGGCACCAACAACCATGCCACGCTCAAAATTGTTTAAATCACCTTTCTTTCCCATTCTGACATTCAGTTTGGAGTTCAGGAGATTGTCTTGACCAGGACCACACCCCTAAATGCATTGAAGCAACTGCCATGTGATTGGTTGGTTAGATAATTGCATTAATGAGAAATTGAACAGGTGTTCCTAATAATCCTTTAGGTGAGTGTATATGGTACTTAAGTTGCTATACGGTTCTTTGGAGACTAAAAAAAGTTCTTCTTATTATATTATTATAAGTTCTTCAGATAAGTGCATTGGTTTCTGATTTCCAGGTGATGTGATATTACATTAGAAACCATAATTGGCAGAAACTATGGTTACCATGGTAAGTTTGTTTAAAGCCCGTCTCCCTGACGGCACACCACCGTAGGTAGCTAAAATGGAATTTGAAGTATGCAGTTTACAGGCATAAAAACTACTTTAGGCAGCTTTCAAGAGTGAAGTTTCTGCTTTCAACAGTCTAGGTTGGTTTAAGTTGGCAGTGCTGGTTTGGTGCTGATAGACTGGCAGAGCCATATTGTTCAACAGCAGGTTGACCTTTATGCATTATCTGGCATTGCTGGTCAACCAAGCAAATCTTGGTTGAGAAGATATGAATATTCCATACTACAGGACCACTTTGAGCCATGTTAGCACAACAATAACTGGTTAAGAGAAACTGTTGTAACTCACTGTTGGAGTTGATGTCAGAGAACTGCCCGTTGGAGTCCTGGTCCCCTTCATCTGGGTCACATGGTTCCTCTCGATCCAGGTGACCATGTCGATTGTGGTGTCTGTCCTGGCCGTCGCGGTCATGGGAATTCCGTGACGAGTGCCTGTGGCGTCTGCGCTTTCTTCTGTAGCCCTGTGGCACTGGAACGCCAATGTAGACTGACTCTAAAACCAGAGAACGAAAGACTTGTGAGTTTCCTTTCCATACTAAGAGAAACGCAACTTTTGAAAACATCTAAAAAAAAGTATTCTGCCTAAGTTTAAATGGGGCATTTAAAAGCATTATGTGCTTACTCTAACAAAAAGTACAATGGTATATGTTGTTTTGGACATTCTTTGGGCACGTTTGGATTTCATTGTAAATGCAATGAAATTGAAGCTTCACTCTTGCACTTTAAGTGAACGTGTTTATTTTTGTGAATAAAAGTGTGATATTCCTGAGTTGGAATCACCATCTCCCGCGTCCTCATTCCTGTACCTCATTACAATGTTACTCTGAACCACCTTGGCATCTAAACCAAAAAATATCACCCCAACACCATCCTGCAGTGGCACCAGATTAATTACTCAGTGGGAAGGAGAAAGTCAATTGTTAATCAGCTATAGGTTTCCTGTGTGAACTGAATGTATTTTTCAGAACTGTCCCTAATCAATCCCATCCTATAAACTCATTAACCTTATTTTATCCAAGACAATGGATTAATAAAAACAATGTTCCTGCCAGAGGCGTCATGCCCATTCAGACTGAGGGGGCACATGCCCCCATAGATTTTTGAGCCAAGAGGATTTGGAATGGATCTTTTGAAATTCCAAAACTGTATTTGTACCTTCGATAATTAGATGAAATGATTATTTAATGTAAAAGGCAGTTAGCAACACTACTTTCATAACTACATTTTAGCGGTGTGACAGTAGCTCGGTGATTTTTAAAATAAGGTAGCCTTACATTATTTAATTACCTACGGTACATCAGTGATAAGCTATTTTATTTGTTCAAGAAGTAACGGTGTAGCAAGATTGAACTCTAAATCCTTGTTTTTATGGTACATTTAAAACCAACCGTGCTGAGGTCAAATTTAATGCATTTTCCCCAATTATGATTTCAATGAGCAAATCAGTTCTTCGCTCCGACGGTTCTTTTTTATAACGAATACGAACGATTCTTTTGAGCGATTCAGTTTGCTGGGATGGTTGTTTCAAAGAACGTCCTAAAATTGATTCCTTTAATTGAATCGGTTTGTTTGAACAGTTCTTTCCTATAATGTCTAAGTATGATTCTTTTGAGCGATTCAGTTTCTTCGGACAGTTCTAGACAGAACGCCCTAAAATTGATTCCTTTGAGCGAATTGGTTCGTTTGAATGCTTTCCCATGTCTTTAATATAATTCGTTTCAGCTCATCACTTTGTTTAGGCTGTTCTTTTATATATTATTTTCAGTGAATCGGTTCGTTCTGATAGTTTGTTCTTAGAATGTCCAAAGTACAATCTCTTTTAGCGAATCGTTCGGTTTGGAGATTTTTTCACCTTGTATATCCTGAGTGTGATTTTTTTTAGCGAATCAGTTCGTTCTGATTGCTCATACAACTGAACTGGTTCAAAAACGATTCATCGATTCATGAGTCACCACTCAATATTGTTCCCTGCTTTCCCTGCATCGTATTTTCATTATCACTTTATTTTCAGTTATATAAAGTACCGTGATCTTTGTTTTAGTAGGCTTATTTAGAATACATTTTTCAAGTTTGAAGCTGTCACACTAATTTAGATATACATTTATTTTGATTGTGACAGATTAACACTGACATAACAAAAAATAAAATAAATGACATATTCCACAACCAATGATGTATTGCTATCAAAATAGTATCTTGACTGTAATTAAATGATTCTAAGTTAGAAGTAACTTGTAGCTCCATGTCAAGTACATGTAACGTGTACATCTACCAACAAATAATTGTAAAAACATAAATTTAGCAGTTCTCCTCTCACCATCATTATCATCATGGTGTCTGCTGCGGTGACCACTTCTCTTACTGCTATGCCGGTCATGGTCCATTCTGATAGAAAAAGAAAGCAGAATAGAACATAGAGAGTCATAATTCAATAAACTATCAAATTAGGGTGCAAAATTAGGATGGCTTTAGTTGTGTTGGGACACAACTTGTTTCTGCTAAACTGGTTGGCACATATGGCATTGTAATGAGTTTGAATCTCAGAGATTGAAAAAATGCATACATTTAATGCAAATATAACGTAATTACACATATGTTATTCATTTTTAGTAGTTATAGTAATGAGATCAAAGTCAGGATGGTCACAGGATGTGTCTCGGTTTCTCAGCTTCAGTGACCGTGAGAGGACCTTTGTGAATCCAGCCTGATGCGGCACGTGGACCTGCGGCTCCATTAGATCGATGTCCCTATAGCTGATAGGGAAGGAAACCCCAATGCATAATTACAGCAGGATTTTCACTGTCAGCGCACATGCACACACACGCACACACACACGCA